>CM052265.1:7104721-7626820 GCA_028455795.1 Lasioglossum marginatum
AATATATGACAGTGTTCATACCCGGGGTGAACCAGCTTGAATAATACATATATCTTGTTCTGAAGGTAGGCGAAATTGCAAAATATTATGGAAGAGAATAGGAATAGGAATAGAATTTATTGAAAATAAACATATTTATTAAAAATGCAGCTATTAGCTCGATATTACCCTCTATTCATAAGATACTAGATGTTCTTACAGATAGAGGGTAATACCGATTGCCCAGGCCTCACCACGAGGAAGTAGCTGCACAAGAAACCCGAAAGGGAGTCAGAACGAATGCAATATTCCTTCTGGCTCCCTTTCTTACAACGACAGACTTATACTAAATTACGCAGATATGTCGAGTAATTATCGCGGAGCAAAAGGTGTGAATCGGAGAAGAAATCTCCGATCCACGGGGGCAAAAACCAAACCAGAGCTGAAGGCTCTGATTCTTTCAAAGAGAAAAACTAAAGCAAACCAGGGCAGAAGGCTCTGGTTCGAGGGCAATGGTCAAGAGGTGTTCAAACTGCAATACCAACTTCTCCAACCACCTGCCGCCAGAGACGGACATGGGTGGAAAATTTTTACGAGGGAGTGGTATTGAGCGAACAACGCATCTCAACCGTCCCATTAATATAATCTACCGCGAATTCCCGTACCAACCGGTCTGGTACATACTACATACGAGCAAGCTATCAAGAAAACGAGCAAAGTGAAGTTACGGCGATAATTACTCGACATATTTACAACGAATATATACCATCTTAAAAATTAACGCACGCAATGAAGTCATAGTGATTAACGCAAACTTAAGATTACGCCGCAGCCTTCTTCGGTATGTCCTCTTCGTCGACGTAAAAGATTACCGGCTGTTGCGATTCTAACTGAAACAGACTAATAATAGTTAGACATAGCAATATATAACCCTGCACACGAGTGCGAATACAACAAAATCACACGAACAAAACAAAATTCCGCACACGAGGGCAAACCTAATAACCGCTCACGAGAGCAAACCAAAAACCAGCTCGCGAGAGCCAAACTAAGCCCGCACACGAGTGCGAATCTACCCAGCTCACGAGAGTCAACCTAACACCAGCTCACGAGAGCCCAACTAACCCCGCACACGAGTGCGGCCTATGGGCGATTCGGGTTGCCCCAGGGACGCGACTCCCCGTACTCACTCACGGTCCCATCCGTGAGTGAGCCCCTGAGGGATCTTCGATCGGAGCAATACCAATTGTAAACCAAATATATAAATTAGATATATAAGTGCGAATCTAAGCAGCTAACTCCGCATAAGAGTGTCAATCTAACCAATAGAAGCAGGGGGAAGAACACAAGCCCAACTTAAATCTAATTAAATGTGGATGCAACAACACCCGTACTCACTCACAGCTCTATCCACGAGGAATACCAATTCGAAATCAGAAATATACATATTTATAATAGAACACTGAAGACTGAAAGTTTTGATGGAAATTACAATTAGAACATTAGAAATAATAATTGACGGTGTTCGTTGAAGGAACAGTCGAAGGGCAGGATTGTTGAAAGTGGGCCACGAGTAGACAAAGGAAGCATTGAAGAATAATAGAATATTACTTACCGGTATTTGTTGAACTGCCTTTGAAGGTAGGCCTGACCTCGGACTAGATGACCGCTGGTCCACCTCTGGTAGACCCCTAGTAAGCTCCTGGTCCACCTCTGGTAAGCCCCTGGTCACTCTTGGTCATCCCTAGTCCTCCTGATCCCGGAACCCGACTGTTCCTGCCAGCACCGCGCGACGCGCAATGCGCGACACACCTGAGTAACCACGAGTAATTGACTGACGGAGTGCTCTCGCCGAGCTCGGGCGGCACGTGTGCAGCGATGCGCGACCGTCCCCATCGAATATCGATAAATTTATTATTTCTAGCTGGTTAATGTTTATAACAATTCCATTTTACAGCGATGTCGACAAGCACTCCCTTGGCTATCTGACCACCTAATTTTTTAGTAAAGGTGGCTAATAGTATTCGAGATACGGAATAACTTTTAAACTATGAACATTCGCACGCATTAATTTACTCAATACAATTCACAGATAAATTTATTATCTCTGGCTGTTTAATATTTATAAAAATTCCTTTTGCTAATGATGTGAACGAGCACTTCCTTGACCACCTTGCCATCTAATTTTTAGGTGAAAATAGGCAATAAAACTGGAGATACAGAATAACTTTTAAACCATGAACATTCGCACGCATTAATTTATTCAACATAATACTATGATAAATTTATTAATTTTAGCTGTTTAATGTTTATAATAATTCCTTTTGCCAACGATGTCGACAAGCACTCCCTTGACCACCTTGCCATCTAATTTTTTGCAGTAAAGTCTTGATCTAACTCTTAATCTTACTGTGTTTTTCAACATATTTCTGTTCCCACAGATTGATTCTTTGAACATTTATGTATGAAGAAGTAATATATAATATAATTCTCGTTTATGAAATATTTTGGAATTACAAATTACGGTATCTCATATGAAATTTAAAGTCGGATTTGTTGATTTTCCTAAAATTATGCTTCAATACTTTCTTAATTATGTACAATATACAATGTACAATAATATTTCTAGGAATTTTTTGTGCTTGAGTTTTACTTTTAATATTGTAAACCTTAAAAACCAACACTAAAACATAGTCTGAAATATCTGTTTAACTTGGAATACGTTACGAGATGCTAACAGTCTCTCGTCGGTGTCAATATGGTTCCGTAATGATTTGCCTTGTCACCGATGAGAATCTCCTCAGTGGCCTTCTGCACCGACGAGATCACGTCGATGGCCTTCTGTTTCTTACTCCAGCCAGAATACATCCTAGAGGGCGTAAGAAAACACCGAATTATTCGAGTGACACGATCTCCCATAAGGTTGGCAGTCTTTAACAGTATCTCGTCGGTGATATAGATAGGAATAGACCTGACACTTTATAGGACTTGGTATCCACAAGAATCTGTAGTATCGACACCTTAAAATGCCAGTGATTCTAGCGTCCTCTACTTTGAGAACGGTGAATTCGAGAACTAGATCCAGTCCGACTTGGTTCGACTGGTAAAACTTTTAAAACGTTGTCAAGTCTAAAGTACGCAATGTTGTCAGATTATGAGTTTTCAATACATCCGAAAATCATCAGAGAGCGCAATCGCGAAGAGGCTCTCTTCTGCCCGTTTGTAAAGAGATCGTATTAGAAAGAAATCTCCTTCCGTTATTAACCTTACGCTAGTTTAAATTGAACTTAATTTCTTTTTATTTAACATTGTAAAATATTTGTAATGTTTCTATTTCTATCCATTGTAAATATTTTTATTGCATTATTCAAAATTTTATGCTGAACTTTGATTTAATCTCTTTATCTTTGTTCCTATATTGATTAAATGACTGAAGATCTGTGCGTATTATGTATATCTGTTTATTACATTTTGATGTAATTATACATACAGCTATGTATGCATTACTAGATCGCAATGTAATAAAAAAGCTATAAAATATGCATATTATATCGAAATGTAATAAGAAGACTATGAAAACCAACACATTAGGAAGGCGTAAAAAGTAACATCAAAAGGAAAGACAAACAAACAAATAAAAGAAGCATCACGTATGTTTATTCCCGCCAAATCATATTAAATACACGTAATATCATATCAAATACGCGAATGAAGTATAAAATTTTTTCTTCGTGCTAATAATGCTTATAAATCGTGTTTTATCGGTAACGTTGGGTGTTGACACTGAATGGTAATGCGGCGTTAGCGCACTGATACCGACGGACACCAAAATACATTGGATCACCGACGTCGGTGATCTCGCGCTCTCTCGACCTTCTCCTCTCTTCAAATAAAAATTAAATACAAATGTTGTTACCTTGTTCTTCTATCTCTATCTCTTTCTTTCGAAATCTTCTAGCGAAGTATATGTCATAATTTGATAAAAAGCATTCAAAACAATGAATGTTTTATGTAATCTTGTAAACTTGGTCATTCAAAATATGAGTTACTGTATCACATTTCTGGCACATTTCTCCACTCTATTTTCGGTGACGGAGGTTATTGACCTTGTCCGTTGTGTCAATCGCCACCAAAACAAGCAAAAAACTTTCATTATTTCAGTAAAACATAAAGGTCAAAAGCGAAGGCTTTGATAGATTTCTATACCTCAAGGTTCCAGAATATATCGTACATAGCATAGGCGAGTGTAGAAGATGAAAAAGTACCGAATCGTTTGAATAAAAACACAGCTACTTTTCCAGTTTGATTATAGTTGCTATTGAAACATTTAGAAGGAACAGAACAAACATAAAATTTAAAAACTGCTAGAAAATAGATTGAAAATTAATTAGGAAAATTGTGAAAGGGCATTGAGAACGCTGGGATGGAACAGGTCGATAAAACGAGGCTGGCGTGGATGTAGAAAAGTTTTATTAACAATTAACATAACGGGTGACTATGCTACATACGAATTAAGCTCGACGGTAAAGCAGGCTACCGGGAAGCAGCTCTGTTCGCGATAGTCGAGTCTCGCGAAGGCTCTCTTCCACGGCAACGAGGACATACAAGTTTGTACAAAGGGATCGCGCAGGAGAGACGCAGCTTCGTGAATTCCTGGATCCATGTAGGTTTGTAACCTTCTCCAGGGAGAACGACCAGCTCTCTCCTCTCCTTCTCTTCCTCTCAGTTCGTGATCTTCGCGGGGACCTCGAAGCAAGCGATCGTGCTGTTGGCGTCCCTCATCGCGTAATGTATCGTCAAGGAGAGCTGCGGACAAAAATGAATTGCACCGTGTAGTAATCCGTGATATCAACAGATCGGTGAATTTTCCTCGAACATATTAATTATATCTGCGTATAAAGAATGTGCACGTGTAACCATCGTGCACGATAGTGCGCGGCGACAGCTAGTTTCTGCTGACCCAAGAATTGCGACA
The DNA here is from genome assembly GCA_028455795.1 of Lasioglossum marginatum. Classification (NCBI taxonomy): domain Eukaryota; kingdom Metazoa; phylum Arthropoda; class Insecta; order Hymenoptera; family Halictidae; genus Lasioglossum; species Lasioglossum marginatum. Next base: position 7,109,676 of record CM052265.1, read on the forward strand.
CTTGCTCGATCTATTACTTTCGATAAACTTTCGGTTATCAAGCTGATAAACCGGCGTGTGCTTCCGTTAGAAACGCACGTATAGGACGAATTCGAGTAGGGCAGACCCAGTTGATACATTTTTCAATTTTTCATTTCTGCAATTTTTTGTAAAATAGTTGCAAATATAATGATTGAACCATGCAGAATTAAACTGTCTATTTGAACGTGTTCTAGGAATTTTTTAAACGAATATGTTTCCGTTCCAAATACACACGTCGATTGGAGAGACAGATATTAGAGTAAGCGAAACGATTCTGAACTAGAATACTTTGAAGATAATGTCAGTTTTGAAATATTGCTGATCTTGCAATGGTACACGCTTTCAGATAATTTCAACAACGTTTGCTGTATATTGGTTCTAGCTACTTGTGAAATTATGGTGAAATATAACGTTTTCTTAACTTCGTTTGGATGACTGAACTTTGTAGGAAAATCTTTACTCAAGATGACTGTATGGAGACATTCTCCCAAAAATTGTAAGGAAACGGTAATCTAACAACTCCAACTACTCATTCGAATATTTGTATAGTCTTTGCGTGGATCTTTATACAATTTTCCATTTCCCCAGACATTCAACTGAATGTTAAAATTTCACAGTGAAAAAGACAATGTGGAGTCATTCCAGGTGCCGAAAAAGAGGCTAATGAGCAACCTAGAGGTTTATGGGATTCTCTGACGACCACTATGAGTGACGTTCTCACCGTAGGGTAGATGGGCAGGATGGCGAATTCGCGTTTGTAGACGTACTGGGTGCCAGCCTTGAGCGAGCACGACTCGGGATGTGTGCCATCTTCGTTGAAAATGTTGTCGCATGCGCTGGTACCGTCGACGCCGACGAACGGCAATGGCACGTTGAGTATCTTGGCGTATACGGAGTTCTTCACATCAGTGGCGTCGTGCTTGATCACAAACTTCTCCTCCACCGATGCTCTGGTCCCGCGTTTCAGCTTGCATGGCGGCTTGTCGCAGCCGGATATCTTAATCAGATTGGTATCTGCTATCGGCTCTCCTGCAAAAACAGTGATCATTCTTATTTCTGACATCGAACAACAACCATTCTTCGCAATAACAAAGAATCTTCAGAAGATTGTATTTTTGTAAAATTTCGTTTTTGTCAAAACATGCAATGAAGTTTAACAACCTTTACTTTTCCAACAGGTTTAGAAATTAATTTTTAGTGCAACATATTCGGGAAAAAGATGCAATGAAGTTTAACACTAACATCTACTTTTCCAACAGGTTTAGAAATTTAATTTTTAGTGTAACATAATCTGGAAAGTTAATTTTTACGAGTACCGAAAGATGTAGAATAAACCACTATAGTTGTTTGTAAATAATTAATAAGTTCACGAAGAGAGTACCGAAGATTGTAAACTATTAGGTTGGCAACTAAGTTCGCGACCTCCACATTTTCTCAAACAAAGTCATTTGTATATATTTTTTAAGCACGAATATTTTATATCAAATTAATCGCAAAATTCAGAGCTTTTCAATGATATACAGTTTACTGAATATAATGATACAATAAAAGAATTACGAAACAAAAGGTCGCGAATTTAGTCAACCAAATTAATGTCGTAATATAAAATGTAAGTAATATTGCCAAAAAATTAAAATTGTAAATTTGTAAAAAGTGTGGTTGCAGTTTTTCTCGATTGTCAACAACTGAAAGTGTCTAATCTGCGAACAAGTGACGCACCAGGTTAGGTCAGAAAGAGAGAGGCCAATGACCGAACTATTGGCGGACTTTCGCTATTGATGACCCTAAACCGAAGTGAAAATTGCAGCGTTTTTACTCTCGGATCACTGTGTGCATTGTTTTAAATACACGCTCTCTTGAATCTGTTCCCACCTGTTGCAGAATATGTTGTGTACACGTAACACGTTGCATAATTGGGATCACTTTCAATGGATCACCTTGAGATCAACCCCAATTTATCTTTGATAAATCGTTCAGTTAACCCTTGCACGGGAATTGATTCAATTTATCTTAAAAGTTGAATCACATGTTTGTTCTCCTTTGTTATTAATAGCAGAACTACTGTGTGTGCATTGCAACTGATTTGTACTGCGATGTCAAAATGACAGGTCTGCGTTTATCTGCAGGTATCTTGTAAATATTTTATAAAATTTCAATATTGCTTTCGAAAGATTGTGATATAAAATAAAGTTGCAATCGATTAGAAGAGCCACGAATTAATTTTTCCACGTAATACATTTTCAAACTTAAATGTAAATGTTTACTAAAATTCTATCATATAAATCGAGTGAGCTGCATTCACTTTACAAATTTCATGCAACGGAAAATTATTCGTCCACAACAGTGTTCGAAATTGAATCGATTTAACTTCCATCGTTCATTTAATAACAATGTTCCACTCAGTTACACTTTCCAGCTAACAAAACTCGCTGATTAAGAGCTCCACATCAACACCGAACCTACACTAAACCGAAACACCCACACCATCCACTAAAAACAGTTTTACAAAATTCCTTACAACAGCTACCGTTCTACAAAAGCGTTCAACGAATCGACATGCACGAGTTTACATAATCGAAACAAATCAGAGCCTCTAGCCAGCAATTTCCGCAAACGTTTAAAGGAATCCGTCAGTCATGAAATAAAATTAATAAAATTTGTTATGGTATCTAGAGCATGGTCGTCATTATTAGACTGCGGATTTTTATGATGAACGTGTAGTTCTACTATATTTCTGTGACCTCGCCGTAATTTTCTTACATACTAGAACTCCCGTTTTCTTAGATCGACTTTACAGTTTAGCATTTTATGCAAAATTGTCTGCATCATTTGTAAGAAAGAGAAATTGAATAAAAATATACTTTCAGTTTTACTAATTTCAATAACACGGTCCAACAAATTTCAACTTTTTTTTGATATTTTGATTCTCATTATGCGATTCTTATAAAGTTTTTCACGCTGATTCCGAATCTGCCCTTAAACATGTTTAAACAATCATAATGTATTAGTATTGGATATCACTAGATTCGGGAAAGTCTACAGAATCTTTTGTTGTAAAGAACAATTCAATATATTTGTTTAAACTTGAAAAATGTCTTTTTTTCAAACTCAAATTTCTCAAAAACTGTGTGTCCAGGAGAAAAATTAAGGGCAGATTCGGAATCAGCGTGAAAAACTCTATAATAATCGCATGGTGAGAATCGAAACGTTTTTTGGCTGTTGGACAGTGTAACCTGAAAATGTTGTAAATGTGCTCTGCCTCGAGTAGCACAGCTAACTGGTTAATACATTTGCAATTAATATAATTATACTGAATCCTTACGAACTCTTTCGTTGCAGGCTGTATACAGTTTAATGGGAACCGCGTGGAAGATCGCGCATGGAGATAGGTGAAATCGTTTCCTGCGGATATCTCGTCACTTGTAGTTTTAGCGAATCTGTACCTACGACTAGCATGATCGTAGCATAATCGAGAGGACATTTTTTTCTAGCGGCGCACAGTGGGAACATTCGACCAAACTCGATTTAAAATCAAAGAACTTTCGATAGAAATGAGGTAGAGCGATGAAATTTTTTTTAAATTAAATCTGAAACTTCGCAGAATATGGGAAAAATAGGGAGATTATAGTACGAACGTTTTTTAACGTCGAGAAAATTCGTTAAACTTGTAGAATTTCAAGAAAATGTGGTTTCTCCGTTACTACGCGCGGAAAAAATTTTTTTTTAACATGCTATATATCATTTCCTGTAGATTTTTTCACACTGATTTCAAATCTGGTCTCAAAATTTGTCTACGATTTTTGGTTTTTTCAACAAATCGATTTTTGTGACAAGAAATTAATGAAATCATTTTTTCGTTGAAATGATTTTATGACACACTAATATATAAAACACAATAAAAATAATAACAATAAAGTGAAAAAATCTACGGGAAATGATATATAGCATGTTAAAAAAAAATTTTTTCCGCGCGTAGTAACGGAGAAACCACATTTTCTTGAAATTCTACAAGTTTAACGAATTTTCTCGACGTTAAAAAACGTTCGTACCATAATCTCCCTATTTTTCCCATATTCTGCGAAGTTTCAGGTTTAATTTAAAAAAAAATTTCATCGCTCTACCTCATTTCTATCGAAAGTTCTTTGATTTTGAATCGAGTTTGGTCGAATGTTCCCACTGTGCGGCGGGTCGAAGGTTGTTCCGCCTCCTCGAATCTACGACTACAACAGCCGTCGAAAGTGAAGCAGGCCTCCGTTTCAACGAGACCTGCGTGCCATTTTATTAGCTCGTAATTAATAAACATTCACGTAATCGCACGGAGAACATCTAAGACTTGGACGAACATTACTTTGACATTAAAACCGTAATTGAAACGGCGCGTGTCACTGGTTTCAATTTATCATCAACCTGATTGCACGAATGTGTTCATCGAGAATTACTCAAACGGGTTCTTTACACAGCTGTGGTTTTCTATGAATCGACAAGTTAAACTAGAACTTTGAGCAGCGGTGTACATTATGATTAAAATCGAACAAGGTCAGAACAAACTTAGTCTCGTAACTTTTACAAAATTACATAAAGAGCTCACGTTTGCTATAAAAATCGTAGAAAGTCTAAACAATTATAGCTCCATCGTTTATATAAAATACAGTACAAATGAGTCACATTCGAAGTAAAAACCGTGCGAAGTCTAAACAAATATAGAGCTGTCGTGCTGTCGTGTAAATACAAAAAAAAAATTGTAAATAGATACAGTCTTGTTATTTTCATAGACATAAAACAGTCACCTCTCTGCTCTGTAATCGACATTCACAAAACAAGGTAGAAAAAAGCATTCTCTCTTTGCAACCGAGTGAAACGTTCTGCGGAAAGAAAGTCCTCTCTCTATTAATTTTCAACATTCTTCACAAAAATAAAATAGGAGAGAATTTGCAATTTTTAATGATCCCACTCAAACGATTGATTTTATCAACTTACAAACATAAAATAGCACCAATCGATTCTGCACATGCGAAATAAAAATATGGAAAATTCAGGATTTTTTAACGAATCCGCGTATAATGAAATTTTCAAGCGATCACAGGTTAATGAGTTTGACGATGGTTTACGCACCACTCCCGCACTCGAAGACTTGCGTGGCGCAGGCGACCGCGACCAGAACCGCGAAAACGAGAATCGTTTCCCTCAGCATGGTGATATCTATCGGTGAAAGTCTGTCGATTGCGGTGTTGTCCTCGGAGAAGATTCTGTGGGCGATGAGCTCTCCTGGCTATGTCCTCGCTCGCTCCAATCAACTCCAAGCAGCTCCAAGCCGGACTTTCGACTGCGAGCCACCGCGGGATGCAACGTTCTGGCTGGCCATTCGTCAAAGTTCGCTTTAAATGGAGTCCCTGCCAAGGCGAGAGTGGCAACAAGGTGGGGATGAGGGGCAAACTGTCTGCCTTGGTGGAAAGGGAATCTGTAAATTCATAAAACATACAGTCCGACACACGCTCGACTATTTTTCTAAGGCATTCGCTATGTTAATTGATAGAACGTAAATGGCGCGAATGTAGGCACCTGAATCGTTGCAGAAAGCAAGAGTATGTTGCGATGTTCACAAATGATGTAGAGGATACTCTATCTCGATTTTTTAAAGATACGTGGGCGCTTTTTGGTTGCTGATCTTATTTATCTACAGAGAAATTAATTATTAATTTCTCCGGTCCAAGGATATTGGTTCCGTGGGATATTTATTTTCTTCAATATTGCAGAGATGATTACTTTGTTTCTGTTCTGCTATTTATCAATTTTATATCTATTGTAGATCAAATATATATATATTTGATTCAAATATATTTGATTTTTTTTACCGATATAAATTTAACTATTATAATCAGCCTTTTCTTCCATACTCTAGAAATATTCCAATTTTTCATATACTTTTTAAGTGCTTAAATAAGTTTAAGAAAATTTCTCACACGTTTTGTGTTTTGATCACTGCGACAGACGCTGTAATGTCGAAACTATTAAGAAGTCTCGTGTACATTATACAATAAATGATAAGAAGAATTTAACTAAAAAAGAAACTTATACTTCAAGACCGGAAGTTATTTTTAAAAAAAATTCTTAAAAATCAGTTGTTTTCACTGTCGCTACATGAGAAGCCCCCCCTTCGATCGACAGGAAACTGAAAACGTACATTTATCTCTAAAAGCTAATCACAGGTGTAATCCTATAAGGATACACTGTATCAAACATGTTACTGTCATGGCAAATTTATTGCATTGATTGGCGAGTGCGTTCGAAACTCCATCTAATCTGTTCGCCACCCCCTCGCAACAGATATACACTATTTTTTCGGCGCGCATCTGTTGACATACATTATAATTATTGTGGCCAGGGCAAGCGTACCGATATCAATTTTCACGAAAGTACGATTGCACTGAGTGCACTCGAACCGCAGAATGGTCGCGTGCAAAAAGATAAGGTTCTATCGGTCATTCCTAATGAATCGCACGCACCAGGAAGGGAGCACATTTTATTCGAAGCTGTCGAGGCCGTCTCCTCTCGATTCCAATGACGATTGTTTTAATTTCGATGTTCGCCTGCTCGCACAGCGATGGCCGCCGCGGCAGCTCGCATGTCCAAACGGAAATGAAACGAACCGCGAGGAACAAAGACCAGGAAATTAACAACGCTATCATCTCGAGCCATCCCGCAAATGAACTTTCTCTTTTTTGTCTTGCCGCCGCGCCATGACCCCTGGGTACTCTGTCGAACACCTACTCGATAACCTGAGCACCACTCGAAATCTGTTTTTCGACGTCACCTTCGCTACGATCTGGGAACCCAATTTCTCAGGTTTGCGTTGTGCTAAAACCACAAGAGTCAGGCGAATTTTTCTTACATAGAAAAATTTTATAGACTGTGGAGAATATAATAGCATTTTTTGTTGTTGTCACATTGTATATAATTTAATAATCTGTACATGATTTTGAGAGAAATGCAAAAATTTTGATTTGAAAATTTTTTCCACTATAATTCTACAGACTCTGCAGACTATATGTGAGGCGTTTAGTATCAAAACCAGCTCAATCCATGAATTTCCACGTTTTTTTTCGTAATTTGATAGTTCTTGGTCGATACTCTACAAAGCGATGTGGAACGAATCCAGCTCAATATGGTCGAAAACCGGAGTCAAAACCGGTTTTATTTCAAACCCAGCTCAATCCATGCTTCCACTGAAGTAGTATACCACCAGTAGTATACTACTGTACTGTACACCAGTAGTTTACTAATAATTTTCTTTTAGAGATTTTCTTTATTATGACTGAATATTCAGAATAACAATAAAATTTATTATAATTTAATTATCGACATTATTATGATAAATTGATTAATCAACTCACACTTTTGATTTTACAGGCTAATACGTGGCATAAAATTGAGATACCACATGAATTTAATTGAACTTTGAATGGAAGGATGAAAAGAAACCCCATTTTTCAAAACCAGCTCAATCCAAATTATATTTATTTATAAATAATTAGACGGTACTGCTAACTTAAAAAAGAAAAAAATTTGGAATCGTGCACCAAAGATTGTCCAAACGAAAATAAATTTTTTTGGAAAAATTATATGGTCAGAGCGTGAAATGTTCTTTGCCTCTCCTGTAAAATTTATAAAAATGGATTGAGCTGGTTTTGATACTACACGCCTCGTGTAGTGGTATGTGGTATATTGATTTGTCACATTGTATATGCCTAAACGTGTTTGAGTAATATGGAAGTGAGGTAATACAGAAATTTTTCCAGACGTTCGTTAATTTATTTCGATAAATGAGCGATCCTCTTTCATGCTGGACTGATTAGAAAATGCGCGGTACAGATTTTGTTTCCTTTTGGGGAACTGATATGCATAGCTGGCACGATTCTCGGCTTCAGTGATCGGCATTTATCTTATCCCGGTTTGCACTGAATATTAGTCAGAATTTGAGTGCAAATGAGTGCAAATTTATGCGGTATTATCACTGGTATATCTTTCACATTTTGCACTCCGTGTACCTACAGTCGCAAAAGTATTTATGGGTATCCTGTGCGTTCGCGTGTGAACGTGCTTAATGCGTTTTTGAAACGAAAACTTGCTTTCCTATAATTGGGAGAAAGGCGGAGGAACGTGGGTCTATTTTGGCCCAGTTTTGCAAAAGCATCCTGCAATTTTTCAGCACTTGACGAGAAGTATTGCTAAAAGATTAATGAAATGAGGACAGATTTGTTGGTTGCTTGTTGTGAAACAGTTAATAAGGAAAAATGGAGAAGCGAGAAGGTCGTTTTTTTTTATTACAGAGTAATTATTTATAAAATGTGTTTACTCAGAGCACGCGGGCAAACCGAACCGAAAACTAGTCAACCTAAAAGTAATTATGCTCGCGCTATCGTTTCCACAGGAACGGTAAATATATACACGACCTTCGTTCCGCTAGACCCATGCTAACGGAGTTACGAAATTTCTCTGAAATCACATAACCGTGACTACGGATATAAACACAAAGCAAAGGTACGAGCAACGCGTGATCCTACAACAGGCTGACTTACACCAACGTTATTGTTTAGGCTACCGTACCGCTCCAAAGGTGATGTTCTTATCTATCCGGAGCAAGTATTAATACAACAACCGTTATGTTAAATGCTTCTGGTTAGGATGCACGGTACAAAATTAGAACGCTTTAATACGTTCGGTGATAGATTTGAAAAAATTCCACGAAATCAAAGTAAATTAGTTAATTAGTTAATGAGAACGATGGCTAAAAGTTGGATACTGTGATAGATACTATTATTGAACTGTAGATCTTTATACAAAATAAACATTTTCTGCATCAATCTCAACTATCGAGAACCGAATAACAATTCTTTTCTTTCTTAGATAATGTCAATAAGCTGCTAGCAAACATTCTCATTTTTACCACAATTCATAAAAACGTTATAACTAATCTATCCGTGACATACCGTCGAACGCTATATAATTATTAGACTGCGGATCTTTATGCATTTATAAGAAAATTGAGTAAATGAAATTCAGAATGGTTGGAAAATTTGAAAAATTGAAGATGTCATATAGATGACGTCATATAGAAGTATTTTATATAGTATTTTAATAGAGGAGAAATCATATATTGACATCTTCAATTTTTCAAATTTTCCAACCATTCTGAATTTCATTTACTCAATTTTCTTATAATATATATATATAATATAAAGAGAAGAAATAACATTCAATTTGGTTTCTATTTCTTGAAATCGATGCAGACAATTTTTATTTTGCATAAAAATCCGCAGTCTAATAATTATACATAGAGACAAGTCAAGTGATTACGACTTTGTATTGTTAATCACACGCAGCATATTTACATCAATAAATTGAAAAAAAATTCGCGAAAATTCGATACAGATTCATTTCACGTGGAATCGAAACAACCTCGAACGAAAGAAATTTCTGCGAGTTTCTCGATGAAAATATAAATTCGCATAAAGATTCGCAGGTCAGGTGATACGATATCAAAGACGGAACGTGATCGCCGATGAACGTCCCGAAGCGGCACGTTCCGCCCGCGATAACGGCAAAACACATGTGGTCGAGGAACTCGAAACGCGTCGCATGAAATAAGAAGTCGTCTAGAATACAAACGAGGGATTGTCAGTGACAGTAACCTTGTGGCGGAGAAGAGGAATTCCTTGCGAGTCAATGACGATGCTCTGTGTCTTTCTCGCTCTTGTTTCTCCATCATCAAATCGTGTACCCGAGGTTCGAGATCCAAAGGGCGAATTTATTTTTATGACTTTATGAGAACAATGGAAGAAGATACGAAGAAAGAGGTACAATTTTTCGACTTTTATAAATCGTTGATATATGGCAAAATTCAAAGAATAGGCACCTCGATCGTGTTTTTTATAATTGTCCAAAAATATTGAAAGATTTACAATTTTACGATCTAGAAGTTGACAGACCAGTTTTCAAAAATGATGGAAGATTTACGCTTGCAACTTCCATAACTAAACGATTTAGCATAAATTCAGGTTTCGACGTGAATCGCTTTAGCAGAATGTAAAGAATGACTATCCTAAGCAATTTTTAAATAATTTACAAGAACGATGTTGCTGCCGATAGATTGATCTGTCAGCCTTTAACCAGTCATTTGCATTCCAACAGCGAGTTCTCGTCAGTATAGCGCGGCTTTGAGAAAGGATTCGACCGATCATCCAAAAATTGATGTTACCCTTCTCTGATAGGCAGCAAAGGACGCACTCAGATACTTTACTGCCTCGTATCGTTAGACAAGGTTCAGGCCTCTACAGATGTCTAAAAAATTTGCTGACTAAATACTGATTAAAGGGAGGTTTGTTGATAAGTCCAACGCCGCAGTTTTTCGTTAACCAAACGCCGGATGATGGTGCAGAAAAATTGCAGGCCGCCGTTTATTCGACTGGCAATCAACAAGTTAATCGAATGATTGCGCCGGTTCTGGATCGAATTAAAAATGCGTCGCAAGCCTCTCGGACGAAGCCAATTTAAGCGCAATTTAAACAAAATTCAGACGGAGCGGCGGTGGATGCTGCGACTTGGACTTCAGCTGCAACTGCATCCGCGAGAGTCCGGCCGCTGTGTGTACATAAGAGTCAGGATCTGACGAACCTTTCTTGGAAACGCGTCGGCACCAGAAAAGAAAAAACGCAGCTGATCATGAATATAATTATTCATCCAGCTCACGAAACGAGACGACGTTTTGCTAGTCTCAGCGCGTACTATATCTCTTGGCGAGAAGTAATTCCGCAGTCGATTTCCTTGACGCTACGCTTCCGTAAACGATCTCTTCTTCTTCTTCTTCTTCTTCTTCTTCTTATCCGTTCAACGTAATTACACATGCGACATCTTGTCCCGGTACATCGAACGCGACGAGCAAATGAAAAAAAGGTCAGATACTCCTCTCGAACACGTGACATGCCTCACGGCTATTATTCGCTCGCTGGGAATTATCGAAATGCATAATCGACCCGATCGTAATTCCACACTGTCGTCGATTGTTCTTCGAAATGACCAAGATTGCGGTGATTCACGTATTTATCTAGCGGAGTTTGTCTTATTTTATCGGCTTGGAACGGTTCGAGAAAAAACGAGAATCTTTGAACTGTGGAGACAGTAAACATTTTCTACTGAAAAAATGTCCGAATAAGAAATAAAATGTAGAAATATTTCCAATAAATTGCGAATAACGAAATAATGAAAAAAAATTGTCTGTTGAAATAAACCAAACAAAACGATATATTATTTTAACCATTATTTTTCAAATATATGGATAATGCCCGAGTCCGGTATATACAAGAATTTGACAAAGACATAATGATAGATCACTCCCAGATAAATCAATAGATTTAGTGATTCAAATCGAGTGAATTCTTATAAATAGTAAGCCTCGTCACTTTGAAGCGATTACGTCTGTCCAACGTTTTTGTGCTCATAAATCTGGTATTGCCACAGTGGGAGAATGTTAAACATTGGTGAATAATAGAACGTCTCTATAAAAAAAACTGGATTCCTTGCGATGATCCAGCAGGTTTCCTGGATCTCGGTTGAGAATCGAACGCTTCGTTGTTGATCGCATGAAGAATGCATAACCGGATCCTGCAAGGTCTCTCTTTCTCCGTGCAACATCGCTGAAGGCAATTATCTCATCCCGACTAATTAGAACACTGTCTACGAGTGTAACTCGATTCGAACGGCGAAGCAACTGCGTCTTAATTTTCCGCGAACCTTCGATTTCTCCTCGAAGACGCGTCTTCTTTCAGTAGGTGAGAAAACGATGAATGGAAAGCGAGTTTCGAGCCGGCAAACTCGATTAGCCGACGAAGTTTTTCGCGGACTCGGGTCGAATTATCAAACGAATGAGGGGCGCGTTTGAACACGGCAGCCGTGTTATTTTCTCGTTATGCTTGTTGATAGGATATCAGTTTCGTTACGATAATTGGCGGACCATCTACAGACAAAATCTGTTTAGGTGAAATACCAGCCCTGTGCTATTGAGTGAAACCGGAAAGTGGGCGCGAGTGGGCGCGGGGTTAACGGTGGAACTTACAGTGATCTGAAATACCACATCGCTAAAAGTTCCACCACCTACGAGAATAGTATCAAAATAGTGCCAAAACATCGTCTGCGATATGGCGGAGATTGTAACATTTAATAATAATCGATATGGTTTTGTGATGATTCGCCTTCTCACTGATACATCGCTACAAGAATCTCCTCAATAGTCTTCTACACCGACGAAATGCCGGTGGCTTTCTGTTTCTCTGGCTGGAGTCAGAATATATCCTAGAGGGCGTAAGAGAAACCCAAAATTTCGTGTTTCACGTAGTCCCATAAGGCTGGCAGTCTCTCGTCGATGTCAGTTGTCGGAGCTTATGCTGCGCCGGTAATCAGTTATTGATTTTCGAATGAAACATATTGGAAATTCTTTTGAGTTTATGCTCACAGACTTAAGATCCGTACATACATTGCAAGCAATCAGAGACTTAAGATCCGTACAGATATTGCATGCAATGCATTTTTCTGACGTTTTTCTCACTTTTCTACGTTTCTGAATTATCGACTCTGTAGAAAATGCTCTGGTACCACCGACGAGATTCTCGTCGGTGCTGATACGATAGTAGACTCTATCGAAATGGAACGGTCAGCTAGGGAACTTCATGAAGTTGCAACACACAAGGTGTGTGTCTAAGGACGCTAGATTTCACAATGCATTATCACAGACGAGGTCTGTGATATGATCTAAAATGCTTGATAATATCGTCGGTGGCCAAGGTAGAAAATGTTATGTCTGTAAGGTAGAAAATGACACTAAAATGAAAGGAAATTTTTTTTTCGAGACGCTAAAGATCCTTTAAGGATCCCTTAATCTAATGAAACATGTTTTTAACACAATTTGATTTGACCAATTTTCAGAAGTTTACCCGCATAGACTTACTCTCCGAAGGTATCGTTTCTGTACCAGTTTGAGCGTTTTACCACTCGGAAGGCTGGCGCTAAATTCTGATATCACAAAGCAGATAAATCTTGCCAAACTTTACATAATACCCTGGGATAAAAGAAGAACGAATCATTCGTACCAAATTTCTTTCCTATTTTCTCGAAATGAATTCATGAAAATGTCTTTGTCCTCTTTTTGCCAAAATGTTGCCTCAATTTCGAATGTATTTAAGTACCAATTCTTTTATATTCGATTTATTTTTGTGTTCTGAAACTATCGATTTGTAGAAGCGCTCTTCCTTAACAAATAAGTATTGAATTTCAAGAGATGGTGCTACATGTCCTGCTATTGTGACCCCTTCATCTAAACAGATTTCTACTAGAACAAATTATAACATTTATTCAAATCATCATCGCTTAGATTACAATGTTTTATTACCAATTATTTCAATTATTATTAATTATTTCAATTATTGATTCCTCAAGGTCCTCAATTTTAAGTAGTGTGAATATTTCGCTACCCTCTCCATTAATTTTATATCAAAATCCATCAAGTTGTGTGTGTAAATCATTTTCAAAACTCGAGCCCACAAGTTCCGCGATTTTTCCAATCGAACAAAGAATAATTATATTTATTTTCGAACATGAAAGATTGTCATTTTAATTATCAAGTCTGACATTCGATGAGTTACGAATTTCTCTCGAAAAGGGTAACCCCAAACAGCATCTGATTCGACGATAATAAAATCGACAGAGGTCGATGTAACAGCAGTCCGAAACAAAATCCGAAACAAGAAGCATTCCCACGTCTCCCAACGCTTGCGCGCACGTTCCAAGATCCATCTCTAGAAAAGACGTATGTTCACCACTGAATAATAAAACAAAACTCGCACACAAGTTTCGATTTTATTCCCGCGTCAGCCCCGGAGCTTTTCGAACGAGCCCGTGCACATTGTTCACAAAATCGTCGTAAATCCCGCGAGGCTTAATGCCTCGCGACACAATTTCTCCGTAGCAGAGTGGTCCATCCTCATCGACAGCCGGAAACGTGCATCCGACATCAAAAAGGTATCTAGGCCGCGTCAGTATCAGCGGATCCATAGCAAAGAAAAAATCCTTCGCTCTAAAAGCTTTTTAAGAACTCTCTGACACACGGTGGAACACGTAAACGTAAGAAACTTGGATCTTGGCGGGAAAACAGCCTATAGATCTCTCGTGATCAGGCGACTGTCTGAATGAGTTCTCGAACTACAGGGCCGTCGAGGTGAATCCGAAATGTTTTCCATGAAGTCCTACAGACCAAGTATAAACGAAGTAGTTATAAACACAACAGCTGTAAGATCATTCAGTAAGAAACCACTGATCAGTCAACAACTAGCATTTGTTCAACCATGAACCGAGAATACAACCGAAAAGAACGGCAATAGTCGAATCGCTTCGCCCCGGAAAATCGCCCTCGGAAATAATTACGTGGTTTGGCTACAAAAAAATAGTAGTGTATGATCTAGCTAAGAAGTTCAGGGAATACAAGAAACAAAATGAGTTCCAACAGGACTCTGCTCCACCTCGCAAGGCAAGAAAGACGCAGGCCTGGCTTTACGAAAACCTAAGTCATCACTGATCCCCGATTTGTGGCCCCCCTCTAGCCCTAATTGCAATCCGCTTGATTATTAAATGTGGGGCGTAGTCGGAGCAAAGGTAAATGCGAAGCCACATAACACGAAAGATTCTCTACGAGCCTCCATTATGGAAGTTATGACAAATATGGACAAAGAGGAGATCAAGCGAGCCTGCAATCGATTCAGGTCCAAACTCGAGAAGATCGTAGCAGCTGATGGAGATTACATCGAGTAATTCAATTGTTAATATCATTTACTACTGCTGTACCAAATAGGATTAGAATATATTGATATTTTCCTTGAATTGGAATCGTTTTTCTGTATGTAATGACTAGACTGCGGATGTTTATGCAAAATAAAAATGTTCTGCATTGATTGCAGGAAGCAGGAGTAAAATAAAAATTTATTTCATCCTTTAATGATATTATTGCATTAAAGACAATATTACAATATTCTTAAATTTTTCTAATCGTTTACTGTTTCATATTTCACCCAGCCAATTTCTTCATAAATGCGTAAAAATCCGCAGTCTAGTAATGACTTTTCCGGATTTACCTCGACGGCCCTGTATATCTTGATCTCTGAGCCACGATCTTGAGATCACAATAGGATTCCAAATTCTCAATCTTTGGGTCGCAATCTTGCGGTCAGGCGGGGTTTGAGATTACAGATCACTGGATTACAATATTGCGGTCATAATAGGAATTCAGATCTCTAAATTGCGATCTTGTGGTCACGGAAGGATTCCAGATTTCTGGATTACGATCTTCTGATCACGGTGAGTCTTCAAATTGGAGATTTCTTGAATCTGAAAGAGTCAATCTTACGATCAAGGTGGCATCTCGGATTCCAAAAACCAAGATCAATATTCTGTGGTCACAACAGAATCTCAGATTCTTAGATTACTATGTTCAGCTGACGATGGGATATCAGAGTGCAGATTTCTGGATCGTGAGCTCAGTAGGATATCAAACTTCAATCCTTCGGATCGCAATCTTGCGGTCAGGCATCCCGAAGCTCGAAGAACGTTCGCTTCTCGAACGGATCGTTTCAATCAAAGGAAAAAGCAATTTCAGATCGATGAAAAGTGCATCGACTGCCAGCGTGTCGCTTTCATCGGGCGAGATGATCCATTACATCGACGAAGCGCGAAGCGATGCGAGGCGATCCGAAGCGACCAAACTGTCCAAGTATTCGGCAAGCGTCGAACGATTCGCGGTTTGCAGTTGTAGCAGCAGGCCGAGATCTATTTTCGAACAGGATGTATTTATAACGAACCTTACCTTTCGAGGGTCGAACCACGTGCCGGCACTCGCGTAAATGGAATTGCGAGACCGTCGTCGTCTCTACTCAACCTCCTTTCGAACCGATAACCGGGGATCCAAGACGAATAATGTGCATCCACTAAATCCAACGGACCGAACATAAATTCCACGGAATCGCCTCGAAGTCGACAAAGCGCCGATTTCTTCTCGGTTCATCGAGGAATGCGGCTTGATGTCCGTATCTTGGGAAATCGATCGCCGTTATCCTTTATCTGTATGGTCCACGGGAAACTTTCGAACTTAAGGACTTCCACATATAGATGGATTTCAGAAGGTTTTAAACATTGTTTTCGAGAAAAGAATCGCTGTTTGTCACTGCAACTGACGTATGGTCTCAAAATACGTTACTCGAAGTTCTGAAAGAAATTCCCCTTTTAAATCTTTGCTATGTACATGGTCCACGTATATTATTAGTAGAATGCTGATGCATTTATGCTGTAAAAAAGTTTTCATATGAAATATAAAATACCACAGAATTTACTACGTCGTTTATTTATTTTGGAACTATCAAGCGAATATTTTTGAAAAATTCTGAGGGAATCAACGTGGGTGACGCTTTAACTCTAAATTGTACTGTTAGTTTATTTTCTGCAAAATTCAGAAGAATTTAAAAATATAGGTACACTATTTTCCATTCATCGAAATGAATAGTTAAAATATTGTACAAGACTGTAAAGTCATTAGAACAATTTAAGAACATTCATACGCTATTTTTGACTCATTCGTGTTTGCGTCGTTTCGATTTCCCACTATTGACTTACATTTTAAATGTAAAATCTAAATTTTCTTTAGCTCCGTTTAAACAAACTGTAATAATCGAGAACGTTGAAAAGCAGTGAAGAAGGGGCTGGAAAACAATGGCGCAATAATTTCTGCGAACTTATTAAGAACGCGAGTAATGGAGATTGCGATCCGGTTTAAATCTCTTCGCTCGTGTCGCGAGACTTTTTCCCGAAGCGGGGGAATAAATGAATTTCTGAACAGTTTCTGTATTATCAACGATTGCACCGGCGGCACTCGGGCTTTTTCACGCGGACAAGTGCACTCGAAACCGCGGAAAACTCGCGTCGTAAATAGCAATACGCGTGATTTAGTTTTATCTCGGACCGGGGGCCGCGACATAGCTCATTCTAATAGCCGCGACCCGCGATTCGCAGTTCGACGACATAAATTCGCCGAATCCACTCTGGACGCTTTAACTCGCGGTTAATATTTACGCGGTCGACTTCGCTGGACCGCTTTACGAGCCGGTGCTCTCGTTGATCACACTTATTATCGAGCGATGCGTGAAAGTTCACCTCTAGCTAGTCCATCGCACACCTTTGTAGCACCAAACTTTATGATACCTTACAAGAATCTACCCAAAAAATAAGTGTTAACCCTTTCAGTGGAGAACAATGATTTGAGCCGTTTATTTTGAAAGTGGCCTAAGTCAATTTGTTAATTTTTTTTTCGTTGACTATAATAACGTGTAAAACTTGAAGTTAGCTGTCATCAGAATTGGGCAAAAATTTAATCAACGTTTGACGAATAAATTTCTACTTCAATCGTTAATCGCAATTAACAATTAATCTCCTAGTTTAGTCGTTAATTGCGATTAACGATTACATTCCTTTCAATTGTAATCGTCAATCGGATAATTGATTAATGATTAACTGCTGAAACTTCGGAATGAAATACGGAATCAAAACTGTATGAATACTGAAAAAAATGTAAACTGAATTTAGGTGTATTGTCATTTGGTCTATAATACAAACTCTGTTTACGTGCTTTTATGTTTGAAGTTATTGTTGCTGGAAAGCTACGACCATCGTACCGCGTCTCTCTCTCCCTCCTTATTACAATTTATTAGATAGACCGTATGGCGATTAACTTCAACAATTGATTAAATCGGTGTCCGATTTTTCGACGATTTCTTCTTTTAATCAACGATTGACGATTAACTTCATCAATCGATTGAATCAATCGCCGATTTTTCAATGATTACTTTTTTAATTGTACACATTAATCAATCAATCTTGATTAAAATTTTAATCGATTAATGCCCAACTCTGGCTGTCGTAAACAACATTTTGCGGTTAAGTATATTCAGAGTATACGATCATTTTTGACACACGAATTTTCGCAGTTATTTCAATAATTAAAAACATTACTTTGAAAGCGGCCTAAGTCCAATCCATTATTGATAATGTCCGAAAGTGCGGATTCTCAAATGTCCGAAGGCAGTAATGAAATTTTTGGAGGACGCAGTTTTTCAAAGGGTAAATAATTCTAACGGAGAAACAATAAATTGATTAAAAATATGCTGGATGTGTTTTTTGAGAAATTAACCATACAAAATTTTCTATAAGATATCAATGGATAAGAATGCAGAGTTTAAAATCCTGGATTTATTACTACGTTGGGATAGACCAAGAAAATTCGAAAATATTGTATTGACACCACTTTATAAAAATATACGACAAATTATTACAACAGCGAAATACAAGATATGATGGATTTACTACGATATACATATACCATCGGAGCACCATGATTTCTTCAAATCCCTCCCCCATACACAAAATATACATTAAGAGTAAATTGTTATGTAATTTATATAGTTAGAAGATTTCCTGAATTGCATATATTGTATGTTTGAAGTGTTGTAAAGAAATATAAAATAAATTGAGTATTGTTGTTTCAATTTGAAGCATTTCAAATTATGTCGAATGGACTTGGGCTCTTTCAAATTTTATAACAAATCTAGTTGTTAATTTTGAAAGTGGCTTAACTCCATTTGTGGTAAGAAAATACATATTATTCGCTTAATAATTGCTATTATTTTAATAGGAATTGTAGAGTTAACTCTCTTAGATACACTTAAGCAGTGTGACACATTGGTATATTCTATATGTACATTTTTAATTTTATTGAAACGCAAACCCTTAAATATCTCAATTTAAATATAAATGGACTTAGGTCACTTTCAAAATAAACGGCTCACTTATCGTGGTTTTTTGTTTTTTTGTTAAATAAAAGTTTTGCATCTTGCCCAATTGTCTTAGTCGGTTACCCAAATGACTATAAACAACAGTTAACCCCTTGCCCTACGATTTATTTTACAATTTCAGTTATTAAAACATTTTTGTAGATTGTAATTTTCTAAAAAAGGAGAAAACTTATATCTATTATATGCCTATATGTCGCCCAATAGCTGTACATTAACAAAACCAAAATAGAATCTTATTTCGTTTATAGGAAATTATTGACATACATTTTTATTAGAATCTGTTCAGAATCTTCATCACGAGTCAGACACGATATTGTAAGGCAAAGGGTTAAATAGAAGTGTACTTCTCCTCTTAACTTGAAGATAATCTGAGAATATTATTGAATCTTTCTGAAGCTTTTACTGTTTTGGTTTTTGCTTAACTACGTCCGCATAAAACCAGCAGTCGCTATCAAAAACGTTCGTCTCGACAGATCGATATAACATTCCCGCTCCTCACTGTAGAAAAACCAGTTCAATTCGAAAGTTGAAAAATGGGACTTTTGGCAACGGAATGCTTTCAAGAGAGCCCACAAGCAACGGTGTCGCAAGGCGTCAGCCGTTTCTTTTTCCCGGCATAGATGCAAGAAGCTCGTAAATAAACGCGCTTCAGCTTCGCTCCTCGACGAGACGCGATATCGACGAGGAAATCCAAGGATGGGGAAGCTAATTCGCCGGAACCGGGTTCGAATTCCTGTCCCGCAAAAAACTGGACCACCGTCTAGCTCGCCGCGCTGGCACCATGGGGAAATTGAATTTCGATAGGCGCGAGACGCTGGAATTAAACGGGACGCTAATGAGCAAGCGTGCGGAGGACGTGTCTTCTGTCGGTCTCGTGGATTATCCGAAAGGAACCCCGTGGGAAAATTGGGAAAATGCCACACGGATTCCTGCTGAATCGACCGGGTATAATTTTCGAATCAGAAAATAAAACGGTCGAGACCTAACGGTTTTCTTCCTTGCCTGCGTAGGAACACGAGTTATTTATCTCCCATTTTAACCCCTTAACTGGGTGATTTACCAACCATGAATATATTTTATTTACCGGGATATGCAACCCTGTAAAACAAAGATTTTTTTAGAGAACATTGAGCAACATTTTAGCTTCATTTTCGTATTTTTATATTATTTTTATATCATCCCATAAGTTCGTGCCGACTTTTGTGTATACATTTCATGCGTCGATTTAGAAACTTTACGGCGATAAGGGGCCAATGTGTTTAAGCATAGCTGTTCAATGAAAAATCATGAGCGAAATGCGTATCCATTTCCGACATCTCATGTTACATTAATTTCGGAAAGGAAGTTCAGTAACAATCGCCACGAACAACATATGTGCTGTTTACGGAAAAAGTGCGCTTTCATCTCGTACCTGTAGGAAGTGGTTTCAACGTTTTAAAGGTGGGAATTTTTGTTTAGAAGGCGAGGAACGTTCTGGGCGTCCTCCTCAGACGGACGAAGATAAAATTCGGGACCTTGTAGAGAAATCACGAAGTTTATCGGTTGAGGAGATGTCAGGTGTTCTGAAAATACCTAAAACAAACTTTAAGATATGTTTATAAAATTAACATATGCAACCGTTCGAAAAACGGCACGAACTTATGGGATGACCTAATACATTAAATTACAACGTGGTGGAGTTGTATAACGTATACGTCTTGAGAAATATACCGAAGAAAGTTCAATTTTTCAATGAAAATAGTCTCCCAAGACAATGTAGAAGAAGGATTCCAGCGATTTTTCAAATGGCTCGCCGTGTGGTGAGTCGGAAAGGGCTTCTTTGACCCTGTGTCCAGTCGGCATTAAATCATGTACGGCGTTTTCAGCGCGGCCTGACGGAAATAGCGTTATGGCCTACGCAAGAAGAAACATTGCGGGATGGGGGATGATAGGGAGGGGCTCTTTGGAGAAGCAAAGCTAGTGGATACAGAGTACAGAGGAGAACCGGCCACGGCCGTGAGAAGAGGGGGGTATCCTCGCGGAGAAGAGGAATCGGTCGAGAAAAAAGAATTCCTTGTGAGAGAGGAAGGTAACAGGAGGAAAAACGGGCGAGACGAACGAGAAGCGCCGAGAAAACCGAGGAAACCGACTAAGGGTGCGATCCCATTAAATGCGATTTTCCATTGGAATTACACAGACGTTACAATTCCTTATGTTCACCACGGAACACAATTCCAACGAATTTTAAGATATTCAGGAGCATAATGTTCCATCAGCTTTGATGGCCTGTAAGGTAAAGGCACCAGTAATTGACCTCGTATCAGTAGTTGACCATTTTTCAGGAAAACGTGAAAAATAATGTTTCTGGACGTAACAATCTTCGGAGAAAGGCGCGATAGATAAATATAGTTTCTCATATTAATGAAGAACAAGCAAACTACGAAATATTTACCTACTTTGTTCCTAAATTAGATTTTATATGGTATTAACTTCTTTTCATTTGTATTCGCCTTTTACTTGTAATTTGTACTAATCGTTGCAAACGATATCAAAATAATCAGCTTTAGTGTTTCTGGCTTTACTGTAGGTGGTCAACTTATAGTGAAAACATAAGAGTATCCACTAAAAATGTTGTTATTTGAAAAAAATGTTTTTTTAACCATTTATTTGACAATTCTTTTAAACTTTGTGCTTTTTTAAAGGTCTTAAAAATTTTCGAGTTCCACTTTCTCAAGGGTTAAAGAGAACTGCGTTTTCAAAAATCCTGTAAAATGAACCGTTAAATAAATATTAGCAAATCTATGGTCTGAATCGGCCGGGCGAGGCAACCTATACGATAACGTGTTGTTTGCCGCGACGGCCCAGCGAGGCAACGTGTATTGTTTGCCTCGACAGGAAAATTTCCTCGGGCAGCTCGGGCCTGTCCTGAGGGCAAAAACCCCGTCCCCGTCCCCTGGTAAGTTTCGCCCCCTCTTGGAGGGGTGGACTCTTACGCGCGGGTACGGGGAATGCAGTTTTCCTATGTAGAAAAAACATGGAAAGATCGCGAAATATCGGTATATTTGGCAATAGCGAAATCAGCCGAAATCCACTCAGTTTGGAACATTTTGATAGCTGCGCGAAGAGCCCGACGCGTGCCTCGGGTCGACGCAGGCCCGAGGCGCAAGGGTGGGGGAACGGCGTTGCGGAAGGGCAAGGAGGGAGACTAATCTCAATCTGGCATTTCACTATAACTTTTGAATCATAAAAGATATCGGGATAGAATTTCTACTAAAATTCGTTAGAAAATTATTCATACCTACTGATAACTATCATAACAAATATATTTTTTGTAATCATCTTTTAATTAATTCTTTAGATTTTGTTGTCTTAAAATAAAATTAAAAATTGTTCACTTGTTACTTATTTAGTAGTTTCTCAGATAATTTAAATCACCGATGTCTTTGGTTATAAATTTCTCTGTATTTTTTGAAATATTCATAATATGAAGAATAAATGTCGAGTAGAAATGAATAAATTTTTTGAGTAGATACTCAGATGCTTATGTTTTCACTATAAGCTCCTAAAACCTCATTTTCCTCAGTTTGCTTGTTCAGCTATTATAATTTAATGGAAAAAATGTTGACGCTTTATTTTACACGTCTGTAAAACCAACAATTTTTAAGATTTCGAAAAATTCTTTGTTTATATATCATTACAGATTACAGTATATCCAAATTTGAACAAAATCCGAAACAGTAGTCCGAAAAGTATTCGGAAGCAGTGGGTCAAAAAACGCTTGCGTTTGGGTCTGGCGCAACATTCAAAGGTCTCGAAGCGAAAATACAAAAGCAAACGTGTGCGTCGAATACATATCGTAAATCAAATCGACGTACGTGTTTGAGTTTTGGCGATGCTCTTTCGCTTTTCTTCGCAAGTGAAAAACAAGGAAGACATACCAAATCGCATCATAGAAACGCAAACTTGTGCGTCCAGAGGCACAGCAGAGAGCTACGACGAATGGAGTATAGATAACAAAACGCTGCGTCCAGACGCGCAAAGGAGATCCCACCTTTACGCGATCGGAAACTGCAGTCTGGAGAACTGTAGCATAAAGGTCGCACTCGGAACGAACGGATCTGTGAGAGGTGCGGCAGGAAAGTGGCGAATCGGGAGGATCGCGAGACTCCGAGAGCATCGGGGAGGGTTGCTCCTTTTCTAACGGGACAGGTGCATGCCTCTATTTCGGCGAACCCGATGGGAAATGTTTTGTCCGACCTGGAATAAAATCGCGGCATTCCTCTGCTCCGGTCCGCTTCTGTTCAGCCCTCAGCCTGCTCCTTTTAGTCTGTTCGGATCCCTGTTTAGCTCGGCAGCAAGCGGGAACTGCGGCTCGCGAACACCAGCCTGCTTGCAACCGAGGAGCAAAGCTCGCCTCCCTTCTTCCTCGAACAACGATGCAATTGCATAATATTTCCTTTTGATATCTTCACCGTCTCCTTTCTCTGGATGCTCCCAGTTCCGCGTCTACCTGACGATAACGATTCCGCAACTATGCCATTCGCGATTCTTTCACATTCCTGATGTTGTACCAACCACTCGGGCCATTAGCAACGCGCCATACAAACGCTTGCATCCTAGGAGAAAGCCTGGTTCTATTGTATTTGATTGTTGCATATGAAATGACAATTGACGGTGACATCCATCAGCTTTTTTCCTAAAAGAATTTACTGATCAGAATGAACACCATTGTGATCAACGAATTTCAAGTTTCTTGATTACAGTAAAAGTTGAATTTTGTGGTTATTCACGCTCTTCATTTACAAAATTGTCAGCTTCATTTTGCATCTCTTTTTATTTTTATTCTTTTTTATTATAAATGCGTACGATCGAGATTTTTTCCTAACTTCTTAATTAAAAATTAATTAACTTATAAGTATGCTTCATGCAAAATTAATATTTTTTATTTGAATTTCAACAAACTGCAGTAAAATGAATAGTTCTTTTCTTTTTTAATAATTATATTTTAATAATTAATAGGCTGAAAGTAATACAGCATTTTTAAATTCTTCTTATGACTTCACTGTTTTTATACATATATAATATTGTTGTTAAATGTTCCCCAAATACTCCCGTTAAAGTCAAGCTGATTAATCACAATCGGTCTTTCATAATTTCTCATATATTCTCGTTAGACACTGTAAAAATTTATATTTGTCAGAACTTAACGAGCTAGACGCAATGGAAGGCCATTTTCGCTATTCTCCTTTTCCTGTTCGCAATTTTTACACGCCGTTATTAAATATTCCATAGCACCAGGTTCCCGGATCGTAGAAAGATGGTCCCTGTTAGGCTCGAGGCTGCTTATTAATTCTGCTTCGCCCGACGAGGACTCGGTTCGTCGCGGACGGTAATGAATTCCTCGCCGATGCGTTCAATTTAGCGACGGTGACGAGACACGTAGCTAGAACGCGAAAAGAATGCCAATATCTTCTCGTAAAAACTCGAAGAATTCGGGAACGCCGAATTCTTGGCGCCTGCACGTCCGACGGAGAACACCGCGTCCCGGCATTCGTGCTACGCTCTCTCTCTTCTCTTTTTTCCTCTTTTATCTTCTACTCTCTTTCATTTTCTTGTCTTTCGTTTGTCGTTTCACCTTCGTTTCTAGTTCCCGCGCAATCGTTTCTAGTCGCGCGGAAACGCGAGCGTAATTACGAATATCATATGCTGAGAAAGAATGGACAAATTACCCTGCTGACATCTGACAGCGCAAAAGCAGTTGTACATTTCTAGAAAAATTGTTGAATTCACTCCGAAAAATCGTGGAGAAAGATTCGCAAATATTTAGTCACTTCTCTTAGTTTAAGTTAATGAGATATAAGTAGTGGTGGGATCTGAATCACTTCGAATCGCTTCTATTCAATATTTACGATAGAAAATTCGTATCACTTGCAAGATAATTCGAAGCTTAGAACTCTTGAAACTCTTGGATGTCTTGAAAGTCTTCATAGTGTTGAAAATCTTCATAGTCTTGAAAATCTTGAAAGCCTTAAAACTTTGGAAGGTTTGTAAGAATTGAAACTCTTGAAATGTTACATCTTTCACGGAACAGTTATTACATCGAGTCAACATTGGGATGAATAACAGTATGAACGTACCAATATTATAAGAAGTATAACATTTATTAAGATTATCAAGACTTCAAGACTTTCAAGAGTTTCAAGAATTTCTGATCTCGAATAAATATCGAATTGATTCGAAACTCTGTGGTGATTGATTTGTTCGAAAACTTTGCAAGACAGAGTATTGAATGCCCATCACTAGATATAAGATCCAGGAAAGATACTGTAATTTTAGCAATTACCAATATTTTTTAATAAAAAAAATGGCCAGATATTAGGTGTACAAATAAGTTCGGTGCCTTTTGAGCATACTTTTGATCATTATTTATAAAAAGAAAAGAATACACATTATGTTTCGAAGTAATCATCATTACTTTCTATACACTTCTCTCACCTTTCGGGTAGCTGATCGGCGAATCCCGTTTCTATAAAAAGATGGTGGTTTTGATCGAATAAACTTATCAATGCTTGTGTGGACCTCTTCGAGAGATTTGAACTTAGAATCAACCAAGTGGTGTTGAAGCGACTGAAAAAGGTGATAATCCGAGGGGGCATATCGGGGGAATATGCGGGAGAATCTCCCAGCCCAAAGGAGAAATGACTTCTAGTGTTGACTTCGCCGCATGTGGTCGTGCGTTGTCATGCAACAGAATCACTTGCCTAGTTCCACTGCCGGTAAAAGGACTTTTTTGCTCAATTGCGTCGCTTAAATGAATCATTTGTTGTTGATACCGTTCAGCAGTAATAATTTCCCCACGTTTCAACAACTGATAATAAATGTTCTTCGTCCTGTACTTTTTTCGGCATTCCATTGCGTTCTCCATCACTGAGATCAAAATTTCCGCTACGAAACCTTTGGAACCACTTCCTGCATGTTTTATAAGTTACAGCATTTTCACCTAACGCTGAACAAATCATTTTCGTAGCATCAGCAACATTTTTTAAAACTCAAATGCAAAAGGTATGCAGTGTCGAATGTGCTGTTTCTTAAACGCCATGATGCAAAGTATTGTTTTTTGAGGTTATGTACCAATTAGCCTTTAAAACCCCAAAGCGGCGGGAGAAAATTTTAATTTGAAATGCAATCACAGTTGAATATACGTAAAGGCACCGAACTTATTTGTACACATAATATGTTTTAAAATATACTCTTTCAGGTACGCCAAGTTTCAATGTAAAAGATTCATACGCTTCGTAATGAAAAATTTCCTGCATACAATTTTGTAAGTTTCTCGAACAACAGAGAAATATTGGTTCTGCAGAGGCTGCGGGATGTCTACTATATCTTCAGCAATCTCCAGCATCTTGCAATATAAAAATTAGCAGGGTAGCATGAAAACACAGCCTCCCACAAGCGAAAAGATTTACCGCTCAAACATCGCGAGTTCCGCAAAGAAAAATACACAGGGCACGGAAAAATCCGCTTCCTGACGTACTGTAAGCACGACAGGAGCGCGTAACGCCGTTCGAATGTAATCTATTCGAACGCTGCGAGCGTCCCTAGCGAAACAAATGAAACAGTCGGTAGCCAAGGGTTCCCGGGATAATCTCGGAAAAGCGGGATAAATAACCAGACGGCCCGTAGACCGAACAGTTTACACGTTTATATTTGGCTACCGATGCATTCTGCGATATTCCCGCGGGTTTTGCGAGACAGAGACAGAGAAACAGAGAGAGAAAGTGCGAGTGTCTGCGAGAAGATGCGTCATCAGTTCGCGAAGCTTTATCGCGCGTGCCACAAGCGGAAGTTCGCGAGGACGTTTTTCCGAGTTTTGGCTAGTGGCACAGTAACGAAATTTAGCCGGGGTGTAACGACGCTCGACAAGACCGCTATTACGCGAAATTCTGAGCTACGACCTTCGCGCGATCACTGTGGTGTAGGTCTAACTGCTTCCAGGAACGGGCTGACAACTGTCGACCCAGATAGTGAGCATTCGCGAAAACCGTCTCGAATTTTGCGAATCCGCTCGCCAGAAAACAGGAATCGCCGAGGAAGTTATTAGTTTGCTCAGAAGCACAGTCGTTCTTTGATGTTGGCTCTAACAAGAAAATTGATATTTGTTTCAATAATTGCGGAACATCCGTTCACGGAAAAACAGAATTGAATAAAAACCATTGAAATGTAATAGGTAAGTATATTCACGAAGAGGGTAATATTATTATGATAATGGGCCTCGAGGTTCCCGGCTCGACGTTCTTCGTTTTTGGTTCTTGAACGGGGACAAAGCACAAGCGGAGGCGAAGCATTCCCATGGGACTCGGTCATGTGAGGTTTTTAAAGCGTTCAGAGTCGTCTCTCTGTCAAACGAAAGCTTATCATACAGCGATGTTTTTTAAAGCCCAAACACATTGCTCTATTTAGGTAATCCTGTGAACGAACGTGCAGTTGCGTAAACAAAATCGTCATCTTAAAAGCGAGACTAATTGTTTTAATTATTCGTTTCACCGTTGACAGCGCTCTTTCACAAAAGAAACTTTGAACGAGCTTATTTTGTTGCGGTACAGCTTTCACTTCTGCTCTCTGTTCTATTTACTACCCTGAGTCTGCAAGAATAATTGTCTGGAACGATCGTTCATTTTAACGTAGGCTGGAATTGTCACGATGAAGGAGAATCATTTTTTAAAAAATCGACCAAAAGAGTTAAAAATTTTTGATAAGATGGATTTGTTTACTAGATAATGGGCAAAAGAAAATTTTGAGTAATTGCAACTGGAGGTACAGAGTAAATATTAAAGTTGGACCTGCGTGACAAATTTTAAAAATATATCAAATTATATTACATTATTATTAAGTTATATTAATATTATATTTTTAAAAAGTCATCGTCAACTATTTCTAGCTCACAATTGCAATTTCAGAATTGCAATTTTTTCCCAAAATGTGATTTAGTAATCTTCGGATCTTTATGCAAAATAAAAATGTTCTGCATTTATTGTGGAAACCAGGAATAAAATAAAAATTGATTTCATCCCTTAATGACTTCGTTACATTAAAAACAACATTACGGTATTCTGAAATTTTCTAATCTTTTGCTGTTTTATATTTCACTCAACCAATTTCTTTATAAATGTGTAAGTAAAGATGCGGAGTCTAGTAATCATTCTAGCTTCTAAACACAAGTCGCCCGGTCTAATTCTGAAAAAGTTGCGCTAACTAATACAGTGATTGCTCTATCGAAGACTATAACGTGTTCTGTGCAGAGTTTCGAACGGTCCAGGTTTCATCGGAGCGGGGCAAAATCAATTTTGGCCTTGCGCAGCTTCGGGCTGGCTGCGTATGAATTTCGAAAGCGCTTAAATAAAGAAAGCACCGCTCGCGACGATAAACGGAGGCGGCGATGAATAAAACAGAACCGTTCCCCGACGAACACTTTGTTCGAGAGGTTGTCGCAGCGGCTTCGCGGTTCTTAATGCATCGATAAATCTCGAATGCCGCCGGTACGTTCGTTCATTCGTTTGTTGGTCTCGCCGTGGTGAACACGTGTGCACAAGTCGCTCGATCCCGTCACACGTTTCTCGCCCGCTTAGGCTGCAGACGCCTAAGCACCGCGCCACTGTGAACAGTGAACACACATACTACTCGTCGCCGAAATTAGAATCGTCTTTTCATCGATTTCATTCCACGTAAATCTCCTTCGTGCAATTCAGGCAGCTGCTGGATAATTTTTCCGATGTCTTTTTCGATACATTAACATTTTAAAAATTTTTAGCCTAGTCTTAAGGCGTTGAAATTAAAATTGTCTTTTTATCGATTTCTTTCCACAGAAATCTTTCGCGTGCAATTTAAGCATCCTCTTGATAATTTTTTTAAATTTTTGTTTTGATACAGCAACATTCTAAAATTTTCTTTGACCCAATCAAAGGATGGCACCGTAGTACTTAATCCTTACAGAAATTACTCATGACTTCTTCGAGTCATTTTAAGACAAGAGATTACAAAAATTAAAATATTTAAACAGTTAAATTGTATCGATGCAAATTTTAATGGAACAAATATTTTCTCCTTCCCAGAAGAGCAAGTTGCTGACTAAATTTACGGCTAGGGTTAATACGGAAACGTCAACGATTTGATGAAGAGATTCTGTTGGGCAACTTCGTTCAGGAAGTCTACTCAACTTTCAAGGCAAAACGAACCACCGTGGAACGACTGTCGAGCAATCTAGCTGTTTTTCTTCGGGCAGCTCTCTGTCAGCGGACGGTATCGGTCCGAAATGGTATAGCGTGACACGAATCTGTCAATCTAGACACAAGAGTGACTCGTCTGGGAAGCAAAAGTTTTCGTCGTCCGGCACGCTCCGCAAGAAAATCAAGAAATATTGCCTGGGTAATCGACGAGGATTCTCGGTGGGATTGGACTCTCGAAGATGAACACGAGACTGAGAAAATGCAATTCTGGCAACGAGATAAAATGCAAATATTAGGTTATCGTATAAGTCTGTTTCTTATCGCACGTCCTGCGCGGGACCGTGTTTTGTTTAGGCAATCGTCTCACGGAATCCTCTTGTCAGTCTAAAATGTACATTCGAAATATTTCAAACGGCGTTTCGCATTTAAGGAAAATCACAGACCGAGCTCCTAGAAAATTTGTTGTGTACGCTGCATGAATTTCAAAACGGTAAGAAAGCAAAAGACGATGTCACATTAATACGGGTGGTTAATTTTCCGAATTATAAATAGATTTTAAATAATTGTGTTAAATTTTATTGCATAAAATTTTAGTTAACTCTTCTGTATCATTAGTAACCTTTTAATAAAACATGTTTAATTTGTACAGTAGGACCTCGATTAACCGGCTCGATCGGGAGACAAACAGCTCGGATGAATTAAGGCCCGATGGATAATCGAGACCCGAGGAAATAATTGAAATGTACATTATATTCCAAAATAAATTTTTTATTTTTGAAAATTTATTTCCCTTCATAATATAATCATATTTAAACGCATATTTGTTTATAATCAGGATCCGGTTAATCGAGGTCCTACTGTATAATAATTGCATTTAATGAGGGATATTTTATTGTTTCATTAATATTTTCCTATTTCGTTGATTCTTGAAAATTATTTTTCTTTTACTTCCTTTTACTTGTCCGTGTTTCGAGCAAAAATTCAAATGAATTACGAATCAGATTTTTTAGGAGGAAACATGAAGCTGGAACGCTACGTGACTGTTCACGATGTTCGAGATTTTCATTTTGGGAACGCGACAATTTGTTCGTAGATGAAGCGGCTAACTAATCGTCGGTCACGGCTGCGAAAGCTGCGCCCCCTGTCCGGTTTCGGGACCGCGAGGTCTCCAGGGTGTTAACAAATGTTTCCTATTAAACGAAACCACACGGGC
The DNA here is from genome assembly GCA_028455795.1 of Lasioglossum marginatum. Taxonomy (NCBI): domain Eukaryota; kingdom Metazoa; phylum Arthropoda; class Insecta; order Hymenoptera; family Halictidae; genus Lasioglossum; species Lasioglossum marginatum. The sequence continues at coordinate 7,140,050 of CM052265.1, forward strand.
CGGTTGCAATAATTAGCAGTGGCGGACTGTATGATTCCATATGGGGTATCGTTCTGGGATTTCTGACGATTCATAGAGAGAGATAGAGATAGAGTGAGAGAGAGAGAGGGTGAGAAAGGGGAGGGCGCCGCCTAACCCAGAGAGACCTCGAATGCTCGAAGGGTGCCGGAAAAGCCTCGGTTCTCGTGAATCATGGTGGCCACGCGAAAACACCATAAAAATAATATGGTTGTGTCACGATAGGCCAAGCGTGACTCATCCTCCCACACGGCTCGCTGGAACAGTCGATCTTACTTCTCGAAACTCGATCGATAAGCCATGGGGGCCACGGATTAGGGTTCCCCATCGACTGGGGTGCGCCTACCAATCACTCACATGGAACGCGCATAGCTTAGGATGCTAACATTTCTCAGTATTGCGAGATGACTGTTCAGATTATTGAGCACTGAGATCCATTGGATTGTTTATTGTTAAAGTTAGACAAACAGTTATTTACTAGTCGAGTTACTAGCAAAATTGTTGTGGACCTCGACTATTCTGTATAACCATTATCATCACCATTACCAAAGATACAGGAACACAATAAACATGAATGTCTTTTGCCTTGTAGAAAATGATTGCGGAAGACAAAAAGTCATAAAAAAACATAAACATGTACCATAAAATGACCACTTTTACTGGTCCATAAATCCAGCATCAACCATTATCAAAAATACAGGAGCACAATAAACATAAATGTCTTTCGCCTTGTAGAAAATTCTTGAGAGGAGAGAAGGATTCTGAAATCATCGAAGATGTTAGGAAAGTGGTATCTCAAGGGGGTGAACACTCTGCGTTCTTCTTCGAGGGTTGGATATCTCTCGTTGTATCTCGTATTAATGGCCCCAGAGCGAAAACTAAGATCGATATTTCGCGCATCCCCGTTCGAACGAAGTGTGTCAGGCTCAGCCACCGCGGGCATAAATAATAGAATTACAGAGGAGAAGCAATTGTCGTGAATTACCGCGAAATTTATGGTGGCTGGTGGGTGGTCCTTAAATGGCACTATCGTGGTCCCGCGACTGCCGCCCGCTGCGAGAGGAGAGAGACAGAGAGGAAGAGCGTGATCCCTCCCTTTTCGTCTCGATCAATTCGAGAAATGAAGTTATTATCAAAATTGTCGAGAGAGAGAGAGATAGAGAGGGGGGGGCGGTGGTTCGTGGCGACACGTGGACAGGATGCGTCAGCGTTTAACCGCTAAGCCGATATAAATCCTACGTCCTGTCCGACCGGTGTCATAACACTCTACTCCTCCGCTGACAAATACGAGCCTCTATATATTTTTTAATTAACACCGGCGATCGTTAACCGGCCGGCAGAGTTTACTGCGAGCGGGTTGCCCATTCTCGATTTCCTGCGAGATAAATCGTCCACATGCGGGCAACGAATGCGACGCTTCCGGTCATGGACCGCTAGCTCTCTCGACTATCCTCTCTTAGAAGTCTGATCTCTTATCCCAACCTCGTCTCGGATCGAATCAAAATTTCGAGTGGCTCGCGCGCGGTTAACGACATAGCAGCTAATTCCAATCGAGACGTTCAGCTCGCGTTTACCGTCTTCGAGCAGCAGACTCCAAATGAGCGGTCGGGCTGATTGCCCCTTACCCTGTTTGCTACCAAACGCTCCCAATCTTACCGAATTTTCTTCTTGAATGCCGCAAACATGGCACTCGCCTTTCGGCCGCTGTTAGACGAAATAGAACTTCTCCTCTGCTTCTTCTTCTTCTTTTGCTTCATCTAGGCTGATCTTCAGCAAGCTGTAGTTGTTTGGTAGCTTCTCTATCCAAAAGGACAATCTCAAACACATCTACACAATGGTGGTTCCACCTTCTACAGTGAAATAATTTTCTATTTGGATCTTCAGAGTCAATATCCTTTCTAATTTATTCTTGTGGGATCTTGCAAAAACAATTTAGCAAGACCATTTGTAATAACACGAAGGGTTCAACTACCACCTGTGGATGGATTAACCCCTTGCCTCACAATATCTGACATGTGATGAAGATTCTGAACAGATTCTGATAAAAATGTATGTTAATAATTCTCTTTAAACCGAAACAAACTTCTATTTTGGTTTTGTTAGTATACAGCTATTGGAGAACATATAGGCATACAATTTATATCAATATTCTCCTTTCTTAGGAAATTACGATCTACAAAAGAAGTTCTAGTCACTGAAACCGTAAAATAAATCGTAAGGCAAGGGGTTAAATCCTTGAATTCAAGTTTTAAGTAAGTATCTTGAATGATTCACAAAACTGACCTTGAACGGCCTTGGAAGACCAACATATGAGCGTTGATCACGGTATGGTCTGGATTAGGTTTGTTACTCATGGAAGATCCTATAAGCCTATCTGAATAAATACATACAGTTTCATATAACAATAGAGTCACTATAAAGAAGAGGCTTATAGTTCCTGATAAAAAAAACAAAAACGAGCTAATGAACTCGAATCGCATCGACTTACTCATCGTTTTACCTCGAGTCTCCGACTGTCCAGAAACAGTAAGAGACTTCCACTTATTAGTGACTCAGTCGGACAATACGTGTCACGTCCTCGCTCAGAGAGAGAGAGAGAGAGAGAGAGAGAGAGAGAGAGAGAGAGAGAGAGAGAGAGAGAGAGGGTACGTGCAAACACGAAACGCGTGGCGGTGACTAACGAGAATCGAAACGAATCGATATTAATCTGAATGCGGCGATACGTAACGGCCCGGAGGCTCGGTGTCCAGAGCTATTAATATTTATATACGAAATCGCTCTGGTATCTCTCGATCGCCACTCTAGTTTCCAGTGGCACATTCACTTTTTACTGCTCGGAAATCATTGCTGGATGCTTCATTGCTGGAAAATGCTCGAAATTATAGCCGTTGGTATCTGCCGCGGTAACTGATTGCTGATCAAATTTACCTCGTCCGAATTAATCATAATCATTAATATTTCCACTACATCGCGCTCTTCCTCAAAACCATAAGCGTCTCGCTATACGATATACAGTTTTATTCCGATATAGCACGGCAGCCGGTCGCGAACCATCGTCTTATTATTATTATCTTTATTATAAACGGACTGAGGTTCTTTTATACAAATGTTTACAATAGAACGAAGACTCAACGTAAATTAACTAAAAAGGGACATGCACAAAAACTGTTGGAATAAAGGTAGTGATATCAGGTAATCCACATTTTCGCTTAGAATCAACAAAACTCCAATAGGATTTAATATTATTTTGAACCGATAGTTCAGTTTTGCGCACATACAAAGAATAACAATGTTTTGCACTTCTCTTATTCTCTTATATCGAAAGAAAACTGTATGATGTCTACAATGGTGCCTACTTTGATCGATAACTTTGTTATGGAGAAAGTTGTGTTTGTTCGACGGGCATTTCATATGCAACAATCTAATAACAGGATATCAAAAGGTTGTTTCCGTTTCCTTCCACACAGTCTGAGGACCGCATTCAGTTCAGCTCTTTCCCGCGATGTTGGTCGTATGGGAAACGACGGCAGAGGCGAATCGACCGTAATTCGATTTCGTTCTCGATTCGATCCGATCCGATTCGATTCGTTTCGTGCGGAGAGCGCGATTCAATTAGCCACCGGCCGACCCGAAAACGGCCAATCCTAAGGGAACACGTGGAAAAAAAACGTCCGCGCCACGTGTTCCTTATCACACGAGTCCATTGACGGGATTTCGAAAATCGCACCGCGTCTCCCTATCGAACGACATTTTTCAGTCGATTCTCGAGCGTGCTCGTCGCAGCTGCCATTAAACGAGCCTCTCCGTCATCGAACTATGTACCAATCGCTTCGTCTCTTCGAGTCTGCCGGACCTGCACGCAGTGCCACGCACCTCTGTTCCTATTCCTCTGTCTCCAATCAATGTGTGGGTGATAGCAACGTTAACCCACTGGCCTCTACACTCTTGCTTTATTTATTTTAAGCCGGGCGCCGTAGAGACATTTATAAATATATTTGATTTCGTTCAGATCTGATCGAAACGCAGTCTTTGAGGTTTGTAACTTATGAATAGACTGCGGAAGTTTATGCAAATTTTATATGTCAAAATATGCAAAATATATGCAAATTTAATGCATAATTTATGTAAAATATTGTAACGAATGAAACAGTCGAATATAGTATAATATGATATATGTAGAATAGTTGTATAATATTTATTACTGCTTGTAATTGGCATTACAATATGTGATGATAATTTTTTCTATATTTTCAACAGTCATTTAGTGCCTTTTATCAGATAAAATTAATTTATATGCTGAAAATGTCCTTTCAATATCACAAGATGTGATGGGGGCATATTTATACTTTTTTCAGTATCGTGCTTTTATTTTCTTCGGACCGTCGATATTTGAATCATTTAAAGTATTATTAAGTCTAGACAATATTTCAAATCCTAGATTTTTCTGAAAAACATATTTATATTTTGCTCTCACTTTTCCTCCATAGCCAATAGGTACATTATCTAGATTTTGAGCAAAATCTGTAATTAATTTAATTGAATCTTTTAATGCCAACGTATTCGATTCTAATTTCGTTATTATAACTGGCAAAGTGGAAAAATTAGCTTCAATAAATGCTAAATCGTCAATAAGATCTTCATTTTTTATCATTTCTCTTGGGCTGTCTCAATACATGCTAAGTACACTTTGTTCTTTGAAGGATTTAACAATCTGGAAATAAAGGAAAACTTGACTATTTTGCACAAAATTAATAATTCAATTAATCTTAGTGAATTTAAATATTACCAAATATATTCACTTACTTTCCATTAGGAAAAATGCTATTAAGCATGCACATGTTTTGCGTAAAATATCGCCGTTTCTATCCACGTTCCCTATGGTGCTACGACCGCTTCTGGTGGTAAAGGAACATTTAGCAGCTTTTCTTTGTAAATTTCTATTCTACGTGGAACTTTCAAGAATATTTGTTTTATAGAAGCTTTTGATTTATTGATCAAAGGAAAGAGTGCATTCGTATTTCCTCCGCTATTCTGTGCAATCCATGTGCTACACATGTTATATGTACCATATTGGGATAAAATAATTATTATTACTAACAATATAACAATATTATTAACTGTTTCTTAGGCCGTGTTCATACAGAGAGCGGCAAGCGGTAGAGCAATTTATTTTTGATTATTATTACATGAGAAAAATGCAAAAAATATGCACAATATGCAAAAAACATGCACTATGCACAACATATGCAAAATAAAAAATATATTTTTAGAATCATCACGACATAAATTTCTGTCCAGGTCCCATTTGTTTACCCATTTTCTATAAAAATATGCATTTGCATGAACATCCGCAGTCTACTTATGAGGTTTCAGAAAATTTAGTTTACATAAATCGGTTGTACAACATTTAAGAAATATGTTCCTGAATTATAAAAAATTCAATTATCGATTTTGGAAAATTCTTTTGGTGAACTTGGCAATGTATCGTTCGAAGCTCGATAAAACAACTAAAAAAAAAGTGTAATGTTTGAGGGGTTCGTTGGAAAGTGGAAGCTTCAATCTACAAATCCATGGTAATTTTCGAACGAACTTTTTATTGACAATCGAGGAAAAAATTGTGAAGCTCCATGAAATCGTGCTCCATCGGACCGTGGAATCGAATAAATCAAAAAAATTTGCTTCTGTCCAAGTTACACAAAAACGATAACGAAAAATCATACATCGATTTTGAACAGTTCGTTGTAAAGGGGACCTTTCAATCTTGTAACCAGAAATCCGTATTTCACGAGTATCTAAATACACGTGTACACGTGTGGTAAATGAATCCGGATCTCAATCAATGTAATTTTTAATATCCGTGTATTTCTGTTTCACGGGTACACGTGGCACGTGAAACGTGTTAAGAATCCGTGAAAACGGATCCATGAAGACGGATCCGTGAGGGTGGATCCGTGTACACGAATCCGCTCGGCACGTTCGAGTCCGGCGACATATGCGTTTATGTTTTTCGATCGAATTAGAAGTGAGACGTAAGCATTGATTCCACTCTGAACAAAAATTGTCTAAATTCCACACAATCTTTCGAATTTATAAAAAGTCATTGGACCAAAATCCGTGCTCACTTTCCTCCTCATATACTACCGCGGAAGTATTCGTTAAAAAAATAAATTGCAGGGGCTCGGAGCTTTAAAACGAGTAGAGATTTATCGTCGTATGATCCTTTTTTGCAAAATTACAGCGGTATAAATATCGCGAATTTCGCGTTCAAATACTTTATGGAAACAGCATGTCATTTTCTAAAAAAAGAATGTGATTTACGAATTTCCCGCGATATTTTATTGTGGGATTCGAAAAATCCTGCTATATTTTACGCGCGCTTCGAACAATCGCGACCCGGCGTGAATGCAGAAAATCTGCAGCGTGGAGAAACGCCGGCGGGGTTTCTGTAGCTTGCTTAGAGAAAGAGGAGGAAAAAAAATTTCGCGAATCCTGATCCGTTCGCGTGGGTGCGCGGTCGGTCGGTCAGAAAGAGGGTGTCGGTATCCGACGAGGGAAACGCGGCGTTACCGAAAATAGATCCTCCGCGAACCGTACAACTGCATTAGAGACGCCGCGCGCCGTGCGTATAGTGCTTCTCTGTGAACCTCGACAACATAGCGCGAACCTCGCACACTCGAGATCCCCGAGCATTCCTCGGGGCCGTAAACCTTGCCCCATACATATTCTAACAGCTTCGCAACCAATATTCGTTAAATTTGTTCCTATTAATCTAGTTATGCATGGACGGAGATCCAACGAGACGTAAATTAGCACAGCGTCTTCCTAAATTCAAGTGATTGGACCTTTCAAAGTAATGGTCTCTGGAGAAGTGGTTGTATCTACGAAAATTGTTAATGTTTGTTATTGAAAAAATTGTGATACAGGCTTTAATATACGGCCTATCAGATGCAGAAAGATTTATTGAAATATCTTCGTTCGTTCTCCAATGAAAAATTTGAAAAGTTAATCTAGCTACCAGTACTGGTTCCAAAAAGGCACCTCTAGCGGCTACACTACTTTGAGAATTATGAATATTTTCTAATGAAAAAATTAAGCGAGGATCTTGAAAACACAATCTTTCAAATGCAAGAAGTTTAGTTGGAAGAAGTGTGCACACTTCATAATGAAAAATTCGCGAATTTTTATAAAATTCCGAATACAAATAATTGTTGAGACAGCGGATGCAAGAAGGACCTCCAGAAAACCTGCTGTCTCTTCTGAAGTTATTAATATTTCTCAGTGAAAAAAATAATGAAAGATAGTTAAAATCACACCCTTTCAAACGCAGTAAGTTTCATTCTGAAAACTTGATAGACTTCTTTTAAAAAAATTCGCAAACATCGCGTACTAGCACCTGGCCAACCAAGCCGGACAGGTGACAGCGCGAAAAGGAATGTAGAGATATATGCACCGGAAAGTAGAAAAATGTTACTAGCATAATTAATAGAAACTCGGGTCGGTACTTGTTCGTCTGGCTGCCATGGCCTGCTGCGTAACCATCGAGCAATCCATCAAACCGTTGCGCAGCCATTGGACCGACACGTTTGTCCTTTCAGGACGCATTTCTGACCCTCGTGGCCCTGGTGGCCGACTCCACCCTCGACAACCATGTAGCATTTCTGGCCCCCCCATGCGCTCGCGTAATCGCCTGTACGATGATACGCCAGGAACTCGGCTCGCGTTATTCCACCGAGGCGCACACCGAACCCGGCTCCCATCCCCTTTTCGAATTGAACAGAGGGTGCACACTACGCACGCTGATGCGTAACGTTCCCATTCTGACGAGATGTCCTGCGTACGAGCACCCTTCGCCAGTTTGCCTCTAAGTCAATAGGTGTCTTATCGAATTTTCTGACACACAGACACCCCTCGCAACACACAAATCCTCGCAAATTGATTCAGAGCTGATCCAAGAGCCGCAAATTTCAGATTTTCAATGTTTGCACGGCGACGACAGCGAGAGTAATCGAGCTATTATTTTATTAGGTGTGCAAATAAGTTCCTTCTCCTTTTTTTCTACGATTATAACTTCTGACTGAATTCGAATTATAGTAAAGTCGCGATTCTTGTCAAACAGCCTGTGTTCTGCACGGACAACTATCACATACCGACATTTTTTATGACTGTGTCTACCGCGCCGACTGCGCCGAGAGTTCAAAAGAAAGCCGAACGTAGAGAAGGCCAGCATGACAGTGGAGTGGGTAGGCACCTGACAATTATCGCGTACGCGGTCGTTGACAAATATCGCGACTTTACTGTACTTCCCGATTTTGGTGCCATCTGAAAGAGCGTTCTTTTAGTTTTAAGAAGAATCGTGATGAGTGCTCTAAGAGTTTCCAGTCCTATGCAATAATTTCAAGCAATATGGCGTGCGAGAAGCATCATTTGCATCACTGCTTATTCTTTGCATTCCAGCTTAGGAAATCAGCTGTTGAAGCTACTGAAATGGTTTGTGCGGCGAGAGAGTTTGTACTGGGAGAGAACGTTGTATCTTACAGAACATGCAAAAAGTGATACCAAAGATTTAAAGCCGGAAGTTTTTACTTGGAAGACGACGATGAGAAAGAATTGGCAGAAAGATTGGGAGTCATCAGACAAAATCTTGAATTTGGAAAAAAAAGGGAAAAGAACTTATTTGCACACCTAATACAAAGATCAGTGTTTCTTCCGATAACATTTTCAATGGTAATCAAAATCGGTGGGTTGGATACATTAGCATTAAAATTCATTTATATGTATTCTATTTTGTGATATGAGCAATAATTTCAATTGTTAAAGCGACGCTCTTGAAAACCAAAGATTTTATTCTGAGATGAGAACATTTCTTGTGAATTCATTTATAAAGGAATAAATTTGAATTTTTTAAAAGTAAGAGAGATTCCACCTTAAAATTGTCTAGTGACTTCTGGACCACTCTATATGTACAATACATCTTCTCTTTTCTATTCTTACATTATATTAAATAATCTGATCTTGTATTGCTTCCACTTTTACTTGCTATGGCAGTCTATTTGTTAAGTTTTTGTTTCTATGTTAGACATAGACATAGTGATAGTAGTATGTTAGATTAGAGATAGTGTGTTAGACATAGTCATAGTGATGTTAGACATAGTGTGACTGAACATTTCGTTTGAACAAATATATGGAATGCGACATGACATTTTGACATCGTTGTCACTGTAATTCCAAGAATGTTTCTCGTGATATGATATTATTATAATTATATATAGTTCAGTAGAATATGTATGACTGTTCAGAGAATTTCCGAAATGGTTGTTCGAGAAATCGTAAAGATTCGTTTAAAGAGACAAGAACGGAGGAGCCAAGATTTATCATAGCAATCATTTTTGTCACATTCTCTGTCTCGTAGACTCCAACGGAGTTTGAAATTGTTCTTTTGATTCAATTCAATTCATGTGGAAGGTTATGTCATCCTTATGAGTAATGTATGACGTGGCAGTCGGACTGCCAACCCTTAGGTGAGTGACGTTCTTGGAAATTCCGTGGAGGCCATTACTGTTACGAATCCATTCAGACACTTGCTATCAACAGACTGCGGATTTTATGCATTTACAATAAAAGTGACCATGATAATTTTTTTTATCAAACTTGAAAATGAATGTATAAAATAATTAACGGAACATATATTCTGGTCATCAATATTCAAAGAGTTCTCAATAACTACTGCAAATACTCAATGTACTATTTAATGAATAGCACTCCAACTTAAATAATTATTACAGTTCAATTTATATTCGGAATAAGTTACGTATGTGTAACATGTATGTAAATAATTTAGAGCTGTATGGTCGAATATGAAAAAGCTATTGTCTTTTAAAAGGTATGCCAATATTATTTTGATTCACTGCAAGTTGAAACAAACAAAAATAATCTGTGCTTGAAAGACATTAAGAAATTTGTAGTTAATTAGAAGAGGTTCGTAACAAAATCCCCGAATTAATTTGTGCAATAATTCTAACGACTAATTGCCAAATCATATACCAAAGAGCATGCGTGACATGCCACGCCGTAAACAAATAAAAATGGTCATTAGCTCCATTCACGGTTCACTAAAAGCGCAACCATTCAATTAACAGGCAATTTCCACAGTTTCCGGGAATCCCTTCACCTAGATCCAAGCGCGGTGCATCGTTAGCGCGGATGCACAACGGTGCATCTCCACGGGACGCGTTTTACGGGAGCGTTCGGTAGCATTTCGAGCCGCGGCCGTCATTAAACGAGCGCGGGTGCGTAAACGAGGCATGGGTGCCAGTCTATATGTATACACACATATACTATATCTATAAACTGGATGGAATGGTGTGTGCGTAACCGCGTGTTCTCGAAGCCGAAGCGTGCGTGTTCCGTTTGAGGAGGGTGCTGGGCGAGTGGGGGCAAACTACACGCGTGTCTTCGGTTTTGGTTTTAGTTCCGTGGCAGTCGCTGCCGACGACGACTATCTCGAACGCGACGGTCCCATGGCTCTCATAATCGCGGACCTTAATCCAATCCTCCTCGAAACCATCAGCTAATTCGTCCACAATCACCTTAATCAATCTCCAACCTCTGGACACTGTGCCGTCAATCAAAAATAAAAAAAGCTGTTCTACAATTTCCTACAAAATATTCCAAATTTTGCGCCGACTCGACAGCTGCAACCGAGTGCATAAAGTGCAGGAACCTGCGGAGAAGTGTATCGAAGTGGGAGCCACCTAATTGTCCTGAAACCGAAGTCGAGGCTAGGAATAATATACCAAACGGAGAGAGAAAGGGGGGAAAAGAGTTCTCCGGAGATCGAAGTTGAAATTGTCCGGGAGAAGGATCCGCGAGACAATCGCGTCCGCGTAAAGAATTTCGACAAAGCGAAAAATATTTAAGAGGTTGCCCGAAGAAAGCCGGGCTGACTGAAAGGGGGCGACAAAGCCGGGTCCAAGTGTCGCTTAGACGCGAAAAAAAACACGGAGTCGGCTCGTTTTGTTAATCAAAGGACGTCGTTTCGGCTCGCGGTTTGACTAATAACGAGCATGTGTGCTGTCCCCGAGGAGAAAAAGTCGGGAGGAAGTTTATAGAAAACGGAGTCTGGTCGACGACAGTCGAGAGGTCCTCGTTGAACGTTTCAGAACGAGAGGACAGACTCTTTGACGATGAGGAGAAGTTGGCGCTGATGGGGATTGTTGAATGATTTTTCAAAGAGACTGAACAGAATGGTTTCGTTGTTTGATTGCGTCGTCGAAGTGATCGCGAGCTCGAGGAACCGCGATTTAAAATATTGTGGGATCCATTGAGTGAGGATTCAGTAGATCTACGGTGATCCTGGGAGATCCTGCATGGTCCTGGAGGGTCCCGGAGGGTTTTGGATGCAGCCGATTGGCCGAGTTTCACGCGTCAGCTCGAACACCTGATTCTCGCCTGCTGCTCCGAGATGCGGTGCACGTCGGGACACGTGTTTCTGACAAGTTTGCTGATACTACTTCGAGCGCGGCGAGCAAACGCGGCTACCGAGGACTCGCCTGAATTCCAGAACAAAGGTAAGTCGATTACCGTAACGATTTTAGGCTCGTATAGAGGATTTAGATCGACGGTGTTCCTGAACGCGACGCGATCTCTCGCCCGTGTTGCGAAACTCGCGGAAACTGAACGTTTACTGGTCGTTCAGTTGTTTATTCGCCGAGAATCGAGTTGTTTTTCCAGAATTCTTCTGGGGAGAGTTGGACACGACAGGGAAGAGGAATATTAGATGCTCGTTTTATTTTTGAAACCAGAAATTCTCGAAATAAATATGAATGGAAAAATCACAAACATAGAAATTTAAAGAATTTCATGTGGAATGAACTGTGTAAACGTATTGCGAATCTCACAGAGCTTTTGATCTTTTTAAATGAAAGCAAGTCGTGTATCTTCGAAAGTTGTTAATATTTTTCGATGAAAAAATTACGATAGTCTCGTTGGCCCATTGAGAGAAAGGCGAAGCAGCGATCTTGTAGTCAGAAGCTTATTTCGACGCGAACGAGCACAGTGACCTCGGCCCGATTTAAATAAGTTCGAAGTTAGGTTGCCTATCGAACAACGACCGGAAGGATTCAAATAGATCCCGACACCCTCACACATCGTCCAACAAAAGTTTTCAGAGCTGGGTCCGGTTTTTAAACACCTGACATCATCGGTTCGAGGACATTCTACAGAGTGTCCCAAAAATGTATTTCCTTGAAGGAGACAATTCCTGATGGCCTGTGGAATCATCCCTGTGAAGGAAGCACAGCATTTTTGGGACACCCTGTATTTCCTGGTTCTATCAATTTTCCCGGACAAGGAATACAGCACGGACTCGTCTTCTCGGCTAGGCTCGGGTTTAGGTTCTCGGTTAGGCTCTGGTTTAGGTTCGCGATTAATATTCGCCGTGGGAGAGGCTCGATCGGTGGTCGATCGTTCGCCGATCCGTTCGAAAGAGAACGACGGAAATAGATTGCGATCGCGTGGCGTCGTTAGTATACACGTTGCTCCAATTTGCCAGGATTAGGTGCGCTCGCGAGCCGAGATAATTGCGTTATCAATCTTCGACGCCTCGTTTACCTCGCGACTGACGTGCGTCAAAGACCGTCGACGACCCAAGTATGCGAACGTATAGTTCGCGAACGAGTTCCACGAACGGGGCCCCACGAATTCGCCTAAACCGAGAGAAAGAGACAGATCTACCGGAGATTTTTAGGTATTACGTTGAAAACTCTTTTCGATTAATCACGTCCGGAAATTTATGCAAAATAAAAATTGCCTCTATTAATCTGTTCATGTCTCGCAAAGATTAACAATTCGGATTTAACATTTTTCAGTGTAAGAAAATGAATTCTGCTCGGCTAATTATGGCACTCGAACCACTGTGCGACGATTACCAATTTAGCTGCCTTCCGTAACTATACTTTGGCTACCGACCAAAACTATCGGCCCTGTTTACACGGATTTAAAAATGAGTTCGATCTGCGAGCAACTGCGAGTTAGGAACTGTAATTTGTTGACTCTCGCAGCTCGGTTTATGTTGTTACTGGGGCTTGTTGCTTTAATAGGCTCGCACACGATGTATTAGAAGACTTTGTCAGTGAGAATTACATTGCAAATCTTTGTGCAAATTGTTGTTCATTAACCCCTTGCCTTACGATTTATTTTACGGTTTTAGTGACTTTTTTGTAGATCGTAATTTCCTAAAAAAGGAGAATATTGATATAAATTGTATGCCTATATGTTCTCCAATAGCTGTATATTAACAAAACCAAAATAGAATTTTATTTCGGTTTAAAGGAAATTATTAACATACATTTTTATCAGAATGTATTCAGAATCTTCATCACGTGTCAGACACGATATCGTAAGGCAAGGGGTTAAAAGTATCTTGTACAACAGTGTAAATGCATAAATCAATAGCCTATATATGACAGTTTAAACGAAAGATGATTCTTTTCCCAATAAAAAGATTTTTCCAATGAGACGTTTCAATCCTGATATGAAGTTTCCAAAGTAGACTTCTTGCGATTTAAATGAAATAATAAATGCATGAAGATCCACAGTCAAACTCTGACTGGATAGAGGAGAAGTATTATTCGTTGAATTAAAGATGAAACGGAAAGTTACGTCGAAAGTATTAGGTCATTCCGTGAGTCGCGTCGTTTTTCGACGTTTTAAGCGCGAAATTCTTACGGTTTAAGCTTGCAATTAGTTTGAATCATTTATGTATTACCCAGCGCTTCAAAGCTTGACGCTTCATATTGAGAAACTGCTATATCGTTTAAAGCTTTCAATGGTTTAATATTAAACGTTCGCTAAATGACTCGGTTTAACGAAAACTGTGTTCCGAAATAAATTTTTTTCTACTGTTTTTGCAGTCCAAACACATTTTCTATGTATGAACAATCAAGTTTTAAATGTGCCGTCCTTTTTAAATTCACGCAGCATTCGATGCTGAAAGTGAATTATTTAACACAGCGATCTTTTTCAAATGGAAAATATCGTTTTGACACTTTCGAATATAAATTTTAAACTAACGAGAGGATTTTCAATATTAGAAGAATACAATATTGACTTGATATATATTCATGTAATTTTTTAACAAGGTTTTTTGTTGACAAGGATTTTCATTGAATAATTGTTCTAATTCCACGCCCTGCACTTTTTTCGGCATTCCACTGCGTTATCGACCACTGAGATCAAAATTTCCACTACGGAAACTTTGGAACCACTTCTTGCATATTTTATAGGTTAAAGCATTTTCACCTAATGCGGAACAAATCATTTTCGTAGCCTCAGCAGCATTTTTCTTTGATTCAAATGCAAAAAGGATACAGTGTCGAATGTGCAGTTTCTTAAACGCTATGGTGCAAAGTATTTTTTTTTTGAGGTTATGTATCAATTAAAATTTATAGAGTGCGTTTAGTAGGGTCAGATTGATGCTTTAAAACACCAAAGCGGCGGGAGAAAACTTTAATTTGAAATGCAATCACAATTGAATATATGTAAAGGCACCGAACTTATTTGTACACCTAATATATTATTTTCACTTCATTAAAATATAAATTTACATTTAGCTTCTGTATCTTGTAATTGATGCAGAAACTTTTTATTTTGAAATTCAGATATCAGGTTAGCTGCGGGCGCTGGTCGGGTTCCCAGGCGAAAGAATTCGCGCGTGCGACTTATTTTTGGCCTTGTAAAAAGACGCTACTTCATTTTGATCCCGTTGGCCCATCAGTCACTGCTCTCGTTCTCCGTGGTGCGGCCAATTTCCGAAATATATGAAAACGGGATGAAGCGCGAGGGTGGCTGCATTCTTGCGATGCATCTCCCAACGCAGTCGAATCCCAGCGGCCCGCTTCGAAGGATTTAGTGACACTACTTGATGCAACCAGCCATAAACTACATCCGAATGAAATTTTCACTGCTGAAACATTGCTAAATAATCGCCTTGTACTCGTTCGACCAATTCTTTCTCAATCCTTTATATTTAACCACTGTTAAATGACATCTAAAATGATTTGCTGAATGCTTGACTTGAATTCGTATACTGACATCGTCATTTACACAAGTGGTTATTTATTTTTATTTCTAGCCTGTAATATTTGTTTTTCCAACTGTTTTGCCTTAACTGTAGGTCTCATAGTCTCTGTTTTGTTTTTATTTATTTGCAAACACATTTACAGTATATTTTGTATTTTATATTTTCATTATTCTTATTTCTTAAAACATTAAAAAACACCTCCCTCTACAACTGCGCTCACACTACCGACACACAATCGACTCCACACACTACTACTACTATTTGATCTAAAATTGCTGGAATACCGACGAATACTAATATTAATTTAGGAAATATTAATACCGAAGCCAGGTATTAATAACGAAAGATGATTTTCGGGCGAACGTTGAGGAAATTATTGCATCGGGAAGATCGCCGAAAGTTCTCGTGCGAAAAGGAATGCGCCGAGGCTCTTCGGGGGCTTTTAAGCGAGAGGATTCAAGAAAGAGAGCGAGTGAAAGCAAGGAAGAGATAAAGAAAGGAGAGAGAGGACTTTGAGGAGGAATTCGAAGAGGCTCTCCGGCGCGGCCCGAATTCCGGCTTCCGTCGAAAATATAAATATGTTGGCTGTCGTCGGTGCGCATAGATCCGCGGACGATTCCTTTATTCCCGCGAAAATATTTAGAGTGGGAAATGTAAATACGGGGGCGGGCCTCCAATTGACGATCCATCATCGCGCCTGTAGGTATTGCCCCAGGAATCCTTACATGTTTGTTTAGCGGTGAACGTCGGCTTAAACGCCTTCGCGAAAGCAACACTTTCCGCGAAACGAAAGCACATAAAGCGCGCCGCTCTTCCTCGACCCCCTTAATTGGTCCGCTGCTTTATGACGCGTTTTAACGTCCTCCTGCGGATAACCATATTCTAGCCATCTTTTTAAGCGCGAGCTTCGAACTATCCTAATACGTTCATTCCGACCACATTTTTTCAGAAACAAATCTAGGACACCACTGAGCTCTAAAGGTGATATCCAACGCCTTCTGTTTCTCAAATTTTACAATATTTCATAATAACTTCGGGACTTCGGGCTCTTTTTCTTCCTACTTTTTGCCAACTGTGTTTCTTAACCCCTTAACTTACAATTTAATTCAGAAGTTTCAGATCAACATAGACGAAAAAATTCAATTTTTACCATAATACAATCAAGAAATCTGTAACTCACTGTCGGAATATGTATGTTGATTAGTATTTAGAGAAATGTCTGCGGGGCCCGCTAGATAGTCTCACCGACGAGTCCTCTAGCGGGCCTAGGATGAAACGCTCCTACTTCTCTTCCAGCTTTAGCCAAGAACCTAATATTTTACTTTGAATATTTTTAAGTACGTTGGCACCCTGCAAATAGCTGGAATCTCTAAAAGCTTGCGTTTGGTAGATCGAGGGTTGTGTATCGCGATAAATTCGATAAAGCCCGCATATTACTCGAACGATGACCGAGGGCTTTTGAAATTGGATGCACGCGGCAAGTTCCGCTCCGGCTCAAAGAATCCGACGAACTAGAAAGGAGTGTAGTGGATGTACGGAGAGAACGAGAGCCGATACGAAACTATTCGGAAGACTATCCGCAAACAGCCGGCCCCATAAAGCGGACGAACTTTCAACACAGCGAAAACGGACGAGCCGCGGGGGTTCCCCAGGCCGCAGAACGCGCCGATGGAATTACCATACAAAGTGATCAGACGGGAGACGTTCGTCTCTCAAACAACCCCTACAGGCAGAGACAAGACGAGGGATCGCCGCGATCATCTTTAATCTCGCGCATAATTCCCACTATGGATCGGTCCCAGGATCGACCAACTGGCTATCTAAATAATTACTGCTGCTCTGGTATCGCGTGATGATCTCACTCCCTCGACTTCCAAACGGCTTCGTACTTCGTCAAAACGTAATTTCTCTTCATTTGAATTGTCTGTTATTAAGGGGTATTCTGGGTTTCAAAGTTGTCTATGCACGACTATGAATTCAATGAATTAATTCCTACAGCTGATAAAATAAAGTACAATATAGAATGAAACAACTATCTACAAAAGTTAAAACGATTCATTATGAGTAGACTGCGGATCTTTATGCAAAATAAAAATTGTCTGCATCGATTGCAAGAAATAGAAATCAAATTGAATGTTATTTCTTTCCTTAATGGTTTTATTAGAGGAGAAATCATTCAAAAAGTTTGTAGCCTAACAATGAAATGACATGAAATACTGAGTCAAAATACATTTATTCTTCAGTATATTCTCCCTTAAGCTCAATACATTTTTCCCAGCGATTTTCTAATTTATTTACCCCATCTCTCAAGACCTCTGAAATACTCAGCTGCTATGACTTCTCCATTTGATAAAAAACGCCATCTACGTAGGAATTTTTTAAGGTTTGGGAACAAATGGAAGTCAGAGGGGGCCAGACCCGGTGAATATGATGGATGCTCTAACTCTAGCGGAAGTCAGTTTTATTTTTTTGCAAATGTTGTTAAGAACATTTCATGCGAATGCGTTTTTATCCGAATTTAACTAATGCGGCACCCATCTTGTCAATAGCTTTCTCAAACCTAATTCATTAGTTAAGATCTCATGAACTGATCCAGTTAAGATGCCTGTGGCCTCAGCAAAATCAACCACAGTTAATCGGCGATCTTCCAAAACCAAATCATGGATATGATCAATCATTTCTGAAGTGGTTGCAGTTTTTGGACGTCCTGAATGTGGATCATCATCAATGTCTGTACGAACATGTTTAAATAGACCAACCCATTTTTTTACCATTGCATATGAAGGAGCACTGTCCCCTAACACATTCACCATATCATCCAAAATTTCCTTTCTGCTTAATCCTTTTTTATATGAATATTCAATGACTGCACGATTTTTCAAGTTTTCCAATTTTCTAAACAAAGCAAACACGTCTACTTTAATCAGCTGCCTGAAGTAAGCTATTTGACAGATCGATTTGGAATCGATGGTATGTTCACATCAAGGACGAATGTTTTCAACAACGATATGTTTTTGCTGCTACCAATACCATCTATGTGTCAGGCTACGAACTTTCTGAATGACCCAACAATTTTGAATTTCATCTACTCAATTTTGCTATAAATGCATAAAGATCCGCAGTCTAATTGTGAGGGATGCGAATGACTTTATACGCTTAATGAAATTAAATGAAATACAATATAAAATGATACGATTTTTCAAAAAAGTTCAACTGATTCATTGAAAGCCACGAACTAATTTGTACATTTAATTAATTAAATGCCAAGCACCGTCGAGTAAAACAAGTCCAAAGCCTGTCGAATAAAACGCTGGAAAAAGAAAATTTTTTGATGCCCCAGAGATTGGTCAAGAATGGGTTTACGTTCGAAATTTGACAACTTTACACTCGGCTAAATTAAACATAATTAAACCCGTCCGGGGCCAATTTATTCGACAGCGTTCCAACACATTTGTACGTTGGTGGGGCATTTATTCTTGTGTCACAATAGCACAGTCGTACCGCAAACAAAAGCAAGAAGAGTGCAATAATTACTGGGCCGGATATTCCAGCGGGCGCGGATGAAATTTATTGATCACGTTAGGCGACTCGCCGCGCATACATTGCCGTGCCGAGCCCGGGGTAACGCTTCCGTTCGACGCGATAAAACATAAAACCGAATGGAATAATGCCGGGGCGGTATAACGACGATACGTCAACATCCGAAAAGTTTTCTCGGTTCTCTCCCTCTTTCTCTCTCTCTCCCTCTCCCACCCATTCTCGTAAAACTCGGGGCGTTTAACGGCGCCAGGCGCCAATGATCGTCGAGCGATGGAAATGCCAAAGAAACAGGAACAACCATCCCAGTCGAAACGCGTAGGTGGTGACAGTTGGAATTTTATTGGAAACCCGAACTTCTTCTGGATAGGAGAGCAACAGGTGTTGCCGGCGCGGCCCGCTGGAATTACACTAGAACCGAATTGACTGAAACCAGGGTCGACCCAAGGTAGATTAGAGCGAGATACAGGACCGTCTCGATAGTTGTCGCGCGCCCGGACCGTGTCCCGACTGCTAACGAAGGCTGCCAATTACGTTGTTCTTGATCCTGTCGCTCCCCGACGAAATCGATTCATTTTATACTGAATTTTCTTTATTACCTGTACAAATTAAATTTTTTCCCTCGCAATCAACCATTTGGACACTTCTATAAAATCATTTCATTTTATACTGTACTTTATTTCACTTTGTTGGTGTGAAAATTAATTCGTAGCTCTCAGATATAGAATTTAGAATAATCTTTTCTGTGAACTGTATGAAAAATAATTGTCCGAAACAATATTTTTGGAATATTATGCACGAGCAATGAATTATTCACGAAGAAATGATATTTCATGCTGCCGGCAGCTAATGCGTTAATTGGTCCCGAGCATTTTGTACGCACGGCAAAGCAGTATAACTACAAAACAAATGAGACTGGAATCGAATAAACCCGTTCTGCACATATTGCATTCCAAAACGTCGCAAAGCACCTTGCACGTTCGAATGCATATTCATGAAGCTAACTCAGGAATAATATCGACAAACGAGATAAAAATTGCGCTGTATTACCTTCCACCTAGCATCATCTCCATTATGCAAAAAACAAGCGGAAAGACATCGACGACACTGTTCCGCAAAAACGCGCGGACCCAACCCTCTCGGTCATTTCATACGACGATGGTTAATTAGACTGAGGATTTTTATGCATTTCACCGGCGAAAGCATGCAAGTAAAAACATTGTATAAATTAACGAGTATTGTTACGGTTCACCATTTTTACTTTCGCCTTGCTGGAATTATTAACAAAACAAACATTTCCGTGCCAGTCATTATAAAAGGTATTCGCACTTTCCATCCGTTTGATAAAAGAATATTTGAAATTTTTATTTTGCATAGAGAAAGAAAATTAATCCACGTAGGGTAAACTGTACAATGATTGGCACCCTAAGCCAAAATCGTAGTAAAAATCTTTATATCTTTTTCTGAAATGTTTAAACAAGCTTAACTTTCTATTATTATAAGCTAATAGAGATTTTTCAGTAAAATCAAACAGTTTTACGAGTCATAAATCTTTTATTATAAAATATATTCAGTGAATAACAATCGTAAGACAAATAGTACAGTTATTGGCACATTTGCTAACAGTCATGTATGGAACTCTGTTATAAAAACTTACAACGTTGCTTTGAAATATAAATAAGAAGCAATAAAAAATGATTTTCTATACCAGGAATTCTTAATATTTGCCGTTTAAATCAAAAGTGCCAATAACTACTGCAGTGCCAGCAATAGTACAGTTTATCCTAGTACACAATATGCAAAAAGATAAATTTCATTGTAATTTTGACTTACAGTCGAGCTTTATAATCGTCGGCATATTTATGTTTTAGTTTTCCAAATCGATGCAGGCAATTTCCGCAGAAAAATCGAGAGGCTAATGGCGACTCTAATCGTAGCCGCGTCACAGGCGGCAGACAAAGCTCGCACAAAGCGGAATTAATTCGCGGATTTTTATCGACGCCAATCTATTTTAGAGCGCCGATCGCGTCTCGCGCGCTGTCGCGCAATTTCCTGTCCTTTGTTTCGCTCGTCGCGACGAACATGTTCGCGCCTCGCCTAACCGGAGGCGTCACGGTGTTACTATGGACCGGATCTATGGCATTCCTCCGATAGTTTCCGCTCCCGGGCGCAGCTATAGTGAGTTCTTAACCCAGGCCCATTGCCCTGTAAAATAGTACATGTTACAGACACTGTCAAGCTGAAAACACATTTCTTCTCCACAATACTACCAGGAACGATAGCTCCAATAATTTTCACGCATATAGGGAAAGCAAAACTTCGCAGCCAAAGAATTCTACCTACAAGTTTAAAATGCGGTAACGAAATTATTGAAAAATTCAGAAACTATCTGAATATTCAAAATAAAAGTTGGGAGCAATATTTTTAATTTATTGTTCAATGTAGTCTAGTTTTTTGATAATAAATGTTACGTTCTATATTTATTTACTTTTGCTACTATTATAATGGGACAAATTAAATTCATCAACTGCTACTACTATTATGGGACAAAGGGAGTATTATTTAAAAAATGGCTAATAATTTGGATAGACTCATTATCCGTTATTTTTATAAAGTAATGTAAAATATGCACTCTTCGTCCTCCGTAAACCTAGTGGAAGTAAAGATAAAAATACGAGGTTAGGTGACCCGTTGCTAAAACCTGCGAAAGACCGCGACGTCGGTGACAAGCCAGGGGCGGCGTTTTCGGGGTTGCTCGGATTGGCCACTTCGTCGAGGTTTTCGATTTTCCATCCGGTACAGCTTTTTCGTGTTCCTCGGGGCGTAACGCGTCGCTGAAAGGCGAACGACCGAAACCAGTTTGTCTTCTCGACAGAGCGTTTCGTCGCTGCGTTACACGCTCGTGCTCCGATCTCGGAGCCACCGATCCTCGTACACAAACATCCGCGCCGTATCCCGTATCCACGTTCACGAACACACTGGTCCATTACGCAATCTCACCCTGCGTCGTGTGTCGCTTCCTCTAAATTACTCGCAGCTAATTGACTTTCTGGGCCCGCGGCGCTAGCGAAAGGTTTATTACGATTTTTGAAGAACCGCGCAGCGCCGGGACTGCTAAGCCTAATTTTATCCCCTGTCCAAACAATCGTTTCTCCACCAGGTCGAATCCCAGAATAGAATTCCGATAGAATCGGCAGATTCGAAGAAAGAATATGCAGGTTTAGTATAGCTAGCGTTATGTAAATAATGCTCGAGGGTAAGGCTTGTTATTTTTGTATCGCGCGGGTTTGGAAACCGCGCTTCCGCCGGGCGCCGTCTATTTTCGTGGACCCTGTCCTGTCCCCCCTTTTTCGCTTTCTCTCCCCAACTTTTTTCCTCCGGTTTTCTATGGTCCCCATTTACTTCCCCTCCCCGTTGTACGGACGCCGTATACGTCTTTCGCGAATCGAATCCGCGGACATCCAAAAACACCCATTAAAGTAATTTACGAGCCACGAATATGACGAGCGGAATAACGTGGAAATATGAGCACGGCTGCACTTCGTGCTTCATGCTTCATGCTTTGCACTCGATTCGTAAAAACGCGAACGAATTTCGTGTAACTAGACTGCGCACTGCATGTAGTATGGGCGATTTTAGAATGCATATGTGAAGCGGATTTGTTGCAGTTAATTTTAGATTATTAAATTCCATAAGTAAACTAAATTCTAGATAACTAAATGAAATTGCAAGGATTTTTATGTTGCATAAATATAAGCAGTTCATTGATCACAATGGTGCTTACTTTATTTAGGAAAAAGTTGTGTTTGTAACAAGCACGTCGAAAGTTAGTCTCGATTTGGAATACTAGAGAAATTAAAATAATTGAAGAGTTTTCGCACATGTTACCGCACATATTAATATAATATTTATTCGCACATATTAACTCGGAGAAATAAACTTTTACGAAATGAGTTATGGATACAGGAGTGTGCATAAAGATTCACAAGTCTATTCATTACAAACGAAACTGTTTTAACGACCGTCGAGTTTGTTTCTGGTAAATTTTACCTAGCTGGAACAGTTTTTTCATGTTTTTACGGCGTAAATTTTTTGCGAGTTGCGCGCAGCGAAATTCGTGAATGAATCTTTTAGTAGTGTTAATCCGGGAGAGACGGTTGTCTACATAATGAATTATATTACAAATACACATTGGTACGAACGTGCAAGTTTCACTCGATAGGACAATCAAAATTTAACTAGCTTGACGATCGAAATTAAAGGATCGCTAAATCTTTGCTGGAAGTTTTGTAGGTTTTTTCGTGATAATTTTTTAATGAATCCCATCTATTGGGTTGCACGAAAGTAATTTCCGTATTTTAAGGTGAAATAAAACTCAATTTTTTTTGTTCGATGTTCTTTTCTTCGCAATTCCGCGCTCATAAAACTTCTGGTCCTTATCCGCAGAAAACTGATTCAAGTGCGATTTCAGGTCATCATCAGTAGTGAAAGTTCATTGCTTGAATAAAAAAATTGGGTTTTATTTCACCTTAAAATACCGAAATTACTTTCTTGCCAACCCAATATTTCATAAAAACGACCCAGTGTGCGCCGTCGCTAAAAATAATTATGCAAAGGTACGATTAGGGGATGGTCGCACGATTTTCGCACACGTTCGACACCTGGCGCCTTCAGCACGGCGTCCGACGTCGCATGATTCGCGACTTTTCCGGGCGCATGATCCACGAGGTAAACTTAGCATCGTCTGCGGGAGGAAAATAGCCTCGATATGCCTGATGCGTGGGAACGGGTGTTAACGCACACCGCGGTATGCCATTGATAAAAGTCGGCCATTCTATCTTGGCAGCGGCTCGCATATCCGGTCCGGTCGAATCCTCGAGAGGATCTATAGATCGTGGCGTACAGTGTTCTCTTCGTAACTATGCAAACTTCAGATCTGTAGAGTCACAGTTATAGAAGGGGTACTGAATTCTTCGTATAGTTCCGAACGTAGAGTAAAAACATGGGACTTGTGCTTGAAATTTTAACAGTTACGGTAGAGATGTTTTTCTCAGTTACGGGGAGAATACTATATACACATATCCAGCGTGAACATCGTGGCAACGGCTATTCATTTGTCCAATTAACAGCAGGGGACTTTAATCGGAATGCGCGCAACGGCCGATCGTGTAACGAGCATAATAGCGAGCCAAGAGACGGTGCAATGGTGCAACGATGCAACGATGCAACGATGCAACTGTTCAGAGCCGCAGAGCTATAGTTACGGCTGCAAGGGAACTGCTTCATTAGCGGCACTTTCTCTTGTGTTCCGTGTCACCCTTAACGAGCCATCGAGCAGTCGAAAAGGGCTGACACCCCCGCAGTTAGAGTACCTTAGCCCTTAGGTTAACCGCGGTCGTTCGTTGAAAAATTGTTAGCACGCAACCCCCCTTTTAAACGCGCGCTCATGACTCTCTTTATGTGTGTTCCAGCGCCGACTAGGCTCGTGTGGGCTAGCGAGGGCGAGGACGTCGAATTACCCTGCGACATCACTCCACCCACACCAAGTGATTCTGTCAACATGGTGCTCTGGTTCAAGGATTCCGACGGAATACCTCTGTATAGGTAATCACACCTTTTCACACTTACATATATTAATCGTGGGCGATTAAAGGCCTTTTACTACGTAAGTAGTGTGAACCGTCCAGCAGACTTGATTATTAGTTACTGCTACTTTTATCTCGGCAATAGTTGACTATCTTGATTTCTACGTTTTTCAGAACATTTGTTATTATTCAATTATATTTGGAATTGTTTATTATTAATATTAACCCCTTGCCTTACGATTTATTTTACGGTTTTAGTGATTAGAACCTTTTTCGTAGATCGTAATTTCCTAAAAAAGGAGAATATTGATATAAATTGTATGCCTGTATGTTCTCCAATAGCTGTATATTATCAAAATAGAAATTTATTTCGGTTTAAAGGTTTATTAACATACATTTTTATCAGAATGTGATCAGAATCTTCACGTGCCAGACGTCATATTGTAAGGCAAGTGGTTAATATTAAGTCTATTAGGTCGAATATTAAATCCAATATTAAGTTTAATATTAAATCCACATTGAGGCCAATATTAAACCCAATATTAACTCTTATCTTAAGTCCAACATTAAACCCAATATTAAGTCTCATGTTAAGTCCAATATCCAGCCCAATGTATCTAACTATATTTGTCACGAAATCGTTAAAATCGTAGGCTATTAATATAGCAACTTACTATTTCCAATATATTTGGAAAGCACACATCATTTTAAACGAAAACACAGGAACCCAAAAATAGCAATGACCTCTCGAAACTTATTCTCTGCTTATTCGCCGGTCTGCAAGAACAGCGGAATGATAGCATACACTCTGTACAATGGAGTATACTAGAACGAACTAATTAGTACTGGAACTTCATTCGTTATAGCGCCTGTTCGTTCTGGCGTACACCGAAATACATGTACTTAGGCGCAATCCGTTCTAGCTCCACAATCCAGGCTCTAAATTTTAGACCAGTGCCAATTTGCCTATTTCAACCGGAAAGATCTAATAGAAAATGATAGATCCAAGCGCGAAACTCATGTATACAACATATTCCCATGTTCAGATCCCACATTAAATATAAATCTAGTCATGCTCTAGATTCTGAAACAGACTTGCCAGCCAAATCGTTTTCAGCGATCTGAACATCCAAAACGATCGAAAAATAATATTCACTTTTATCCTTGTCATCCAGAAAGTTCGGACATTTATACTGAATCATAATTGATATTCAATCTTGTTAAAAATTGCAATTGCATCAACAAGAAAAATTACAATGGTATGGATCTCAATATTAAAAAATGCCATTTTATGCGGTCCTCCCGTTGTTCTGTACTTTTCATAAATTCCTACTGTCTCACAATGACTATATTCTCTCCTCAATAAGAGAAGTTAAGGACTTAGGAATTCATTTCTCTTCTACCTTGGACTTTTCCAACCATATTTATTATATTGTTCACTCCGCTTCAAGAACACTCGGTTTCATACTACAGTTTTCATACTACTATCAGTTTTTCCACTGATTTTCATTCAATCCGCCCACTTAAATTGCTATATATTACCCTTGTCCGTCCCCTGTTAGAATATGCTTCAATTATACAGTCTCCGAAAAGCTTTAATTACGAAATCATGCTCGAGAGAGTGCAGCATAAATTTCTGAGGCTTTTAGCTTCATATAAGCTAAATCCAATGTCAATCTTTGATCATGATTACTCCACAATATTAAACACAGTCAACCTGGAAACATTGTCTGCTCGAAGAAGAGCAGACCATAGCTTTATTCTTAATTTAATTAATAATCATATTGATTGTCCTTCTCTCCTTATGCAAATCAATTTCTACGTACCTGAACGTGTAATAAGATCTAGAGCAGGATTTCAAACACCTAAATCCAGATCTACATATGGATTAATTAATCCAATAAATCGCGTTATTGCAGACTCTAGCACTCTCTATAATGGTATTGATATTTTTAGTGGGTCTTTTCACACATTTAAAAGACAATTACGTGGGATTGTCGGATAATACCATATCTTTTGTACCATGAGTTTGTGTGCGTGTCTCTTCTGTGTAATGTAATGTAATGTATTTGCATTATTTCAGCCTTACAACTAAGAAATGTGACTTGTACAAATCTATCTTATTTCACGCATTCGGTCCATACCTCCTCTCACTCTTTTTCTTTATCTCACTCATTCCTACACTGACCTACTCTGCTATCCTACTTATTACTAACCCAATTATTGCATCCTTAACATTCCCTAACATTTGTTTTATTAGTTTGGTATATTCTTTGGTATATTTATGCTCTCTTTACACTCTTTCTCTTCAACTTCTCCAACCACTCTTCGACATTTCTATCTTTCCTCCCGCTCACTACATCCTCGATCCTGATCCTTTCTCCCATTACCCTGCATTCTCCTGTTAAATGTCCTAGACTTCCATACTTGTCCCCACAAATGTCCCTTCTAAGGTAAAGTCTTTTTTCTATTGTGTAAACATTTATGTAAGAGGACTTCAGTCCGTTTATACATAAATACATAAATAATTAAAGCCAGAGGATCAGGGAGGGGGGAACTTCACATATCTTCTTCGACTTCTCCTGTTTCGCACCGATTCCGAAAGAAGAATGTTCCGGGGTCTCGGGATATCTCGGTCACGCTTAATATTCGCGGATGCCATTGTTCTGAGATCGCATCTAGAAATATCTCGACCCAAGTGCCACCGGAATAGGGTCTGCTCTGCACTCTCTCCTCTATTGTGCACCTTTAAACGCATTGCGGTCGCCCGCCGAGAATACTAGCACCCGAAATCTGGCCAACGTCCTTTCTCTTCTATATCCCCTTCCCCGTCCTCAGCACACTGAATCCCGAAACCGGAATTACTATATCCGGATCCGAAACTCTTCAGAGTTCGTCTCCGGGACTCAAGCAGAGAGCGCGCGATTAATCGCGCGGCTCGCGCCACCCAAAGAGATATATATCTCGAGTATATCGAGAGGCAGAGATAAACAAACAAGCGGCTATCCTTTCCGAGTTTCGACGGCGAAATTTCTGAATGACGACGCGCCACGGGAACGAGCGCGCGCGGAAATAGATCAACCGATCGAAATTTGCCGCTGACAAATCCAAGCGCGTCGTCCAGTTCGTTTATTTACGAACACCGGGGCGAGAGCAACTTCGATCGTAAAACGAGCTCTGATGCATTCCCGCGATGCATTGAGATGCCTAGATATTGGATGCACTCGATTGGAAATTTGGCGGATAATGTAGTTTGAGAGAGAAGGAAAGGGAGCGTTTCGTCTTGCAGGACTCGGCGGTAAGGCGTAGTAAGGGATTAGGCAGTAGTGAGAAAAGTGTTGACTATTTGTCCATATGCTGGCAAGCGTAGGAATTTTATCTGATAATTATATTAGGTATAGAAATTAATTCGGTGCCTTGATATTAAATTATTCATAACTCTGGTTTGAATGACAATAATCGCCCGCCATTTTGTAACGTTTACTTAAACGTTATGAAACATTTGAGATCTAGTCAAAACAAAAACTATTAGTAGACTGCGGATGTTCATGCACGTAAAATATATAAATATGTACATAAAATATGCAAATATGCACAAAAAATATGCAAATATGAACGAAAAATATAATCAGAACTAATACAAAAATATTTATACGGAAACACCATAATTTGCATTACAATAAATTACTAATTTTTCCATGTTTGTAGCAGTTGTTGCCATTTGTCAGTTAATATTGACTTATCTCAATAACAAAGACCAATGCTTCATTATATTTTCTGACTCTTTAAGCTGTTTAACTTCGCTTTCATATCCCTCCATTAGTATTAGTCTTAACCCTTACATACTCAGTATCAGGAATAAAATTTATAAACACAGCACCAAATATCCAGATTCCAATAAAATTCTATTCTACTGGATACTGTCCCATTTGGGTATTTACGGTAATGAAAAAGCTGATGAGTTAGCCAATATTGCCAGAATGAATGTAGATCCAGACAGCTCTCTCAAAATACCGCATACTGATTTAAGAGAGATCTCCAAATCACGTGCTTTCACTAACACCAATGAATATATAGTTAATGAAGGCCGATACAAGGGCAAAAATTATTTTGAACATTTCCACGACGAAAGAAGAAAACCCTGGTACACGGGGAATAATCTACCTCGAGAAACCATTGTGACCATAAACAGAATTAGATCTGGCCATTATAATCTTAATTTCTCTCTAGCTAAAATCAATGTGGTAGATAATCCTGGCTGCTCATATGGACATGAGACACAGGATATTGACCATGTCTTATGGCAGTGTCCTATCCATCACTCATAGATCGAATTTTATACATAATCTGAGATCACTGGGTTTTTTTCTTCCCATGTCGTGTAATATTCTACTCCACAGGCCTACATACACCATATGTAGGATCTTATGTTCCTTCCTGAAAGTTTGTGAGCTGTGTATATAGCGTTACGTATAGTAAAATTAAGATACTGGCAATGTAGCCTCTTTGATTTACAGCGATCCAAGCTAACTCATCAACTGTGTAAAACTGGATTTTGTTTGCCCTTATGTTTGGAGGTGTTGGTTGCCCGACCCAACATTAAAGCTTATCTTCTTATATATTATTTCCTTAAAATTGTAAACTACGAATTTAATTTGATTTCATATTGTTTATACATGTATAAATATGTATTTACTGTAATGTTCATTTGTACAGCAGATATAGATCTCAATTGAGATCTGAAATGCTCAATAAAAAAAAAAAAAAAAATATTGACTTATATGCTGAAAAAGTACGTTCTACATCACAGGATGTAATGGGTGCATATTTATATTTGCTCCAATAGCATTGCGGCACATTAGTCGTCACATTTTCATCGCTTAATATCCTTACGAGTTTAGATATTTCGCATAAACCAGAATTCTCTTTTACCGCTGCATCTATTTTAACACGAATTTGATCACTACATTTACAGCTCTTAAATGTTCAATACAGTCCATGAATATTTTTATTGAATTTGTTAACGGTAAACCGACAGTTTCCGACTGCTCTCTGAAAATTCCGTACAAACGCAACACGAACTAGCAGTGCAACTTGGGGTGTCACAAAAAGCAATTTCCTATCGACTGAATAAGTTAGGATTGATCCAGAAACAAAGTCAGTGGGTACCGCACAAGTTCAATTCTGACAACAGAGAACAACGATGCGAAAGCAATAAAGGATGTCATTTGTTCTTTGGGCTGGGAAATCCTCCCATGTGGCATACTCTCCTGACCTGGCTCCATCGGATTTTCATTTATTCCGATCACTCCAGCATCATTTAGCAGATACAAATTTCCAAACATTGGAAGAAATGCAAAAAGCTATTGACGAATTCATTACATCAAAACTGCCTTTCAGGCAACTATCAAAGGAATTTGATAGTTGCCTGAAAGATGGACCAAAGTTATCGAAAATAATGGAGACTATTTCGAAAAATAACAGATGTATGATTACATTATAAATAAATACTAAATTTGTTTTAAAAAGGCACCGAATCAATTTCTACACCTAATATATAGACAGCGGATTTTTATGGGAAAATAGAAATGTTCTGAGTTGCAACAAACTGGAGTGAAATCTTGAGAACGTTGTATTTGTAACTACACTGATGTTTATGTTAGATAATAATTTCTAGCAAGACATTATTATGAAACTAGAAATTTAGCTAAATTTAGGAAATGATTTGGACCATTCGATTTTGTGGAATTTCTTAAGGAGTCTTGTGTGACGGTGTTTGTTGGTTAAAGTGTGAACAGAGAATATCTCGGAACATTTTGATAGAAGGTTTCATTGCTTCCGGATTCAAAGAGGTTTGTTTCCCGCCGGGAGAAAGCTTAGCGTAAACACCGGTTGGTCGGTTTCGGTGACTAACTCTAGCACGCGAGTTCTATTCGCGGCGGGAAAAAGGCTACTTGGCAAGCGTGCGGTTAGCGAATTTAGATTCGCGAACCGTTGACCGTTACGCAATGTCGAGGAGGAAATCATGATGCCGACCGACCACGACAACGAGGCAGCGAAAGAACGAATTCATTGTCGATTTTCTTGACAATCGCGGAACATGGCAATGAGCTCCTGGATGGGCGTGAAAAATATTTTTAGATTACGGTCGGACAAAATTATTGATATTTGTGGATATCTCAATTTTTTGGAATTTTTATTAAGATTTTTTCAAATATGTTGATATTTTCTGGCAGCTGTGAAATGTTAACACATTACCGACCGGTGATTATTGCATCATTTTGAAAAATCTATGGTACATGGCTAAACCCTTTTTAATGGAACCTTCAATAGCAACAGCAATTTTCATTGTGAACTAACAAGTCACCCTCAATAATGTCATCCAATAGTTTCATTTAAGATTGCAATGAAAAGGAAAATTTCTATGCTTTCTTTTGGTACAGCACAATTATTAAAAATCCTATTAATAAGCACGTAGGTAAAGTGTTAATAATAAATAACTTCGCGAACATGATTATTGCTGTAAAATAGATTCATTTTTTAAAAGTTTGTCTATCTCAAATCGTTTCGACCACCATGAGTTCCCTGTTCTCGCTTCACATCGGGTTCCCATGGTTTTTTCCTTGCAGCGGTTATGGGGACGCATTCGGCGCAAATAACCGAACCCGTAAAGTCCCGGAGGAGCCACCTGCTTAGCGTTCGTCTCGCATGTCGCTCGTTTTCTCCGTTGTATCTTTTTACGAGCATTCTTTGACAGGGAACGTGCAGAGGCTGGGCGAATGTCTTCTCGCGTTTCGGACCCACGTGTTTTCCACCCTTTTTTCGAAGAAACGCTTTCTTATTCGAGCGTAGTGACGAGCTGTGATCCAGAAACCCGGAAATGGTGACGGAATTCCGAATGGGGCTCCACGTTCTTTAATAATTCCATTTCTCTGTCCATAAAGTTGCCATAAAATAAAATGCTGCGCATCTATCACACGCAGGACTTCTACTTATTTTTGTTCTAAATGCAAAAAACCCGGAATCTAACTAATAATTGCATTAACCTTTCTCCAATTTTAGGTTAAGAAAGACAGTACTAAATTATTTCAATAAAAAAAATTTTTAATATACCATGTTTTTAAGACGGACTAAAAAGTATAAAATAATTTTTCCTAGCCCCATACAGATTCCTAACCTCATGCAGATAGTCCTGACAATTTGTGATTGTGAATTTTTAATTGCTACGAAAATACTTGTAAGATTTAAAACGAAAAACGTGAGGCGCATGCAAGAGAGAATTGATGCATGAATAGTTCACCTAAGTCACTAACAATTTTATTGCACTGCAAATGATATGAACTGTTGTGTGAGTTTTTCAACGGCAAGGCAGCTACTCTCTACACTCCTTACTATTATCTTGCGCCCCACGTTTTTCGTTTTAAATCTTACAGGTATTTTCACAGCTATTAAAAATTCACAATCACAAATTTTCAGGACTATCTGTATGAGGTTAGGAATCTGTATGGGGCTAGGAAAAATTATTTTATACTTTTTAGTCCGTCTTAAAAACGTGGTTTATTAAAAATTTCTTTTTATTTAAATAATTATTTTCTGCTTTTTAGACAAACAAACAGACAAGAAAGCGAGTTAATACTGCATTGTCATCCAGTTCTGAACTATGTTTAAAGTTTCAAGTCTCTAGCTCATCGGGAAGTTAGTTTAAAATCAATTGCAAAATTTATACCCAACAGACAGGCAGACAAGAAGTAAAATATACGAGGTCAAATGAATAAAATTGCCATGTCTTTGATATTGTACAATTTTTGTCTATGCCATTTTTTATAGTAAACAGGACATTGTTGTCAAACTAAAATCGTCAATTTTGTAGCAATAAATAATTTTCTAAAATTTTTTTCTACAATAGAATTGTTAAGGATGAAGATTTTTCAACCCTCGTTAATCCCCCATTTTCCCATCTTGATTGATCTCTCTCACTATAAAATGAATACAATATTAAGACATCAATGTGATGGAAATATAAATGATTAACTTCAGAAAATTCCTTCTCCGAGAATTGGAGAGATTCACAATAAAAATATTGAAAGGGAGGATAAATGAATTTCCTCGCAAAATAGGAAAAGCTTCGGTGAATCGTGTGTCAAATTGACGCGGAAAACGAATGAGGTTTAATGGACCGTGGGTTTCTTGTTCGGGGGTTGAATTTTTCCCGTTGATATATCTTCGTTTTGATCGATGAACTGCAACACCGGGTGCATTGACAACGTTTGCAGCTTGGACGCGAGGAGCGGCGAGGTCTCTTCAGCGATTCACTGGGCAGTCAGCAACGATCTGGGCAAGAGAACTTTCTTCCAGATCGGCGACGGGCAAAGGGCGAAGCTGAAGATCACCAAAGTGACCTTCGAGGATCAGGGGATCTTCCGATGCCGTGTAGATTTCATCGATTCGCCGACAAGGAACTTCATGGTGAATCTTACTCTCGTCGGTGAGTACAGACACGCTTATTCTCTACATTGTAACCGGACCTAAGTGGACCGTTATCTTTCACGAAATATCGTAGGGGGGCGAAAAAAGTTTTCGCATGAAAGTTACTACACAGGCTACCGGTGGGGCAGCGAACTTTTTGGCACGAACGAATTTTTCCGCTATTAATCCGAGAGATTAATTCGAGCTTCTTCCTCCTTACCGAGGAACATTGTACGACCTCTAATTTCGCCCGGAACTTAGTTTGCGGAAGAGCCGAAAATAGGGGACACCCTTTTTTATCAGACTGAGCTTAGAGGGTGAAATCACTGAAAATTGCCACCTACGGTATCTTCGGGACCGTTATAGATTAGGGCACAATTTGGCGAAGTTGCGCGATGCTTTGTAATAATGGGAGCAAGATAATTTTCTAGGAAATTAGGGATGATGGAGAAACGGAAGGACCTACTCAAATTGCACTTTTAAATTTATGTCCATTACATGCTCTTACATTTTGCACACTGTATCTCTCAGCACAGAAATTAATTTTTGAGTCTCGAGATATAATTTATTCACCTAATAACACAGATAACGTGACAGTGAGCGTGTTAAGCACGTTGTTCAGTTGATCTATCATTTCGAGACGCAGTTCGAGAGACAACGGTCCATTTACGCTCGAATTATTCCAGAATTATTCAGCTAGAGTACAGGAAAGTATAATAACTATTAAATACACTGTTCAGTGAGTTTATCATTTTGGGACACGGTTTAAGAGTGACGACGGTCCATTTACACCGGCATTATTCTAGAATTATTCTACTAGAGTACAGGCAAGAGTAATGGCAGTTAAACACGTTGTGTTTAAAGATATGGCGATCCATTTACATTTAAATTATTCTGGACACATTCTACTAGAATACAGGCAAGAATAGTATTAAATAACTTACGTTTAAAGACATGACGCGGTACATTTGCGCTTCAATTATTCCGGAATTATTCTACTAACTAAGACCAAAACGAGTATAATTAAACAGTGGATTTCTAATTTTTAGACAGAGTTGGATAGTTCATTCACTCTTTCGAACCATTTTAGAATTAATCTAGTGGCCTACAATGAAAACTAGCAGCTATTAAGGCGGTAGACTCGTTTCCAGGATTGCAAGGGTGCGGGATTCGCGTTCTCATTTCTCGATAATACAAACACGGGGTTTTTCAGTAGTCAAAAACGTTAGATAAAAGATCGATCTAGGGCGCTATCTCCCTCAAATGTCGTATTTTTTGTTTACGAGGCGTAATTTGCATTATTCGGCAGCATGTAACTATGAAAATAGCTGCATAATTCCGAATAATGCAAATTACACCTCGTAAACGAAAAAATACGACTTTTGAGGGAGATAGCGCCCTAGATTGATCTTTTATCTAGTGTTTTTGATTACTGAAAAACCCCGTGTTTGTATTATCGAGAAATGAGAACGCGAATCCCGCACCCTTGCAATCCTGGAAAAAGGAGTATACCTCCTTAAACTCATTATTATAGCATATTCTGATATATCATAGTATATTCTAGTATATTATAGTATATTCCAGCATAGTTCAAAAGACGAAAGTCTCTCACACGCAATTTCCTACACACAGCAAATACCCGATGGATCAAAGACAGCAACAAAACTGTGACTCTTTTGCAGACAAGCCATCCAAGCCAGTGATATACGACGCACAAGGGCGCGAGGTGACAGGAGTAGCTGGGCCCTTTCTCGAGGGCTACAACCTAGCATTAATCTGCCAGGTGTCCGGAGGTAAATAAATTTTTCTTCCCAAGATAACAGTAGGTTATATTCAAAAATGATTTCCACGTTCCCATGAAACAAATCGCTGCATTTCAGGAACACCAAAGCCGGCGGTGACGTGGTGGAAGGACGGCGAGCTGCTGGACAGCGTGGTGGACACCATGTCGATCGGTTCGCCGCGAAAGTTCACGTCGAACCACCTTTTTATCGGCAAAGTGACGCGGTCGTTGCGGGGCGCCAAGCTGGTCTGCAAGGCGCAATCGGCTCCTATGGCTGAGCCGATCGTCAGGGAGGTTCCTTTGGACATTTATTGTAAGTACCTTGCCTACTATCGTCGATTGTCGATGATAGGATCACTTCAGTAAAAATGAGTATGACCTATGACATATACAGAGTGGTCCACGCAACTTGTTCACCTTCTATAACTTCCAAAGTATACATTGTATGAAAAATCTTTTTCTAGAAAAGTTGTATGGTCCGAAGGGATACATTATGTAATTCATATACTTTTTTGTAAGTGGAGGTGTTTCGGTGATTTGAAGGTCAACTTCGTTTTTTTAAATGGAATGCTATATTTTTTATGCCAAAACATCGCGTTAAATTTTTTAGTAAAAAAGTACTGACCTTTATTAGCCGTAAACCTAATAGTGAACAAATAATTTCACTTTGTTTCTTGAAAAAGGTCTGTGCATGATATCAAGTAACAGTTTCAAAGTTTCAATACCAGCAAAGATTTCCGTATGATCACGGAGTTTACGTGACATTGTTTATCAACATCGAATCGTAATCGCTTATTCTGTTCGAGATTCACTATTGATGTTATCATCAACGTTTATACGTGACTATCCCAGTAAGATAACAGCACAAATGAAGGCTGCTCTTCACTTTACGGAACCAAAAATTTTTGCCTTTCTCCTATAAATTATTATCTATTTGGTATGTAATCCAGTAGATTTGAACGAGGAGAGCTGAAGAAGAAGGAAGGGGTCCTACGGAAATCTTTGCTGGTATTGAATCTCCTACTTGATATCATGCACAGACTCTTTTCAAGAAACAAAGTAAAATTATTCGTTAATTAATAGGTTTACAGCTAACAAAGATCAGTACTTTTCCACTTAAAATTTAACGCTCTTCGATATTTTGGCATAAAAAGTATAGCATTCCATTTAAAAAAATGGAGTTGACCTTCAAATCACCGAAACGTCTCCACTTACAAAAAAAGTAATTATTAAAAACTTAATACTTAAAAAAAGGAATTACATAATGTATCTATAACAAGTTGCGTGGACCACCCTGTATAATAGGAAGTCACTTTCAGTGTTAATCGGATCTGATTTCCTACTAAATATTTTTTTATCAGTAGTATCTTCACAGAAAGAGTTGTTTTAATTCTACCTTGGCAAATACGATCATTACAGCACAATTTAACCGCACATCGGTCAACTTTTTCATTTTTTGCGAGCGTTTTGCGGCGCCGAGCGACGACGCGTTTGA
The DNA here is from genome assembly GCA_028455795.1 of Lasioglossum marginatum. Classification (NCBI taxonomy): domain Eukaryota; kingdom Metazoa; phylum Arthropoda; class Insecta; order Hymenoptera; family Halictidae; genus Lasioglossum; species Lasioglossum marginatum. The sequence continues at coordinate 7,176,013 of CM052265.1, forward strand.
AAAAAAGCGAGCCGCGACCGATCGCAAGTCGCAACATCTGTTCGAGATAAAATAGAACGAGTGCGCGCGCTGCTCAAGGTCGCTTCTTTGAATTTTAGCGCGTGCTAAAAACGATCGCGAGCTACGAGTTAAGGAACGAGCGGTACGATTCGACGCGCGCACGTGCTACGCTCTCGTTTTATTGCCGTTCTGCCGATAGCCACTGCGCGAATGCCAGTGGAAGAGTTCGCGATGCGAGTTAGAGAGTTACGCAAGGCTGTTATCTGTCAGTGGTAGCACTGTCTTGCGTTGATCCTTCCGGTATGCCATAAAACCATCTTATCGGATCCCTAACAAAATGAAACGTTCTAAAGGAAGGAACCATCGTTCTTGATCCTGACGTGTCCTGCAGCGTTGCAAAAGCGGCCGGCTCGCGAGAAAGAAATTTAAATATAGCCGAAGCGAGTGACCCGCGGCGGAAGCCAGATGAATTCCAACGATTTCGCGTGGACCTCCTTAACTCCTTTGACGGTCGGATTTCGTGGAATCGTCGTCGAAAGTAAAAATACGCGGCTCCCTCGGCACTTGTTATTTTCGCTACGCTGCGAACTGTGCGCGATTATGAGACCCAAACAGCAAGATCTTTTCGCATCGGATCCTGAAATGTGGAGCAATCGGCTCCAAAGAATCAAATTTTATCGTTCAATATGAAAATCTAGTATCCACAAACGAAGATCTTGATGCAAAAATTGAGACAAAAAAAGTCAACAGTATATAAAATTACATACAACATCAAATACAATTTTCTTAAAAAGAAGATTTGTCAAAATGGTATTCAAAGTTTGCACGTCTTTGATTGATTTTCAGTGAAGCCGGCTGTGGTGAAGATCATCGTGAACGACGACCAGATCTTCGCAGGCCGGCCATTCGCAGCTCGCTGCGAGACCTGGGGCAGTTCTCCAGCGGCCAGGATCATTTGGAGGTTAGGTGAGCAGGTGATAGGAGAACCGAACGTGTCCACGACGCAGAGAAGTAATTCCACGGTCAGCAAGCTAGCTCTAGTCCTGAACAAAGACGACGATGGCAGGGAATTAACCTGCAGAGCCGAAAATCCCAGATTCCCCGGCGGAAGCCTCGAGCAAACTAGAGTCCTGAACGTCGCCTGTGAGTACACTCTGCACATATCCAAAGTGACGTTCTTCATCGTTCCGTTTAGAGGAGAGAGGAAGAGTACATTGTCTGTCTTCGATTGTCCCGTGCAGATACCCCGGTCGCCGCCGTTCATCTAGCTACTGGCTACGCTTTGGAGTCTTTAAGGGAAGCCGATGATCTGAAGTTGGTCTGCGACGTGCAAAGTAACCCACTACCGACCAAAGTCATCTGGTATCATAACGTGAGTGGAATCGTCTTATGGAAAGGTCGTCTTGGCCGATATCCTTTGGGAGAGTAACTGAAGTTCAAAGTTTGGGAGTTTAGAATCTGGGGAGAATGGAGATGTTCGGTTGAGTGATAAGTAAACTTTATCTTATGCATTTATGAAGAAAATCGATCAGAGGAACACGTGACGGTAAAAACATTTCTAAAAATTTAGAGCTATCGATACACTGTTTTCAACATATTGATTACATGACCTTGAATGACCTTCATAATAGGTCGTTGTATTAGTTTTGATACATACTGTCAGAATGTAAATAACACACCATACCGTTCCATTTAAAAAAACAGAGTGGGCCTTCAAGTCTTCTTGACGCCTCTGCCTATTAAAAAATCAATAACATTGAATCATGGAACTGAATATTGGTTGCTAAAAATGAAGATTCTGCTCGCTTATCTCTAAACGCTTCAGACGTGAACAAAGAGCTGACTAATACTGAACGGGAAGCTGAAAGAGAAACATCTCTAGGCAGACCTTGATTTGGTATGTTTATCCAATGCAATCAAAATAAGCAGTGGTTTCAGATAACACTGCGGTGAACCTGCTATACTGAATCTACTGTATTTTCACTATCCATCTTGAATGACGTCCATCTTAAATAACATTCATTTTAAATGAAGTCAATCTTAAACGGTGTTCATCTTAAATGATGTCTATCTTAAACAGCTTAGTGCAGAGAAAATAAATGAACAGTCACAGTATTCGGAATTTCCTCGGAACGTTTGCTTTCGATTATTTAGAACGCTTTCGTTTAAGGCAGAGTTTTGATAAGATTAGTAGAATAGGGGGATGGATCGACGAGACACTCGGATTCTTACAGTTTATGGTTTCTGTTCCAGGATAAGCGATTGGAACATGACGTGACCGGCGGAACGCTGATTGCTTCGAACGCGTTGACTCTGAGGGTGTTGACTTTGGCTCATGGGGGCGATTACTCCTGCGAAGCGGTCAATTCTGTGGGGGTAGGTCGCAGTCGACCCCTCTTCGTCCACATGAAATGTGAGTTGCTTTGCTAAACACACGTATAGTTGTTAATAAGGGACATCTCCAAACTTGAAAATGATTATTTACGTCGTTTTTCAGTAAAACTTCGAAGATAAAATTAACATGACAAATTAGAAATGGCAAAAAGTAATAGAACAGAATGGAAAACATGTTATTGAATGGATATCTTAATTTTATCTTTGAGTTTTAGTTTAAAAACGCAACTTTCGTTCGAACCCAATATTTAGAATCCACGAGTGAAGTGACGTCGAGACTGCGGATTTAAAGGATTTATAATTGTTCGAAATGTGACGGAGTAAATTATTGGGTTGGCAAGAAAATAATTTCGGTATTTTAAGGTGAAATAAAACCGAATTTCTTTATTCAAGCGATGAACTTTAATCAATAACATATTTTCTTATTTATTCTTTTTGGCAAAAGATCATCGAACAGAAGGGAAAATATCTTATTCATTAAAATCCATTGCTTGAATAAAAAAATTGGGCTCTATTTCAGCTTAAAATACCGAAATTACTTTCTTGCCAACCCAATATCAGAATAAAAATCCGCAGTCCAGCGACGTCCGTTAGAGTAGTGTCCGAGGTCCTGACGAGTCTCCTGTTCTTTCGAAAGACGCGCCGAGGTGCAGAGTGGGTTACGAGCGTCGGGAGATCACAGCGGGTCGTCGGGAGACGGTGTTCTTACGTTGCGAGATCGATGCGATCCCGACGGACGACGTCAGGTTCTCGTGGACGTACAACGCGACGCGCGGCGACGTGTTGCCGGTGCAGAACTCCAGAGCGCAGAATAACGGGCTCGTTAGCGTTCTCGAGTACACTCCTACCGCTGACACCGACTTCGGGACCCTCGCTTGCTGGGCAAGCAACAGCGTCGGCAGACAAAGGACTCCTTGTATATTCAACGTCGTGCCGGGCAGTACGTATCTTTGGAATCTGGAAACTAGAACGAGAGAGAACCGCCTAACCGTGTATCCTAATACATGTTCAACCCCCATCTCGCTACCGTGTGCGGTTCGTCGAACCTCGACAAATATTGGAGACTGCTTGTTGCTGGTCAAGGTCGCGCGAAGGTCACTCGATTGGGGTCCATAGCGATCGTAGTTGATCTTCGGTCAATTTTAGTTCTATTCACATTTTATTCTCGTTAGAAAATTAGACTATTTTGCCATACTGTAATTTTTCTAGGAACTTCAACGTACCCCAAACTAGTTTTTCTATTTCTCCAAAAAACATCAAGTTGCTCGGTCCACTCTTAGAAAAGCTAGTTAATTTGAAAGAGGAACTATTTTGCCAACTGTAGGGACCTCGGTAGAATTGTCCCTTAATCGGAGAAACATCTGAATTTTCGCAGAGACACCGCAGCCGCCATTCGACTGTTCTCTGCAGAACGAGACCAGCTCGTTGCAAGTGAATTGTGTCCCCGGCGCGGACGGTGGTTCGCCGCAGTACTTTTTGTTGGAAGTTCGAGGCGGTCCGACTGTGGTGCAGGTGAGCACAGCGACCTTGCTCGCGCCTCAAAGCGATCAGGGCACTGTCGGCGAGGTGCCGGCCCTGTACCAAGAGAAGAACATGCGACCCAATTTCCAACTCCACGATCTCGAACCCGGATTCGACTATACTCTGTACGTGTACGCTGTGAACGGCCGTGGACGAAGCGAACCGGCACTGTTGAGACATGTCAGGGTGTCCGATTCAATCGGAGGAAAATTGGAAAGGACTGGGGTCTTTCTTGACGATTTGAAGAAGGCGCTGCCCAGTGCTAGCTCCGAGAACCTGATCATCGTGATCGCCTTGGCGGGTACAGGTAATTGACTATCGTCTTGCTCTTGAACTCACTCTCTGGTGTGCTGATGTCGACGCTACTAGAGAAAATTGGGTCTGAGGGATCTGAAAAATTTTTGCGATTTTACTAGGAGAATTGGGTTAGTGTCTCTTACGATGAAAATGTAGTATGCAGTAATGGGGTGAACTTTATTTTACCGGACTCAAAATTTGTGCCTTTCTCCTCTAAATTATAATGTATTTGGTATGTAATCCAATAGATTTGTACCCGGGGCAGCTGCAGATCGAAGTTTCGATCCTGTAGGATCAATGGTTCAGGAGTTATGCTTGCTTAAAGTTGAGCAATCTGCAGTGTTTTTGACAGGGTGCCGCCATATTGGTTTGTAGTGACGATCGCGAGTCGCTTATCGAGCAGAACCGCTAGATGGCAGCACGGGCACACAGTAATATCGCTAACATAGAGAAAATATCTCAGAAAATGTTCGAGAGGAAATATTGTGGAAAATATTTACAGAAACCTAATCCAGACCTAATCCAGACCTAACTTCGACCAGTGAAAACGCAACATCGTGGCCATGTCTTGCAAAATTCAAAAGACAATCGCAATACCCGCTCTATATTAGCATTAACGCGTGCTCGTACTGCCATCTAGCGGTTCTGCTCGGTAAGCGGCGCACGATCGTCACTACAGACCAATATGGCGGCGCCCCTGGCTGTCAAAAACACTGCAGATTGCTCAATTTTAAGCATGCATAACTTCTGAACCATTTGTTTATATAACTTCTGAATCAAATCTACATGATTATATACCAAATACATCATAATTTATAGGAAAAAGGCACAAATTTTGAGTCCGATAAAGTAAAGCGCAGCCCTGTAATGTACTAAGAAATGGAGTATTTTTAATGAAGCTTACCTTTCATTTAAAAAATACATTGTACATGAACGCTGCCGAATTGAAATGATGCGTTCGTTTGCTGCCACAGATCGTTAGCATTGGTCCCGTATTGAGATCGCGAAAGTTTTCCACGGATTAGGTAGTCAGTGCACGTAGTCTATCGAACGAATGTTCTGCTCGTTTGGTACCCAAACGCGCCGTTGTATCAACTCTGAGCAATGGTTTGTGAAAAGAGGATCGCTTTTAATTAAAGGTGCGGTGGCGTTGATCCTGATCGGCATCGGCGTGGTGATAGGACTATCAGTGTGCAGGCGGAGGAACACGTCTCCTGCGAAGGATGGCCCCGACGATTTTACAATCCCCACTTATGTTTCCGCGCAGAGGATCGAGCCGAGGATCAGATACTCCGGCGACAGCACCAGGCGATCTCAAAGGACGAGTTTATACGTCGAGGAGAATCGGAACGGTAAAACACTTGACATACTTCAACATTTTCCTTGATAGTTACATTTTAAAATAATCCTGTAATTTTATTTTCTATAATTAATTATAGATTGTTTTAAAATATAACCAGCAAGTATAAAATGTTTAAAAACAATAATTATAAAAAATGATGATGACTGTATAAAATTACAAGATTATTTTAAAATGTAAATCTTCGAACGTTTTACTTGCTGGTTACATTTCAACATTGAGATTTTACATAGTCACCAGCATTTTCTATAATTATTGTTTCGCAACATTTTACTCGCTGGTTATATTTTAACATGATCTTGAGATTTTACATAGTCACCAGCATTTTCTATAATTATTGTTCCGCAACATTGTGCTCGCTGGTTATATTTTAAAATAAAAAAAGTCGAAGAGTGGAATTTCGGCAGCACAAAAGTCGCGTTCCAGATCACTATGCAGAGGGCATCATGCGTGCCCCGGCGAAAGTCGACTGGAAATTACAGGGTCGTCGATACGTTGCTGTTTCAGAACCGGATTTGCTGCAGCGGGTGGAGATCGACGTGCACGACTAACGTTACATACGGGAGGATGTTGCATTTTGTACAGCCAGGCGGAACACGCTTCGACATAGACGTTCGCCGTGATGTATTATACACGCTTCCCCGGACGTCCTGTCTGTAGATACAAACCCGGCCGGAAGTGCCTATTTTTGTAAACGGGTAAGACGTGTGGCTTGATAAGCCGTGGCAAGAACCAGAAAATCGAAAGCGAAAGAAAGAAAGAGAATGAGAGAGAGAGAGAGAAAGATAGAGAGAAAGTGAGAAAGAGTGAGAGAGAGCTAGTGCATTATTGCGCCCGAGATATCCGGTGATCTAACACTATTTCCAGAATACCTGTACCTGTGCTTTGCGATCGTGCTCGCGACAGTGTCCGTGAAAAGCGTCCCGTCCCGTCGCGTTTCGCGCGACCGGCTTTAAAGCTTTATTTATTACATCTCGCACTTTGTAATGCACGCGCGCGCGCGCCCGTTTCTCGAATCGTGCGACAGTCGAGAGAGTACGTCCAAGTATTATAATCAAGGGACCGTGAGCCCTTTTTCCCTTAGTAGGCTTCTTCCTCGCACAGGAAGCTTTATCTCCTTCTTGTAAGTGTAGTTGATAATTGAACGCGCAAAGTGTACAGATATTTTTACAGTCCCACCCCCCTCGTAAACGTAAGTCTCGATTCCTGTGTACCATTAGACATGGGCGTTGTTTAAATATTTAGAAAATTTAACACAGATCCGGGAAATAGAAAAGGGAATTATTTATCCAATTAAAAAATGAATTTTTGGATCTATGCAAATTTCTTTTGGATCCTTGAAAAATATTAAAACGTCAACCGTCAAAATGTCATCATTGCGCCATATATGATTTTTTCAAATTTTTCTTCCGTCATATTATTATTCATCAATATTCCAATAATTACCATTTGTATCATTTGTATCCATATCAGTTAATTTTCGATCAAGCTTAAATATTTACTAACCCCCAATTAATAACTAATTTCATCCCCTACACCTGAATATTCACTGATAATAAATGTATTATAAAATTTTATAAAAAATAGCAGTGCATCTTAATATATTAATTTGTATTTTTTAACACGTTGAATGCTGCGGTGCCACCGATTATCTGCGCTATGGAATGATTGACATAACATTAATACCGCTGAATACCAATTTATTATAATAATGCCGAGATTAACTAGATTATAACGTACGGTTCGAGCTTCGTTATCAAGTATCTAACAATTGTCATTAATGACGTTGGTCGCTTCTATAAATAAAGTAGCTGATTGTTGTCAAATTCCATTAATTTTATAAAATTATTGACCGCTGGAAATGTTCCAAAAACAACACAGTACTAAAAATGATAAGACTGCGCATTTTTATGCAAAATAAAAATTGTTTGCATTGTTTCCAAGAAATAAGAGTCGAACAGTTTAATTTTTGATAACTTTAATAAGCAGTACCAAATGCGTTGACACTCCCAAATTCTCTTAATATATTTAAATTGCAACCATTCAATTCCGTTATAAATAAGTACAATCCGCTAATGATGAATAATATTCTTACCTTAAGTCGTCGGCTGCTTTCAAGAAATATAAGCCCATGTCTGACCACAACGGTACGCTCCACTGGCGCCACAGAATCCTCACGACAGAGGATTCTCTCGAAACCAAAACGCTTATCAAACTCTGTACATATACATTACTGTAGAAATTACGTGCAATTGTATTATTGGCGAACGGCCGAATAAACATATGTTTAACAGACACGCCTCGATCGTTTTCTGTGTGCGTGTATGTATGTGTTTTATGCCTAGCAATTCGCGGGTGCGACAGCTAGAAACAATCGGTGGCCGCGGTGTTTTACGACGTTCAACAATTTCGAGCAGGCCAGTTTTCCTGATAAAATTCCGCATGTTTAAGCGTGGTACGTGGACGCGCCCACCCGCGCGCGCACATAGACACGTTATTCGCGTTATCGTCGTGAAATGTATGGCGGATGCTTCAATGGCAGCTGCTACAAACAATTTTGGGAAACGCGGGTCCTCTCTCTCTCTGCCGTGGCTCCTGCCCGCGGTCGTTTAGATTCGACCAGGAAACACGAGATTTTTGTCGCTCGATTACATCGATATAAATAACGAACAAGGGGACTCGACAACATTCAACATTCGTAAACCACGCGATGCCACCGCCTGCCAAAGTCAACCGCTGCACCATTTGAAACAATGGTACTCGAACCAGCCCTGTAGAGCCGGGGCATCTTTTGCGTTGCAGGATGACCGTTTGATGGGAAAAACGAAATTCAATATGTTTTTGCATCCACTGCTGGGAGGATCGCGGCAAGAATCGGTCTGCAAAAGGGAGTAACAATATCCGTGAAATTGGGGACAAAAGCTGCTGGCTTTGACTTTTTTCGAGATTGCAAAAATGTGTGTACGCTGCGCGGTGACTGCTTCGTTGCACCGTTATTGAAGGTAAATCTGGAGAAGTGGTTGTTTTTCACTTCTGTGTGATCCATAGCAATTAGAGGAAGTGGTTTTTATGATTTTCAGAATTTCTAACAATTTTTTGACTAAGTATTGAGAGAAGTGGATTTGTTTTTGACTTAATACAGTGAACCACGAAAGTATTTGAACGCGCTTTAAAACGGTATAACTTTTTTATGATCGGACCAAACGACCTGACTTTCCTTGAGCAATTAGAAAAAACAAAAAAGATTTTGAACAAATTGCAATTGTTAGGAATTACATGAGTAAAGTAAAAGAGGCACCATTTGTAACTTTTTTATTCGGGCCCTTAATGAAAATTTAAAATATGCGTTTTGTAGATGTATGTTAGTTATACACATGCTGAAAACTACATCGAAATCGGTTGACGCAGAAAAAACGGCACACATCGAAAGATGTAAGAATCTGTGGATTTTAAGCAGAAACTGACCAAAATTCGCGAAAAACTATGATTTTCATTACATTTAACCACTTGCAGCTCTTGGGTATGTTAATCGATTTTCTTTTTATTGAGGGCTTAAGTGGAACTTCCCATGGAAGGTTATAAAGCTATACATTAGGATTAACATAAAGTCTGATATACATTTGATTGATATGACATCTTGATGAAATTTTCAGCATGTGTATAACTAACATAGATCTACAAAACAGATATTTTAAATTTCCATTAAGGGCCCAAATAAAGAAGTTTTAAAAAATGCTTTTTTTATTTTTGCATGCAACCTTGTAAATTGTAATTTCTGGAAAATATTTTTTGCAGATCATTTAGTAAACCAATGCTTCTAATTGCTTGCAAAAATCAGATCGTTTGGTACAATTATAAAAAAGTTATACTGTTTTAAAAAGCGTTCAAATACTTTCGTGGTTCACTGTATATACTTCATCATCGAATACTTAAAAATTTTGAATAGTCCTTAGAATTGCCCTAACAACTGCATTATTCAAAATATTGTTTACAGTACTAAATTTGTTTATATTTAATAAATTGCTAAGCATTTAAGTATTGCACGAGATATTATATCAGTTTCATATCCAGAAAATGAAAAAATCATAATTTCAAAGTTAGGCGTATTGGTCCGATGGCTCTTGTAAATAGAGAATGAGAAAATATTTTCAGTGTGTTCTAGACTGTCATTTTTAAACTATTTCGTAAAGTTGAATGAATAATTAGGAAGAAATGGTGTGACGTTGACTCGGCGAAAATATTCTTCATTCATACCGTGCGTATATGCTGCGGCGTCTGCAAACGGTTCCCGATACAACGAGAGTAGCTTGTTCGGTTTGAACTGTATTCGAGGATCGGAATCGCGGTTCGCCGCAGCACCTCCTGTCGGAGGCTCGCGGTTCCCTCAGGAATTTCGGGTTCGTACAGGCCATTCCGGAGGAAACCTCAAGGCGCCTCGAAGTGACCAACGAGAACTGGAGTCGGCAAGCCGCGGCGTATCGTGGCTAGACGTCGCCATCGATGTCCAAGATGTCTGTTTCCACAGATTCGCATCTGAGAATACATGTTTAGAATTATTACAGGTCGTAGCCTACACTCTTCAACACTTCTGCAAGATCCGATTTTCTCATTTCTCATCCGTTTCTCTCCTGTTTTGCTCTTCTTGCCCTTGATTATACAGGGTGGCCCGCGCAATTGGAACAGGCTGTATCTCCTCAACGGTTGAAAATGGGAAAAACTGTCATATATTGGGTTGTGTAATAAATTCCCGCGTTTTTGTATTTTATTTTTTTCCCGCAATTTTGTGTTTTAAACATTTTAAAATTCTTTTTCACAAAGCAAATGGGTAATAGTTTTCTTCAACCTTGTTTAACATGTAGTATAATACCATAAAATATCATAATATATAATAATTTACAGACGCAATTATTTCTTGAAAATGATCTACATTAAGATCGAAATTTGTTAAAGTTAATGTGGTAATTTGCAAAATTGCTTTTAAATAACAATTGAGCGAACCAGTACGCTGATAGCATTAATATATTTTTTATTTTGTGTTTTGTTAGGAAAAGTATATACAGGGTGTGGCCGGACGGGTGGTACAACCGAGCAGGGGGTGATACTACATATAAAAATAAGTCGAAAAAAAGGAATAGCATTTTTTCGTTTGACAGCTCGTTTTCGAGAAAATCGAGTAAAAGTTCCGCGCTTTAGAATATGAAGAAAGTAGAATTGGTTGCTCATGGTCAGACGCGTCAGATGACTCCTATGCAATAGCGCGTGTATTCGCCGCATTTTCAAATTCGATTTTCTCGAAAACGAAGCGTCAAACGAAAAAATGTTATTCCTTTTTTTCGATTTACTTTTACATGTAGTATCACCCCCTGCTCGGTTGTACTTTTTCTTGCTCTACAAACCTATCTGCTTCAATTCTTCGAATTAATTAATTTTAATCAATTCTCAGGCTTTTTCAATGGAAGTTCGAGGAGGCAAAAAAATTCATTTTCGACATCTGCTCGACATCTCACTCAAGTTGTGTGGCAACCAAGTTCCAAGTTTTTGAGTAAAGCCCATCGAGTGAAGATGGTAAGCGATGGACTTGAGGCACAGCCCATCTTTTCGGACAATTCTCGTGTTGTTTGACGACCATCTTCCTTCGGAAACGTCTTGAGACGATCTTCGTCGAAGTCCGAAGGTCGTAATTGCCATTTTTAACTTGGCAAACCAATCTTGAGCGTCCTCGGAGCTACTTCCGTAGCTTTTTGACTACGACGAAAGGCGAAATAGAGCAGATGTCGAAGATGTCGAAAAAGCCTAAAATTGATTAAAATTAATTAATTCGAAAAATTGAGGTAGGTAGGTTTGTAGAGCAAGAAAAAGACTTGCGAATGCATATATATACCTTACCTAACAAAACACAAAATTGCGGGAAACAAATAAAATACAAAAAACGCGGCAATTTATTACACAACCCAATAGATCAAAGTTATATGATATCGGACGGTGTGCATAATATTTCTGCATCGATGCATCAGAAAAATGCAAGTCAAAACAAAAATAAGGACGAATAATAAAAAATCGAGATATCTGATCATCTTAACTCTACGTCCTCTATTTCCCAAATCTATCGCTTGTTATTAATCATTTTCTCGTGGTTACGGGAACTTATTTCGAGAAATACACGATAACATGGCGCATCGGAGATTCATAAGTTCTGTAGGATAGTTTCCCCGTGCGATTCCCATCGCAAAACAGTCGTCACGATGAAAACGCGAGATAGACACCGTGAAAGCGCACGCAAAGTGGGACGAAGCGGGGTCAAGAGGGCGGAAAATTTACGGGGAAATAAATTTGGAGCAATTTTCTTTTTTGATCGGGGGAACCCTGGGGAAACCCGAGTGTATCTTATCGAGGCGAATATCAGGGGCCCGGGAAACTCTATCCCCCAAATAAGGTTCGACCCGAGTCAAATGAACTTTTCGTGCGGAAGGGTTTCAGCTCGCAGCTCGCAGCTGGTGCAATCTCACCTCGTCTCTCTCTCTCTCTCTTTCTCTCTCTCATTCTCTACGCTTTCTCTTTCTCTCGATAGTGCTCGAAGACACGGAAGAGACGCTGCCGTAGGAAGGCAAGTTGGCTCAAGTCGCAATATTTGAGGAATTCGACTCAATTCCGGGCCGAATGTATTTCGTTAAGGGCATGAATTAAGACCCGCAGGAACCTTGATATGCGTTCGCGTCATGGCATACTGGGTGTTCGTCAGAGTAGGTCAAAAATTTAATCAACGATTGACGAATAAATTTCTACTTCAATTGTTTTTTAATCGCAATTAATAATTAAATTCCTATTTTAGTCGTTAATTGCGGTTAACGATTACATTCTTTTCAATTGAAATCGTCAATCGGATAATCGATTAATGATTAACTGCTGAAATGTTCAACAATTGATTAAATCAGTCTCCGATTTTTCGATGATTTCTTTTGTTAATCAACGATTGACGATTAACTTCATCAATCGATTGAACCAATCGTCCATTTTTCAATGATTACTTTTTTAATCGTACACATTAATCAATCAATCTTGGTTAAAATTTTAATCGATTTAACTCTGATGTTCATACAGTTCGTAATGTATCATTTACGAATATCTTTGTTCATTTAATCGCGAAAAATTTCTATGTTTCCATCAATAAATATTTGTCCGAAGCAATCAGTGAAAACAATATGTCATCCGCAATAGAAATGTAAATCGAAGAATTTCAATAAAATATAATAGCAAAACTATGGTTCGGGATATCCGGAACAAACAGCAACCGTCAATATTCCAGTCATCGACGCAGAGGTTAATTACGAATCTCAAATGGTAAACCATGTAAAATGAATTGCTTTTTCAATAGAAACAGTTTCCAATACCATACACAAAATAAAGCGAAAAGGTATATACTGTATATACCAAAACTCTACTGATTTAATTAATTTTGCATTGTTGGTCCCATATAAAATCACTATAATGTTACTCGTGCAGTTTTCAAACGAACAACATTCTCTAATATCAACCCAGTACTACATTACTTTTAGTACAATATTTAATTAGTCAAAGCAAAGTTGTGTGACAAAAACCGCAAAAATGGTACAATAAACAACTACCAAACTGTGAAATTAAAATAGCATACGATACAAAGAAAATTAATCTTCCCGTCGAAAAGGTAGCCTATATAAAACAGAACATAGTGAAAGATGGTACGCGAATGAAAACATCAGCTAATTAAATTGGAACGGTGCATATAGCAATGGCGTAGGAATTTGCTTCAAACGACTCTATCTTTCATTTTGCCCTGTATCCAGATTGCATAGCGCTAGAAAATATTATTTATATAAATACAGCGCTCAATTGCCAGCTCGGAGAACTGTCTAGTTCGAACGAAAGTTCGTGGAGTTTTTAAATAAAAATTCAATTCTTCTTGAATTTTAATTTAAAATCCAGACATACTAATGGCTCCCATTGAGATACACTTTCTAAAAACCGAGTGTCCAGTGCTTACTCACTGTCACCCAACGATAGACTCGCGGAAATAGATACCCTCGCAAAAACGACTGAAAAAAAAGCAAAATAAAATAAAAATAACGACCAATCGCACGGGAGTTTTTCGCAGGATAGATTGTCGGGGAGAGATGAATGTTTTCGCGAGTTGTCAAGTCGGTTTTCACACAGAGAAAAGAGATGGGAAGGGGTGAGAAGGGAGGTTTGTGTCGAATAGAATTTCGCGCGTCGTCAAACTTTTATTTCGCGTCTTCTCGCGGCGAGTGCATTTCATTACCGTTGTCCAATGCAGCCGTTATCGGGGGCCATAACCGAAAACTATAAATACCGGTAGGGGGACGCAAGAAAGAGCAAGAAAGAGTGGAGGAGGTGGGGGGAATATCGATTCGCGTTTCGAGGACGACGCACTGTGTGATATTTCGATCATTTAGGGGAATTAAATTCTTAATATTGTTCCTTTTTTTATCATGTATTTTGTTAAAAGTACTCAAAATATGATGATTTCTGATTACTAGACTACGGATCTTTATACATTTATAGCAAAATTAGGTAGATGAAATTCAAAATTGTTGAAAAATTTTTAAAATTGAAGATGTCAGTATATGATTTCTCCTCCATGAGAATCATTAAGGGAAGAAATAACATTCAATGTAGTTTCTATTTCTTGCAATCGATGCAGATAATTTTTATTTTGCATAAAGATCTATTAATTACTTTAACATGACTTTTATTGTACTGACCGAGAATACGTATTTTAACTCTTGCAAATTATTGTTTGAAAGGGTATTTAATTTAAAAGATATAAGGAAGTGGTAAACACTGTCTTCCATAAATATAATTAAAGTTTAATAAAACTATATACATGTAAAGAAATGCATTGAACAAATAGTGACACTTTCTGAAAACGAAAGAGAACTCTCACAATCCCAATTACATGGACGCAACATTCTTTTCATTTCTGACTACATACATAATATTCAATGGAGAATGAAATTCATATTCGCTCATACGTAAAATTTAAATTTTACTATATTACCTTAAGGAGTGAAATAATCGTCAAAATAAACAAAATGACAAATAATAGTCAAACAAATAATACTAAACAAAAGACAATAACTACCAAATCTAATAACAATTAAACACAACAGTTAAACAATAACAATTTAAAACAGTAACAAGCAAAGTTTAGGTTTATGAATACCAACTGACTTGCTCGGCCCTCGAATACCACGTTCTTGCTCGGATAAATTGTGTTAAGGGGTTAGGACACAGTAATATTTTCAAAAAATCGAAAAATTTTTTTTGCATTCGTAAACTTTAAACGCGTTTTTCTCAGAGTTGCGTTTTTCAAAACGATATACGAGATATATATCTCGAGTTCTACTTAGCAATTACATTAAAATTTTACAGTTATCTTCATTATAATATCTATTAGGGAATGACGATCGATTTTCATCATTTTCCCATTATTTTGTTAAATATAATTAAAAAATTAACAAATTTTCTACCGAAATTCAGTCATTAAATTTA
The DNA here is from genome assembly GCA_028455795.1 of Lasioglossum marginatum. Taxonomy (NCBI): domain Eukaryota; kingdom Metazoa; phylum Arthropoda; class Insecta; order Hymenoptera; family Halictidae; genus Lasioglossum; species Lasioglossum marginatum. The sequence goes on from CM052265.1 coordinate 7,191,131, forward strand.
AAATATCTGCCATTTTATTAATTTTCACAAAAATTGAAATGTGGGATCGTCAATGCCTAGAGAATATATCACAGTTTATGACATTTTTGGGATTTTTGATATAGTTAATTTGTAGAAATCCTGTACACCAGTTGACCATCTGGGAGAAAAGATATTCCGAACAAAGATGACGGAAGGCATAAGAACAAATTATTTTTTAAATATTACAAGAATTTTTTTATAGTTCATAATATAGTAAACTGAAATATAAAATCTTATATTAATCGATCACTTTTTTCTGTACTGTTGTTTAAAAATCTTATATTTTACCCACTTGTTACTGTGTCCTAACGTCCTAACCCCTTAAACGATTACGTGAGGCGACTGGGTAAGGCTGTTAAAAACTAACGAAAACTCCCATGGACGCGGGAAAACACAACATTTGTTTTTGTATCTCACTAGACAAAACTTCAATGTAAATTTTCAGTGTAGTTTAAAGTCCTTATTCGCCCATATAATAAAGTGTTACTCCATAAAACATTGGTAAATACTGAAAAGTTCTTCGATTTCGTATGATTATTAACCACAATAAATTATATGTATAACATTTAAAAACCAAAAATATTGAAAACACACCATAAAGGATTGAATAATCACTAAAATAAATACAGTAACAATTAAAGATCAAATACATACAGTTTTATTCGGGTAAAGTACCACTGATGATTAATGAAGTTTCATTATTTGTATAGGGAGAAGAGTTTACTTGAGCTTTATTTGTCTTATCTGAATGCGATGAAAAATTAAAAAGAATAATGATTCTGGGTTACTAAGATATTGCTTCTAATGTAGGAGTACATACGCAATTTTTTAAAAATGTTCAATTTCGGAATTAAATTCTCGAAATGTCACACTGTGCGACGGCTGCGATTCGCTGCGAACGATAGTGGCATTCATTTGATGTCATTCGGCGGAGCGTGCGAACCATGGAGCCGAGAATTAATTAAATTATTTTCGAGCGGGACGCGATTTGCCCGGTGCCTACGGTAAACAGATTCCGATGGCCACGGTTCGATTAAATTTCAGCCGAATTAATTGGTGAAAGGGTGCTACGGGCGCCCTTATCCACCGTCATCGACGCCTTTCGACGCCTTTCGACGCTTTTCGCCGATCCTGCACCGGTTGTCGAGGAGCCTCGAGGGGATGCGAACCGACTCGAAAATTCAATTCTCTTATCGAGCCGCGGAAAAAGTCGCAAAGAGTAGATACTACGTTTTCCATGTCTCATGAGTTTTTGCAATTTCCAAAGATTCACTCTTTCCCCTTTGTTCGAAGGTCCGCCGTCAAATCGTGGAAACACGCGATCACACTTCTACCAAATTGCTTGTAGCATACGTTGAGACAGTCACAGCTCGATGAAATTCGCAGAATGGTAGATGAAAGTATGCAGAAATGAATCGCGAAGCCATTTTGGAGATACAAATTTTTTCTAGCTTCTAGATTTTGAACTGAACGGAAATAGCTCGTTCGATAGCTTACCAAGAAAGAATCCTTTTTATCAAGTTTCAACCCTATACCTCGTCTGTAAGGGTAGTTACGAGTAGCAAAAGAAATCCCACTTTCTGCCCCATTTTCCTTATTTAATCGCGTCTAAAAATTCTAAAGAAAATCTGACACATTTAGCATATTCAACCACACATTCGAGAATTTTTGCAGATTTTTTAGTTGCAAACCGTGATGGTAAAAAATGAAAACCGAGCAAAAACTCGATAAAATATCGACTTCATATTGAAGGATTTCGTCTCCCTACTCTTCACGGTAAGGGCAATATGAATCGTGAATCAATCGTGAAGCGACACCAGGGAAGAAGTTGAGCCTGATTTATACTATCTGCAAAGACACGTATCGGAAATTAAAGAAAAAATGTATTATTAAAGTATTATTATACTGAATGGAACCATAAATCGGCCTTTACACGTCCCACCGAACGTGTTAGCGAAAATTAAGTTTCTACGCTTTGACGGTGATCACGCGCCCGTTTCCGATCGAATATTAACAAACCGGCGCGGGTTCTTTGTGGCGTTGTCTACATTGGCGGCGCGAATTCATCTGTGCATCGGGCCGTGGAGTTTTCTAATCTCGCGAAAACAGTGCGGAAACGCGCTTTCTAATTTGAAGGAGAGCAGGTTGCGCGCGGACCGAGAGGTTCCCGCGTACGTTTTCGGACGCAGACAATAACGGTCCGATTCAACGTATCTGTTTGCCCGTGGCGGATGCAATCGCAGCGAGGATTTTTCGAGGAATCGGCGCCAACGGAAATATAGCGGTTAATCAAAGTAATGGCAGTTTTTCAAGTCATCCGCTTTAATGGCCTCGCGCGCGCGGCAGTCGCGCGTTGTATCGAGCGCGTCGGCTTGGAATTCGGTCTGCGACACTGCCCCGAAAATTGGAAATCGCACTCCCCTTGATTACCGGGACTAATAATTGACGATCTACGCAGGAAACCGACAACCCGGTTCGAATCGTCCGTTCGGCACCCGTTCGCCGAGCCAGTTTAATTCGCCAGTTGTAATTTCGTTGTTTCCGCGGTCCGTTTCCCCATCCGCGAAAAACCGTCCGGAAGAAATCATCGATCCGCTCGCATTTAAGATTAATTTACGCTTCTTCGATATCAATATACATTGCGGTTGAATCGTTCACTTTTGTCACATTGTACATCGTATCATCTGCTATCACGTCAGACATACTCGCCTTCGACTGATCATTTTCTTCCGAGTACAGTGGCCGCAATTAATATTTACGCTCTAAAAAAGACGATAACTTTTTTAATATTGTACTATACGATTTGAACTTTTTTGGGAAGTTAGAGCAATTAGTTTACTACAGGATGTTAAAAGAAATTTTTTCAAAAATTGCAATAGAGCGGAATTGTAGAAAAAATACTAAAAGTTGCATTTTACAATTTTTTTATGTGGGCCTATAATGAAAATTTAAAAAATACGACCTTGAATGACCTTTAATGACTATATCGTTGAAATTGTCTCGAAAATGGCTACATTCGTAGGAGTTCAAAAATATGTGGTCCCATTTAAAAAAAAACTAAGGTGACCATGTAATCTCCTAAGCACCTCCGCTTGAAAAAGGTTATGTAGACCACGTAATGGGCCCCTAGAAGCCAAACAACTTTTGTCTGAAGCATTTCTTCCTATCTCAAAAAATGTAGAAGTTGTTCAGATGGCTTGTCTTAGGCGACTCACCCTGTATATTCTTGTTACAATTTTCTATCTTTTTTCTCACTTCCATATCCTAATATCCTTCGAGACTCATCTAGTCTCATCAGTAGACTGCGGATGTTTATGCAAAATAAAAACTATTTGCATTGATTCCAGGATACAGGAGCCAAATAAATATTGTACTCTTCTTCTAATTATCCTATTAACCTTCCGTTACTCGTATCTCACAGATACACGACTTGCGTCTAATGCGTCTAGAATGGGAGGTAACTTGTGGAGGGGATCGGGCTCTTGTCTACAACATGCAAAGTTTGCGGTGATCAATGTTTGACAACATCAAATAAAAAACGCAAAGTGTAATGTATTTTTCAATAAAAAATAATGCGTAATTGGCTTATTTATTTAAATTTATAGTGTAAAAATATAATTCGACACTCTAAACACATAAATTTTCTTTGTTTTTCTGATTAAACATATGTGTATCTGAGAGATACAGTGTGACTATATTTGTCGGGCAGAAGCCGCGAGTAACGGAAGGTTAAGCTGAAACTAATACATTGATGTCCTTAAATATTTTTAACATGGCCTGCTTTAAATTATACGTACCCATTTTTGTCATAAATGCATAAAATCCGCAGTCTACTCATCAGTCTAAAGTTTACACATTTTCGAAAATCGTAAATTTAAATATTGCAAGAAGACACTCGATTTTTCTACGGTCCATCACGCTTCGAGGTAGACATCAGCCAGAGCGTACCGCCGCGTTGGGCCAATAAGCTCCAGTTTGTTAGGCGAGATCACGCCCGGCTACGTAGTACCAATTAATCGACTGGCCACGCATTTCGTGTAATTACCAGCCAAAGGCTGGCCATCGGCCTCGTACTTTGTGCGCATTGCGCGTTGCGCACTGCCGCCGGTTAACGCGTTGTTAATTTGCATTCGATGGTCTTGTAAACGACAGTCTCCCATCGATAACGAACTTAGACTTCTATTTGATCGGATCTCTCGGTGAATTCGACGGTGTCGGCTGAATGACCGGCCACCGCGGACAATCGCGTCAGAAATACCGAACGAATCGCCACGACCCGACTGACCCGAGAGCATTATCATCGACGCGACGCGTTACAGTATATCGAATCGATTCCCGGGATCGAAACATTGAAACGTGACGGGCAGCGCTGGAAAATCTAATTACGGGACGATATAAAAGGGATTATCATAAACGCCCGGAAGCGTTGAAATTATCGAGAGAGAGGGACGGAAAGGGAACAGGCTTGTAAAAGCGAATTTACACTTTTCACTGTTGAAGCTTGCCATGAGAGGAGCTGTAAAGTTTGTTTTTGTCCGCGTCTCAAAATGATCACTCGAAGAGAGTCGTAGACCTTTATGCACAATAAAAATTCTCTACATAAATCTTGAGAGTTGTTTCTCCTCTCTCAATAATTTTATCCCTCCGTGTGCAACTCGGGCATTTATGTCTGGCGCGAAATTTATTGAATATCTTCCCTTCCAATATTTATTTTTTCCCATCAATACTTTGCACGATTGACGTACCTCTTCTACGTTCACGCAAAGAACTACACGATCTAAGAAACAGCACGGATCCGACGGTTTTTCTGAGATCAGGACTTTACTGTACTCATTTTTACCAGGAATATATAAAGTACCGCAGTCTGTTAAAGCAGTTAAAAATTTGTTGCGTCATTTCACGCAACAACGTCAACGAGAACAAAATTCCCGTCACTGGAAACAGTTTCTGCGCAGTTTCGGAGCGTTGCGCGCAGAATAATAATAATAGAATAAAAATAATAATATTTTTCTGATGGCATCTGTTCACGGTCCGTTGGATGGCCATATCGATACCATCGTTCACAGTTCGGCCCGTTGTTCGTTTCGTTTCGCAACAGAACGGTGTAGCATGTACATAGAGAAAGGTCGCTTGTGTTCCACTGGACCGTCAATGTCGCTTGGAATTGTGTAGAGTGGCAGAGTCGTCGCGATTGTTACCGAAGAGTGGATGGCAACAAACAAAAAAAAGAGAGCGTGAGAGAGAAAGAGAGCGAGAGAGAGAAACTAGGGTGTACGAAAGCATTTACGGCGGCGTAGTTTCAAGAGCCCCGGCAGATATTGGTAACGAGGGACCAACAATGGTTATAATGTTTTACGAGGCTCTCCACGTCCAAGCCCGAAGTCCCTACGACTCGATGAATGGATCTGGATAGCGTTAGATAAGCGAACCGTACACGGGGAAATGGTTGGCGGGCTGAGAGACGTACCCCTAAGCACGGTGGAACGACCGAACTACCCTCGTGTCTCTGCGCTGGAGCACGCGTAAGTGCGTATCTGTGTGAACATTACGTCTCGATAGTATAATATTAGACACTTTCTTAAAACATTAGCTCTTATCTCGATTTTTCATGTCACTAGCATTTTTCTTTTTTAATATTTTGTTGATCACACTTAAGGGAGTAGACTCCATTTTCCAGGACTGCAAGGGTGCGGGATTCGCGTTCAATGGCAGGATTTTTCACCCTGGAAACGAGTGTACCGCCTTAAATTTCTTTGTATAAATAAATTTCCTATCTTCATCGAATTCTTCACTCAAAATATTCTGAAAAGTACGTCTGGAAATTACCTCGGTTTTTCACGCGGGACAAGAGAATTTTTGAAAAATATTTTATTGATCGTAGTTATACGAGAATCTCCCCTTAAATCGCACGTTCTCTGCATGTGCAATTAATTCGCCTCTGCTTCGAATTCATTTCCGGTAGCCGTTGGACTAAAAGGAAGGATGGCAAATCTTTTTCTGATTGGCAGGACCAGAGAGGAGGAGTTATCGATGCCCTGGTCTGAAGAGGATCGAGAGGAACGAGAGAACCGTGTCGCGTGGAAAGTCTGCGTGTCGTCTAGGCGTCGGAGCGCTTCCCCGAAAGATTGAGAGAGTGCATTTTATGTGTCGCTTCGATTCCCGGAGAGAAAAAGCCACCGATGAAAAACTCCGTAGTAAAAAGGACGAGAAGGGCAAGAGAGAGAGAGAGGGGGGGAGGAGAGAGAGAATTGATTTGATCCTACCGGAGCCAGCAAACCGTGACGCGATGAGCCGAGCCTGAGACGACGATCGGAAAGGTTTCTGTGACACGATGACAACGACGACGACGACGACGACGACGACGACGAGCTTCGACGATTCTTTGTTCCCCGACGACATCGAGTCCCATCTAGAATCGCCCGCAATACTCTTAAACGTTCTATATACCACGGGACACCGTAAGTCCGACAGCGGCGATCCCTGGAATCTCGCAGACTCGAAGTCAACGATTGCCCCAGCTCCGTTTGCTCATCGTCCGCTGGAATTCGAGCGACTCCTACACTCACCGGCAAAAATATTGCACACCCTTTATTAGATTCTCGGCGATTCAAAATTGTCCGAATTCTACGGCCCCCCTCGCCACAAAATTAACGCCAATTACTATTCTCATCGTTCTTCGTGGTTTCAGTCAAATCTTTCAGACTGAACATAGGGTTGTGGAATTTTGTTGTTGTGATATTTCAAGATTACCTTTAACTACAATGTACCAAGCGTATAATTGCGTATAAAACAACCACGACTATTATAGTGGGATTCCACACCTCTGCACCCGAGGAAATCTGTCAAAAGAATCGACCATAAAGACCTTAACCCTTTTCTCAAGATCAAACATTTTTTTCAACGCATCGTATAGTACTCATCGCGAGGAACAAAAGTCTCAAAGGAACCATGGGTTTCAAGCAGAGTTGGGCAAAAATTTAATCAACGATTGACGAATAAATTTCTACTTCAATCGTTAATCGCAATTAACAATTAAACTCCTACTTTAGTCGTTAATTGCGGTTAACGATTACATTCTTTTCAATTGTAATCGTCAATCGGATAATTGATTAATTAACTCTTGAAGTTTCGAAATGAAATACGGTATCAAAACTGTATGCATACTGAAAAAGATGTAAACTGAGTTTAAGTATATTGTCATTTGGTCTATAATGTGCCTACTTATTACAATTTATGGATAGGCCGTGTGCCGATTAACTTCAACAATAATTGATTAAATCAGTCTCCGATTTTTCGATGATTTCTTTTTTTAATTAACGATGGACGTTTAACTGCATCAATCAATTGAATCAATCGTCCATTTTTCAATAATTACCTTTTTTAATCGTACACATTAATCAATCAATATTGGTTAAAATTTTAATCGATTAATGCCCAATTCTCGTCTCAAGTCAACTGTTCTCTTAACACGTTCCGTGTCGCATGGGGCGTATGGGACCCACGCTGAACTTTCCATTCAGGCCGACTAGGATTCACATTGAAAAACGATGAATTTTTTAAAAATTTATTGTAAAGTCAAGTAAAGGCATCTTAAGACTGTAGAATATTCCGACCAAAAGAATGAGGTGTTATAAAAAATGCAGTACAGAACAAAGCAAATGACCTGAATGAAAAATCGAGCAAAAACAGCTCGGCACGGAACGTGTTAAAAAGCGAATGTTAAAGTTTCGTTAGCTATTTTGTTCCATATGTTTAGAAGTGTAATTTTCGAATAAACTTCTTTATCGAATTCCTTTCTTTCTTTAATAACTTTAGAATAATTCCACAAAATAAAGAGTTGAAAAAACAAATAAAATAGCGCACATTGATTTCTCAATTGTAGCGTCAATCAAGTGTTTTGCTAGAAAAATTTATACTTATCCAGACTTTAATCAAATTTTTCGAATTAAGAGGTCATTTCCTCTTAACCAGCAGAAATTACTTGGCCAAAAAAAGAGTAATGTTTGGTTCCGCTAATTACCAGCAGCGCCTCATGAAATTTAGATATCGCGTATCGAAAAGAAGCAATGACTCGGCACGTCGCGAACGAGATTCCAGGTCACCGGGGGGGTTGTCGGTGGTTAGCTAGTGTTGTTAGTCGCGCGAAAGTGTCTCCGCATTTAATTCTCTGTTTCCGGGTCTCCGGTCGTCTCATTGACTTCCACTTCACGTCCACGCGTCACATGCCAAACGACTACGCGCAGTCATTTGCGGTTTTTGGGTCAACATTGAAATCCACTTCTCTCGGCCCGGGGAACTCCGGGCGCAATGTATCCTCGAACTAGAGGCGTCGTCGCTCGCCCCTCCCCCCCCCCTCTTCCCTAGCGCCCGATGCCGTAATTACCGTAATTCGTTAGCGAGTCGAAGAAAATGCCGGGATCGATTCACGGTTGCAACTCGGACGGGCCAGCGAGCTCCAAACTGATCGCGTCAATTATTTTACTAATATCTTGCCGAGTTCTCTTCCATTTTCTATCTCTCTCGTCGTTGCTTCTTCACTTAAAAAAGAATTGTAGAAAGTTTCTCTCTTTATTGAGTAGCATTTTTACCACGTTTTATGTAGCTCACTTTCTTGTCTGTCTGTTGGTTTGTCTATTCGGTATAAATTCTGCAATTGATTTTGAACTAACTTCCCGATGAGCTAGAGACTTGAAACTTTAAACATAGCTCAGAACTGGATGACAATGCAATATTAAAAAAGAAGTTAAAACAAAAACTGTGCGTTTAGGAGAAAAAAAATTTTAATATTAGAATATAGAAAAATTCGGAAAATGTATGTTATACATGATTGATTTTATCAATTACTACTAATGGCTGAACCACCGGATATGACAATATTATAGTAAATCTTTCTGGATGCTGAATATAATATTTAAGGAATGTAACTAAATTTCTATAAAATTGATGTGTGAACGTTTCGAAAAATAATTCCAAACGGGCTTGTAACCTGAATCCTCGACAATGAAAACTGCTATTCCAATAGCGAAGACAGATAGAGGAAGTTTCACTGTAATTGAATTGTGGATTGTTCGTATTTATGATCAAAATCTGTACGCGAAACGTAGAACAATCGAAACTTCGGAAGAATGTGCAACTACTGTTACATCCCCCTCGAGTTACAATAGAATATCGTTTATCCGCACCTGGTTTATGCGAGCAAGTTCTTGTTATATGAACTCATAACTGAGCCTCTATTATCTGAACTTCCAGCGTAGTTTCTGTTGTACCAGCACAAGTGTAGATAAACTGACTTTCCGTAAACAATTGAATGTTTAGGTCGAAATTGATGCTCAACCTTAGTTATCGGACCGTCAACTCTTCGAACTAATAAGAGGGTTGGGGTAACTAATGAGCTTCTGTTATTCGAACGGCCTTGTACCCTAAGAGATTTGGATAAACGAAATTCATAAACTAGCAGTAACAATATAATTTCGATAGTGAACGATTAGCAGAAATATAGAAATAAAAACGATACAAATTTTGCTTTTCTTCTAGGAAGTTCTAAGGAAGTTGGCAGACATAAATATCTTGCGAATTTATTAAAATAGACTTAAATCTTGAATATATGGTAAATATAGGATCTTATAAATAGACTGCTGATCTTTATGCAAAATAAAAATTGTCCAAGTCTATTATAAGTAGACTGCAGATTTTATGCATTTATAACAAAGATTGGTGCGTACAATTCAAAGCGGTGGATATATTTAAACAATTTAAGAACATCAACGCGTATTAGTTTCAGTTTAATAAAGTCATTCATAGAAGAAAGAATTTTTATTTAACTTCTGTGGGCTCTTGGTATCGACGCAGACATTTTTTATTTTGCATAAAGATCCGCAGTCTAATTATAAAAATCCAAAGATACATGAAAATTTATTTCCTTTTTCAATTTTCTTGAAAAGTAAAAAATACTATAATAATGTCCTCAAATGTCTTCTCTGATTTGTCGAAACGGGGAACAAATAATTTTGTCCATCTAGTGCCAAGCAGACCACGTTTTACGGCTCCGGCGCGCATATCTGGTCTTTCTTCTGGCGGATAGGACGGTCGCGAAATTGAACGAGACTGCTGAATCGTGCCGGATGCTTGGGCCCCGAGCTTGAATCGAGGGATTCGCAAATTCACCGTAAAATCTTCTGCAAACGGGGGTAACGGTAACTCATTTCCGTTTCATCGGGAGTTCCCCGTTCGAATTAAAAGTGCTCGGTGGGTCGGCAAACGAAGATCGAACGGATGGCAGGGGAGGTGGGGGTGAGAAGCAGGGTGGCAAGGGGGTGAGAAAGGATGGTGGATTAATTAACGTGAGGTAAGGTAACGTAACGTAATTACGTTCTCGCATTGTGAGAATCGCCCGGCGGCGATTCGGTCGCTTCGAGGCCGAATCGAACCCCGGGAAACTTGAGACTCGAGACTTGAGACACACCGAGTGAATGGACCCCGATGGCGACCAGGACGTGCTTTTCTATTTCCAGGTCCCTGCGAGCCGAACGTCCTCAGAAATAATTACTCGTCTTTCGACTCCGCGATCTTCTTGCCATCCGCACATGAATCAGCATCCGAACTTGCCGAATACCTGCCGTGTGTTCTCGGCCAGTTGAGGACACTGGTCTTTCCAAGAAAGTTTTTCAGTGTCTTACTGTTCTATTTATACAGGTTGTCCCAAAAATGTACTTCCTTGGAAGGGCAGATCCCTGGGGTGATTTCAAGCAACTTTTTCCTTTGCGAAAATGTTCTCTGAGGTCTTGTTAAGAAGATATTAACGAAAATGTGGGCGGATGCCGACTTCTGCTCACTTTAACCGCGCGCTGATTGGACCGTGTTTTTCGTTAATACAGTAAAGTCGCGTTCACTGTCAGCGATCGGGTACGCGATCACAGTCAGATGCCTACCCACTCCACTGTCATGCTGTCCTTCTCTACGTTCGGCTTTCGTTTGAACTCTCGGCGCGGTAGACGCAGTCATAAAAAAATAATGTCGGTATGCGATCGCTATCCGTGCAGAACATAGGTTGTTTGATAAGAATCGCGACTTTACTATAATTCGAAGACAAAGCCGCAGAAAACATTTCCGTAAAGGGAAAAGTTACTTCCAATGACCTCAGGAATCACCCCTTTGAAGGAAGAGCAACATTTTTAGGACATCCTATATACATACGTCTTCTAAGAATTGAGAACAGACGATAGAAATGTTACAGCTCTGTCGAAGAACATTCCCATCTCATTTTTAGGTATCTACCGATCCATAGTACTTTACGAAGGTTCCTTAGTCGCTGTCGGATCGATGACTCGATGATCGTCACCTTCGTTCCCTGTGTTAATTTCGTCCGGTAAACGGATCGGATTGCTCGAAATTTCGAGGAAAGGGAATCGAGAGCCGGTGACGTGCGCGCTCTCGCGCGATCCTCTCGGGGAAAATTTCAATTTCCAAGCGATCGTTCTTACGGCTCCCCCGGGCTCGATCCATCCCCTTTTCTATTCCCTTTTTCCAACTTGGAAATCACTGTAAACTGCGCACGTAGAGCGGCAATTAATGATTGCCCCGATGAAACTTGGTCGCGGTAGAGCGACAGAGAGGAGACCTCCTCTCTCTTTCGTGTTCCCTGGCTTCTTTCTCTCCCGAAGCCGAGCCGGCCTGATTTCGAAGAGGCTTTGACGGGCTATCGAATCGTTTTGCTCCTCTTCTCCTCTTCCGCGAGACTCGCGTGGAAATGATTGCTTCGCCGATATATACACCGCGTGCGCGAAACATGAACACGCGAGACGCGAGACGCGCGCACCGAAAGCCGACTCTGTGATCTTTCCATTAAAATTTCGATTAAGCCCGAGACGGAGAGCATCGACGCGAGTAGTATCGAAACTCCGAGATTCCTGGCCTCTTTGGTATCGATAGCACGCAGCCCGAGCCCAGCCACCGATGAAAAATTCTCCTTGGCGATATCTATCTCGCATAAATTGCCTCGTTCGACGGGAGAGCCGTGCCGCCTCGGATAGAAGAACAATTTCAAACTTCGGGCTGATCGGTATGCTAAATTGAATCGATACGATTTCTGTACAGGCCGACACGGATCTGTGCTATATAACATCCGACACTATTTCCAGTCGCTGTCCTCAACTCGGATTAATTACAAATTCCTGAAAATGTCCGATTCGCGAATTATTGCGGTGGTATGAACATTTTGTCTCGGACATTTTGAGTAGATATTTGTAGACTGTGGCTTTTATGACAAATAATTATGTAAATAAAAAAAATTTTTAATATACCACGTTTTTAAGACGGACTAAAAAGTATAAAATAATTTTTCCTAGCCCGATACAAATTTCTAACCCCATACGGATAGTCCTGAAAATTTGATTGTGAATTTTTAATAGCTATGAAAATACTTGTAAGATTTAAAACGAAAAACGTGGGTCGCATGCAATAGATAATTGATGCATGAATAGTTCACCTAAGTCACTAAGTATTTTCATAAAATAAAATAAAATAAAAATTCACAATCATAAATTTTCAGGACTATCTGTATGGGGTTAGGAAAAATTATTTTATACTTTTTAGTCCGTCTTAAAAACGTGATATATTAAAGATTTTTTTTATTTAAATAATTATTTTCTGTTTTCTAGACGAACAGACAGGCAAGAAAGCGGGTTAATATTGCATTGTCATCCAGTTCTGAGCTATGTTTAAAGTTTCAAGTCTCTAGCTCATCGGGAAGTTAGTTTAAAATCAATTGCAAAATTTGTACCCAACAGACAGACAGACAAGATAGCGAGTTGATAAAAACATGGTAAAATGAGTAATTCAATAAAAAGATAATAGATTAACAAAGACGACGTACCATTTTTAACATGTAAACATTGTGTATTAAAATTAACTTTTACAGTAAAGTCGCGATATTTGTCAGCGACCGCGTACGCGATAGTTGTCAGGTGCCTATCCATTCCACTGCCGGCCAAGGAAGGACAGCGTATGGGAAAGAAAGAGACGCGGACAGTCGCCGTCGCCGGCACAGTTCAAAGTCCCGCGTGTTCATGCGATCTGTACTTACATGCTGTCCTTCTCTATGTTCGGCTTTCGATTGAACTCTCGGCCGGTAGGCGCGGTGGACGCAGTCATAAAGACATAATGTCGATATGCGATAGTGGTCCGTGCAGAACACAGGCTATTTGACAAGACTCGCGACTTTACTGTATTACATAGTTTTATTTCAATTGGTATAAAATTTTCCTCTGAAAAAATCGTATTTTTTACAGCCAACGTTTTGTCATTTTTTATCAGTTTTGACTTTTTCAAATGCGATTTTGGTCGGAGGGTCTTCAGTGGTGACGTTCTCGTTACCAAACAAGCTTCTGTAACGCGTTACATCGTTACAACCCGTTGCCAGCGGATATATCCGCGCGAATCGTTCGTTTCGCGATGGTCTTGCGAGAGGAACGGACCAGACTGCTAATGGGGAGAGAGGGAGGGGAGGAACCGGGACAGAGCGGAGCTGACAGCGAGTTGCGGGGGTGGTCCGTTCGTAAAACAAGCTGTCGCTGCGCGAAGTGGATGCTTTTAGCCGACGCGATGCAACGCGCCGTAAACCGGCAGGATTGGATTTCTTGCGGCTACGTCCGTTTTCGTTCCGCTGGCTGGCCGGTGACAAAAGCGGAATTTAAAACTGACCCAAACAGAGCACAGCGGAACGGAGGTGAGCGAAACGGTGCACAATAGGGCTGAACCGGCCACGGCCTAAACGCGACAAAAAGTCCTCTTCACAGAAGTGTCCCTATAAAAATAGTACTGTAGATTCTAAGCTCAATACTACAATGAAACTAAATTTGTCAATCTTTGATCATGATTACTCCACAATGTTAAGCACAGTCAACCTGGAAACATTGTCTGCTCGAAGAAGAGTATCCGACCATAGCTTTATTTTTAATTTAACTAATAATCATATGGATTGTCCCTCTCGCCTTATGCAAATCAATTTCTACGTATCTGAACGTGTATTGACATCTAGACCAGGATTTCAATCACATAAATCCACATCTACATATGGATTAATTAATCCAATAAATCGCATTAATGTAGACTCTAGCACTCTCTATAATCGTATTGATTTTTTTAGTGGGTCTTTATACACTTTTAAAAGACAATTACGTAGGATTATCGGATAATACCATATCCCTTTTGTACCATGAGTTTTTGTGCATGTCCCTTCTTTGTTATTTTACGTAAAGTCTTTTTTCTATTGTGTAAACATTTATGTAAGAGGACTTCGGTACGTTCATAATAAAAAATAAAATAAAATAAAATTTGAAATTAATTTTTACACAGAGAGTGTGTTCGATATTCGTGTTGTTCAAATGTACTGTCTAGACTAGTCATTGAAATGTACCAATTTTCATTTTGATATCTTCAATATCCTTCGGCTTGTACTAAATTAAAAATTATTAACAATTTGTGGCATTTATATTGAATTCACAGTACTCGAACCAGAGATTGGATGATTAAATTGAACATAGAGAGCTTGTTTAAAGTAATTATTTAGAATTTACTGCCATTTCAAACGAATTTTGTATGACGTTTCAAACGACGTTTGTGCGTTGTCGCTCAAAACGGGAGGCTCGAACAATTTCCATTAGCATGATCGACTCGGCTTGACGGGTTCGAGAGTTGCGAGGGGGTCCCGTCGCTCCTCGGACTTGTCCCCGGAGCTGTCTCGGGTTCGGGCCGCGCGTGCCTCGGAAAAGTTTGAATTACAGTCGCCATAGGTGTTTGCGGCCGGTGCGATGGAGCCAGAATTTCAAATCAGTCCATTCCGAGTCCTCTGTCCCCGGGGTGTATCGAGCTCGCGGCGCGTCTGCCCGCGGCAAAGTTGAAAACCGTGTCCGTCCTCAGTATAACTAGTTTCCCTTTCGGAGATTGGATCGTTTCCCGCGACCGGCCCAGCAGCGATCCGGCGCCGATCATTTTTCACCCGGGGCCGAATATACTTTCCTCCCAGGATCCTCTGGAAACGCAGTTTTACCGACCTGGATTCAATCGGCACCGCGTCGGTCTTACAAATATTTGTCGTTTCCGGACGGCTTCCGGCGGCCGGAACTGCCTCGACAGCACTCATCTTGCTAAGAGGCTCGTTCGTTTCATCGGCCACCAGCCGAATCCGGAGAGATTGCTCGATAGACGGCACGTCCAACATGCTACCGGGTCAACGGAGTATCGCTACCATAGATTGCGATTCTGTGTCAAACTACATAAGCGATCGATCCTTGCTGTACAATAACAAGTCGGACTAGTGGTGAGTAGTGATGGGATCGAATCACTTCGAATCGCTTCGATTCAATATTTATTCGAATCATTTGCTACAAACCTTCCAAAGGCTTTCAAGATTTTCAAGACAATGAAGACTTTTAAGACGTCCAAGAATTTCAAGAGTTCTAAGCTTCGAATTATGTTGCAAAGAGGGATGTACGTTTACTCGAAATTTCGGGTTCCGGTCTGGTCGGGAAATTTGTTTTGGTTCGAGTCGGGATCCCGAAAGCTTATAAAGTTCGGGTACACGCGATTTCGGGTACCCGAAATGATAGTCGGGTCGGGTCGAGTCGGGGTCTCGAAAGTTTGCAATATTCGGGTACTCGAAGTTAAAGTTGGGGCAAGTCTGCGATCGAATCAGCGTTTAGTAAACAGTGTTTATTAAAAATCGAAATATTATTACAACCGATGATTGAACATCTTAACCCTTAGCACTCTAGTCTAGTGACACATATAATACACCAACAACTCCAGCACCATATTAGTAAGCAAAAGAGTCGTGTCGCTGTAGCAGCGACAGTGGATTTAAAGATCATATTTCAAATGTCGCATTATTGGCGGAAACGGAGTGCAAAGGGTTAATATGCGCAGAGTTATTTATCGCTGCTTTAATCGCCGAGTTGCCCCAACTTTAACTTCGAGTACCCGAATATTGTAAACTTTCGGGACCTCGACTCGACCCGACCCGATTACCATCCCAGGTACCCGAACTTTATAAACTTTCGAGTTTCCGACCCGATCCGAATACGAAATTTCGAGTACTCGCACACCCCTGCTTGCAACATAATTCGAAGCTTCATTGTCTTGAAAATCTTGAAAGCCTTAAAACTTTGGAAGGTTTGTAAGAATTCAAACTCTTGAAATGTTACATCTACCACGAAACAATGATTACGTCATGTCAGCATTGGGATAAATAAAACAGTATGAACGTACCAATATTATAAAAAGTATAACATTTATTGAAATTATCAAGACTTTTAAAATTTTCAAGACTCAAGAATTTCAAGAATTTCTGATTTCGAATAAATATCGAATTAATTCGAAACTCTTTGGTGATTGATATGTTCGAAAACTTGCAAGACAGATGCCCATCACTAGTGGTGAGGATCTACTAAATATGAATATAGCAACTTTCTTTCAGAGCAAAATGTACCTTTTTTACAGGTGGAGGGGTCAGGGACATATGAAGGTCAACACTGCTTTTCTAAATGCAAAAATTGTATTCAAGATGAATACAATAATCTAATATGAAGGTCGTTCAAAGTCACTCAAGGTCAACGGGAATAGAAAATAAATTGTTGTTATAAATGCATAGTATTGTCCGAGCCGAATGGTGAAATTCTCCGATAACCTCCGCGAACCAGCGGCGGGGACCTTGCGATTCAATTGAAATCCGTGCTCGCGTTAAGAGAATTTCTCGAAGCGGAAAAAGGGGACGCGGAAGAATCGCGGAAATTCCAGTTGCCAGCTATGAATGACAACGCGTTAGTTGCAAGAATGCTGTCAGCGCCGCGTCTCGTCAAGCAGCGTGCTTCTTTCCTGCGGTTATTTCCCGCGGTGTTTGCAAGCTTGGTTTCTTCGCGCGGAGGAAAAACAATTTCGCACGGGATGGTCAAAAAATGTTGCCGCGACGAAACGCTGCGCCGTGCCAGCCCGTTGCACACTGAACACACTGCACACGCGTCTGCACGCCGGTCTGCTCGCGCAAATTGCATTCGTCAACCGCGAAAACTTACGGCTGAGTTATTATGTTTGAGCGAGGTGGTCCCAAATCAGGATTTAATTCAGAATCACCGCAATTATTGGATCGTTGCATATTGTTCTAGTGTTACAAAATAATAGCCATGTTACCATGTTATAATTCTTTAATATTAATCGGATCTGGCATTACTTGAGTGCGTCTGAAAGGTGACATATCATAGAGTAATTACAAACAAGAAATTTTGATATTCGTTTATTTAGTCAAAAGTTATTACGTTGTGAAAATGAGTGAAAACAAAGAGGAATTCGATACATTTTGAAATTTTATTACAATAAAGGAAAGAATGCGGCTCAAGCTGCTAAAAAAATTTGTGATGTTTATGGACGTGATACAGTATCAGTACGTGTGGCACAAAGTTGGCTCAAGCGTTTTGAATCTTTCGGAAATCGAATCGGAAATTTTGATGTCAAAGATATATCTCGTTCTGGTCGACCAGTCACTGAAAAAGTCGATGAAATCATGCAAACAGTTGAGCAAGACCGGCATATTAGCAGTCGTGATATCGGTAAGGAACTAAACATTTACCACAAAACAATTCTAAACCGTTTAAAGAAGGCTGGATACGAAAAACAGCTCGATGTTTGGGTGCCTCATGAGTTAACATTGAAAAATTGAATGGATCGAATTTCAATTTGCGAGTCGTTGCTAACACGAAACAAAATCGAACCTGTTTAGAAACGACTCATTACAGGAGATGAAAAATGGATCACGTACGACAATAATGTACGAGGAAGATCGTGGTCAGGCGAAGCTCTGCAAACCGTGGCAAAGCCAGGATTGACGCCAAGAAAGGTGATACTACGTTTGGTGGGATCATAAAGGAATCATTCACTATGAGCTGCTGCCATCCGGTCAATGGACTGATTCTAAACTCTACAGTCAACAACTGGAAAGATTATGTCAAGCAATCGAGAGAAAGCGACCAGAATTGATAAATAGGAGAGACGTCGTCTTCCATTACGATAATGCCAGGCTCCACACATCTTTGGCGACCCGTCAAAAATTAAGAGACCTTGGCTGGGAAGTTTTGATGCAGCCACCGTATAGTTCTGATATTGCACTGTGAAAAGAGGCCTGTAAAAATCACGTGTCGCAGTTTATCGCCCAGAAATCGCAGAAGTTCTACAGTGGCAGAATTATGGTTTTACCTCAAAAATGGCAAAAGGTGATCGATCAAAACGACACATACTTGATTTAATAATCTTCATTTAAAATATGGAAAAAGCTTGATTCATTTCTGCATTAAAATACGAAGAGACTTTGTCCTCAACCCAATAGATTCGACATAATATGAAGGCCATTCAAGGTCACGTTACAGCTTCGTGAAAAAAGATCGTAGAACAATCTAACTAAGATCATTTTCAAGCTTGAAAGCCCAACTTTCTCCGTAGTATAATGTCCTCGACGCACCCACTGTTTATTCAGTAGAAAAACATTTTCAACTGCTCCGTCAATGAGGAAGGATATTACTCGTTTCAAAGATCGTATTCAAACGTCTCCGCGAACATTGAAGGATTTCATTCATGGCCGAAACGACAGTGGAAATCAAGACCGAGTGGTCCCGTTTCAAACGACCTCTCAAAGCTTGATTCACGATTTATCGTCGTCGTTTTATTAAGCCTTAAATGAAAAGCGTGCCGGAATTCGTCGAGCCGGTAGTCGAGGTGTCCAAATTGAAGAGGACGCTGGTTCGTCGACACAAATATCATCGGTGCGCCGTCTCCCGTCGAAGGTATTCCCGGATCGACGTTTCGATCGCGTCGCTCCATCGCCTTGAAATCGTTCTCGGAGGATCAACCAAGTAGGTGGCTGACCGGAAACGCGGGGGAAAGCTAAGGAGCAGACAAAAGTGAAAGAAAAGAACAGAAAGAGGTGGAAAAGGGAATAGAGGGAGAAAAAAACAGAAAGAGGGGAAGATCGCGGAAATAAAGATAGACGGCGGGGATTGGTAAGAAGGAAAAGCGTTCTTAGCCCCCGGGGAACTATTATGCAAAGTGGGAAACAGATGCACGGCTCTCAGGAGCCGCGAAGCTCTTATTTTTCGGAGGCCGGGCAGCAAACGTTTCTCTTCCTTTTCGGGCAGGGACACCGGAGAGAAAAAACTCTGGCCTGTTCTCTCTCAGCCCCTCTGCGGGGGTGTCTGTTGTCTGGCTCTCCCGTGAAATGCGGCTTTCTCGCTTTCTCTCACTCTCTCGCCCGCTGCGGAACGCGATAGGAACGTAGGTTTCCTCGCGGAAGTCGCAAAGTCTACCCCGGACGTTCAGAAACATTCGGACTTCTAACGTTGCCGCATAAACCAGACCACGACTACCCTTTACTGCTGCTTGATGCTTGCTTGCTATACTGTCTCTTTCTCTTTTTCTCTGGCGACGCTTTCCCTTTAATCCTCCGGCTCCCTCTTCGCTTGCGATTGCTATCCTATCTCCCTTTGAAACGGACGACTACTCCGAGCGGAATACAAACGAGCCCCACGCATCCGGCAAAAATTTCGAACAGTTTCATCCGGAATTACAGATTGCTCTCACGGCAATTTTTTGGCGAAGTAGTTACAAGGAAGAACAATTAATTTTTTAAGCTAACACTTTATCTACTGTTCGAGACTATAAGCTTGTTTTCCTTTGCAAGAGTACTCTACTCTACTATCAGACTTTTTTACGAGCTGAATCCGGGCCGGAGGTCGTCAGCCATCATGTCACCAGCGTCGACCTTCGAGTATCATTCTGAAATATTCATAGACCCCGATCGTCCTTGCTAATTGATACCCCTCGCGTCTGGATCTCACGATGCCAACAGGTGTTCGCCCCTGTATCCGGCTCTATTCGCCGGAAACTGGCGAAGATCGCAGAGATTGTTCACTAAATCGCCTCGGAATCGCTCGCAATTTATGCGAACCACAGTCGAATTAGCAATAAGTATGCTCGGGAACTTTATGCAAAATAAGAAGTGCGTACATCGATTGGAAGACAGGAGCTAAATATAATTTGCTGTATTAAAAATTGCTGTATCATAATTCTATTCTATTTCATTTAAATAAATTTTGTGGAGCAATGTATAATAGATCAAGATTCGATTATCGCTTCTTTCGCCGACAGATAAGATCGACATACTAAAACGAAAATAGTTTATTACTGTCCTTAATATTTCATCGTTCGAGTGTAATGGATATCTTTTTCGTGGCGACAGCTGGAACAAGATCCCGTGCATCATCCGCAGGCTCTTCCTTTTCACCGTCGTTCAACTATTTCCCGAATATACGGAATCGATCGGATTAATCGGAGCCTCTTTTCCCCAGACTCTCTCTCTCTCTCTCTCTCTCTCTCTCTCTCTCTTCCTCCCTTTTTTGCTCTTGCGAGCTCAGCGTGTTCCTATTTGCATTTCACGCGCTTCATCCTTCTAATTGCAGCTCTCAATTTTTCGCGAGCCACGTCGAATCCTTTCCAGCGTGTCGGGCTTTCTTTAATCAAATAGACGCTCCGAGTTTTTAATCCGAATTTCAAATATTCGACAATATTTCACCCGGTTGAACCGTAAAATTCGGGTAATCCCTGCGCAATCGGCCGTGCTGAATGCCCCCGGTGTTCGAAAACGCGCGCCGACGCGAGCTTGCTGTTCCGGAAGTTGCGGAACGAAAGAAACGGTCTTCGTTAAATCGTAATAATCGTTCGCCTGGAACGGTCCGTTTTACGGTCGCCGTTTCCCACCAACTATGGCCCCGGCGATATCCTATGATTTTCGCGTTAAATAAACAGCCAAGGCAAGACTGACCCGTTTTCACCGAGATACGCACACACGCTATCCACCCAAGCGAACGGCTGCTGTCGTCCATTAAGCCTCTCTGTGATCCCAGATTTTTCGAAATACAGTAAAGTCGCGATATTTCTCAGCGACCTCCTACCCAGAATTTGTCAAGTGCCTGCCCACTCCACTGCCGGCCAACGCCGCACAGTGGGCAATTTGGTCGAAATCTTGGACAAAATCAAAGAACTTTCAATAGAAATGAGATAGAGCGATGAAATTTTTTAAAAATACGAACGTTGTTTAATCTTGAAAAAATTCGTGCCAACTTTGCACGTGTATAACTTTTAAACTAGTAATCTCCGGCCACCCAAACTTACATTTTTGGCATCTTTTCGTCAAAAGCTACAGGCTAGAGTAAAAAAAATTATTTAGATAAAAAAATAAATTTTTTCAAGAAATACCACGTTTTTAAGACGGACTAAAAAGTATAAAATAAGTTTTCCTAACCCCATTCAGATTCCTAACCCCATACAGATAGTCCTGAAAATTTGTGATTGTGAATTTTTAATAACTATGAAAATACTTGTAAGATTTAAAACGAAAAACGTGGGGGGCAAGACTTACGTGAACTATTTATGCATCAATTATCTATTGCATGCGCCCAAGTTGAAAATTTTTGATCCTCCAAAGTGAAGCTCGATCTACAATTACGTTCTAGTTTTTTAATGCGACTACAGAAGCTGTAAACTGTCGAGTAAAATTGTAGGAGTGCAAAGAATGTGAGAGTGCAAATATTATATAAATATTAACTTTGTAAAAACGTTACTTTTAATCATATGAGATAGTGTGTAACTTGCGTATAATTGGGAGGGATGATGTATTTTAGAATAGAATAGTATTTTATTTCGATTTAAAGGAAACTAATAACTAGACTGCGGATTTTATGCATTTATGATAAAAATGGGCACGTACATAGAATTTCAAGCAGTGGACATGATAAAAATATTTAAAGACATGAATGTATTAGTTTCAGTTTAGGACAATTAAAAGAAGAATACAATTTTTATTTGGCTCCTGTGTTCTGCAATCAATAAGAAAATTTTTTATTTTGCATTGACTGTAAGACACAGGAACCAAATGAAAATTTTTGTTAATCTTAATTTTCTTATTAAGCTGAAACTAGTACACTGATGTCCTTAAATCTTTTTAATATTTCCACTGCTTTAAACTGTACGTACCCATTTTTGTCATAAATGCATAAAATTCGCAGTCTACTAATAATATACATATTTATTGGAGTCTGTTGAGAATCTTGATCGCGAGTCTGACTCGATATTGTGAGATCGATAGACTTAATTTTTGTGGTTCGATCTGGTTTTCCATGAACGGTTGTTAGCCCGTGGTAATTTTCTGCTTACACACGGTCCCGCGAAAGTTCAATTCCGAAACCCGCTTAACTGGCTTTTCGTTCTAACGCGTGCTTTATCATTCCTTTTTTAACGGGGCGGTAGGATAATGCCGTTCCACGTTCAAGGATCGCGGGGAACGGAATCGTGCCGCTTTTTCTGTGTCCTTCGTAGCAATTGCGTTGAATTACCCCTTTCACCGGGCGAGATTAAACGCCCGCTTTGAAATAGAAGGCGAACGGGCGAGCGTGAAAAATTCGACTGGAAACCGCGAGTACAGAGAGAAGCACACGAACCGAGCCGACGAAAATGAATAATTTCCCGCGGAACGGAATCGCAGCTTGTCGCTATTATGCGCCTCCGCGCCGCGGCTCGTTCCCCGAAAAAGTGGTTGATCGTTAACGAAGCGCGACCCAGATACCAATGAGAGTCCATAAATACGCCAGATCGATTCGGAAGGATGATCATTTTACACCGACCCCGGAACACGCCGATTCAACACGTCATAATAATTCTAATGATCAAAATATCTTTCACCGCTGTTGGATGAGACCTTGACAAAAATTTCATTGGTCGTCGACGCGACGCGACGGGGATAATGTTTCATCTCGTCGCAATGAAATTATAATCATTTTCCGCGTTTCGTCCTCTCGCATTTGCGCTTTTCGTTATTCACGGCGAATTAACTCTTGAAATTGAACGAAATATCGTGCGGACACTCTACGGCGGACCTCGTAAAGCATAAGTATTTACGTTGCACGCGCGTAGAAACGGTGAACGAGCGCAAATCGCGCGTGTGCGGTTACCGCCCACAAGACGGTCCACGAGAAATACCGGGGAACCCGGAAAAATATGATGTCGGTGAAATTTCACGGAGCTACGGTCGTCCGTTTTAAACGCAATCTATCGATCGTGCAGTCTCTCGAACCTGTAGACCGAGACTGAACCCAAAATTGAAGGTAAAGGCGTGAAAGAAACAATTGGAAATTAATCAATAGGAGAGACCGAGACTAGTTGACTAACTTTTAACATATTTAACACTAAACCATCCACCACCGGTGAAAATAACCGATTCCAGATTTTTTATTTTTCAGTTATTGAAATGATAAAAATGATTTAATAAGGAATGGTTGTACAGATATCTTTAGTAGAGCACGTAGAACAATAGGGACCGCACAAAATCTAAATAAAATCAATCTTATCATTTTTATAAGGGAATATATTGCAGTTACTTTTAAGGCTCGGTAGGTTTAGTGTTAATTTTTATTAATGAACCATTAGTATTTTGCTGGCTTGTACACCAAAAGTTTGCGCATTCACTTAGATGTACAGATTTAATTTTGAAAATCGCTTTGATTGAACCTAGTTGTAGTTTTAATTAAATTTAGATTAGTGAGAGCAATAAGTCAACAAACCCCGGTTGTGGGGTTAGTTGACATATCTGATAGAGTTAGTTGACTTTTAAGTGTTTGAGAAAAAATAATTGTATAAACAATCCTTGAATTTTTATTTGTTCGTACATACCTACTGTAGTGAATCAGATGATGATTTGTAGGCAAAATTAAGCCAAATTAGGCTTACAAATCATCATGTAAAATGTTACATTAGATCCGATGCATTTTTCGTGAGCCCATTTGCTGCAACGTGTGCACTGCACTCAGTTCTCACCACAAACGCTATCAGTGTAAGATCCATTGTAGATCAAGCATTCTGAATCATCTTTTTTTGATTCTGAGGGCAAGGAATCTTTCTTGAATGACGTAAATCCTATGCTTACAATTAGTCAAGTAGCCCCCGTTCGACATTTTTATCATTGTAAGGGCCACACGTGCATAACCTCGATGCATCAGATAAAATAAAATACCTCAAATTATAGTCAATGTATCATATTCCCATAAACTAATCATGAAAAAATATCAAGCAGTACTTAATGGACAAAAATTGATAAATAGTCGGAACAAAAATATTTACTTATCGTCAATGTTTTTAGATTTTTTATTTTTATTGGTATAACACGCAAGTTTCGGTCATGACAACACATTACATGGTGAGCTAGTCATTCTCATGTTTCAATATCGCGGAAAGCAGCATCATCTACTTTATAGTATTACAATTAGAATGGATTGGTCGACTAACCCCATTAGTCAACTAGCCCCGGTCTCTTCTATATGTAGGTTTCTTTCGATATAGGACGATGGCTCAGGGACGGCATTCGACGTATATAAGGGCACTTGTATTGAAAGAAAAAGAAATGTCTCATGTTCCTATCCTTTTCTCTATATTCATTAAAAGGTGATGACTAGACTGCGGATCTCCATGCAAAATAAAATTATTTAAATGAAAATAGATTTTTAAAAAATACCACGTTTTAAAGACGTACTAAAAAGTATAAGATAATTTTTCCTGGCCCCATTCAGATTTCTAACCCCATACAGATAGTCCTGAAAATTTGTGATTGTGAATTTTTAATAGCTATGAAAATACTTGTAAAATTTAAAACGAAAAACGTGGGGCGCAAGACTTAGGAGAACTATTGATGCATCAATTATCTATTGCACGCGCCCCACGTTTTCCGTTTTAAATCTTACAAAGTATTTTCATAGCTATTAAAAATTCACAATCATAAATTTTCAGGACTATTTTTATGGGGTTAGAAATCTGAATGGGGCTAGGAAAAATTATTTTATACTTTTTAGTCCGTCTTTAAAACGTGGTATTTTATAAAAATTTATTTTTATTTAAATGATTTTATTTTCTGCTTTTTAGTCTTGTGTGTGTGAAATTTTTCAATCGATTTTAAACATTTTGATGAGATTATAACAGAGACATTTAGTAAATTTCAGACGGTATTGCGACCGCGGCATATCGAAAACAAACGCGAGCGGTGGCGAGAACCACCAGCGGGTGTTGAGACCGTTTACCTCAACGTACGAAAATTCAAACGAACTAAATAGATCTAGAACGGTCGATCGAGGAACCGATAAAATATTGCATTGTCATCCAGTTCTCAGCTATGTTTAAAGTTTCAAATCTCTAAGTTAGTTTAAAATCAATTGCAAAATTTGTACCGAACAGACAAACAAACCAGCAATCAAACCAACAAACAGACAGAGTAGAAAGCGAGCTAAGTAAAACGTGGTAAAAATTGTCTGCGTTGATTGCAAGAAATAGAAATCAAATAGAATGCTATTTCAATTTTTTCAAAATTTTCCTACAATTTGGAATTTCATCTACTCAATTATCCTACAAATGCATAAAGATCCGCAGTTTAGTGACGACCTTCAAATTAATTTCTTTCATCCCGTTCCGAAAACGAAACTCTTGAACTGGGCAAAACGATGTTGCGGACTACAGTGTGCGTTTTGCGGCCGCCATGTCACGACTTAGGCGCACAGACTCGGCCGATAGCGAACAAGTAATTAAATTGCACACTTCGCTCGCGAATTTCCGCGCGGCCCGGCATGGCCCGGCGCGTGACTCGACTCGCGGATCGTCGGCAAACTATACGATGCCGAACAATTGCATCGTATCTCCCGGCGAATATACGAGCCGCTACGCCGTATCGTATCCTGTCCTATCGTAGAAATTATTGATGTCGCATCCTGCTACGCTTTTTACCGGCTCACGATCCGGCCAATTCCGAGCGCATTTCGCTCCGCAGTTCTATCAGTTCGCGATCCGACTATTTGTCTCCGCTTCTTTTCGCTGTTATACTCGACCTGAAACAACCAGAACTGAACACCTAGATGACCCGGGCTTTTCGGTAGACAATTCCCGCAATTATTAGGTGTGCAAATATATATAAATTCTTTCCCCCTATTTTCCAAATTCAATTGTCTGGTGACTCCCAATCTTTCTGTCAATTCTTCTTGCGTCTGGGTCGGATTTTCGTTGAGCAATTCCTCTAACTGACCGTCATCAAACTTTCTCGGTACATCTGAACGATCGTCGTCTTCCAAATAAAAATTTCCGGCTTTAAATCTCTGGTACCACTTTCTCATGTTCTGTAATATACAGCGTTCTCTCCCAATGCCGCACAAATCATTTCAGTAGCTTCAACAACTGATTTCCTAAGCTGGAATGCAAAGAGTGATAAGCAGTGACGCAAATGATGCTTCTCGCACGCCATATTGTTTGAAATTGTTGCATAGGACTGGAAACTCTTAGAGCGCTCATCACGACTCTTCTTAAAACTAAAAGAACGCTCTTTCAAATGTTGCCAAAATCGGGAAATAATTCAAATTTAGTCATAAGTTATGATCGTAGAAAAAAAGGGGAAGGAACTTACTTGCACACCTAATACTAAAGTCTCATCTTTTTAGCTTATGTCCTTGAGGAAAACTCAATGTTTTGAGAATTTTGGTAGACATGTGTATAGAAGCCTTTTCTAACATTTGTTATAGAGGTTCTAGATTCCCATTCTACTTTTTAAATAATTTTGTTTATCGTTAATTGATGCCTCCTTTAATCTTTATATTGTTTAAAATTATACCCACTCGGTTTTGTCAAAAATGCATAAAATCTGGCAATGGCTTCGAGAGCCTGTGGTATTTTTACGGTTACAATTTCAAAACTGAATTTATTAATGAATGAACAATGAGAGGGATGGAAATAATGGAGTTTGTTTCGATAGAACGATTTCGCAAGAGTGGCATTTGAACCTGTTTAACGAGAGCCAGCGACGCTTCCTCGCGTCTGGCGACCGGAAGCTGGCAACGAAAACAAAATGAGCGGAGTTTCGTTGCGATTTCGTTGGCTGTATCGTGAATGAAACTGACGTCGCCTTCCGGGGGCCAGGGAAATTCGAAAGAGAAGGAATCGCGGTGGTTGGCCACGCGAGACCCCGTCGTTAACAAACTTTCGAGCGAACGGCGACACGCAACAGCAACGGCCGTCATCGTCGTCGCCGCTATTGGCAATCGCATGAATAACATTAACCGTCAACGTCCCGGCGCGGAGCGTCGTAAAACGGCAACAGTTTCTTTGTTGCCGCTTCGACGCGTTGTTGTCGCTAATATCGGGCTCGGTAATAAATTCGTTTGAGTCGGTGCCAGATCACTTTTTTCGCAAGGACATCTCTGTTGATTTCAATTGCAATGAATATTGTAATAGGAAAGCTTGTAAGAGGAACGTTTCGGGCGTCCTCCTCAGACAGATCAGTTGAGGAGATGTCAGATATTCTGAAAATACCT
The DNA here is from genome assembly GCA_028455795.1 of Lasioglossum marginatum. Classification (NCBI taxonomy): domain Eukaryota; kingdom Metazoa; phylum Arthropoda; class Insecta; order Hymenoptera; family Halictidae; genus Lasioglossum; species Lasioglossum marginatum. Next base: position 7,218,580 of record CM052265.1, read on the forward strand.
AAAACAACAGTTCATAGCTATTTTAAAAAAATGGATATGCAACCGCTCGAAAAACGGCACGAACTTATGGGATGACCTAATAGAACTCAATCCGATTTGATCGATTTTCGGAGCTTCAGATCAGCCTTCTTACAAAAATTAGCAGGAGAGAAAATACTGATTTGCGAATACTAAATTCAACAGACAGTCAGCTTACGCGTTCATTCACTGGACAGGTTCACTGAATTGAAGGATGCTCGTTGTAAAACTGACATTTTGAAACACGAGTGAACCAGTGAAAAGATCGCATCAGCGCGGAAATTCCTCGGCGATCTCCTCGGAGATCCAGCGATCTAGAATCGGAGAGTAAAGCATCGCGACGTTGGCGTTGCCAGAAGAAAGCAACGAACGCAATTGTCGACGGATAAGTACTGGTTTGGCTCGGATAGCGGCGAGAGAATGGAAAACGGTTGAGTCTGGGTAGAGCGAAAGGAAAACGGTGTTTTCAGGGGCGGCAGAGCGCGTGGAAATTCTTCTCCTCGCCGATAGACGCGAACAGAAGTTCTGTTTTGACTTTTCGACGCAGTCGACGTCGGCTAGGACAAGCGGTTCTCCTAGCGAAATCGGCTTTTCCAGCTTTTCCAGCTTTTCGTTTAGTCTGCGAAGCGCTCGTCTCGTCTCGGGTGTCTCTTGCTCTCTCGCACTCTCTCTCTCTCTCTCTCACTCCCCCTCTCCCTCTCTCTCTCTCTCTCTTCGTTTCAACGAAGTTTATCAAACGGACTACGGGGTACGCCAGCTGACGTGACATCTGAAACAGAATTACACGGTGCAACGTAATCGGAGGCACGATCAACTCCCGAACAATGGTGGTGCGTTCTTTATGGACGCAACGGCATGCGACGAATTCCGCAGACGTTTGCCGCGTCGAATCGGATTTCGAGCGATGCCAACCGTTCTACTTCTCGCTTTCCTACAAGGTATGTTTGGGGTAAACAGAGGAGAGTGTCTTCTGAATGAGAAGGGGGAATTGCTTTAATTGTGTTTTATTTTGTAAAACAATTAACGACATACAAATTTTTAATATATTATTTAAGTTTAACCTTTATCCGTCCCTCGTGTCAATTTGACACAGTTTCCCCAAGATAAGCTAAACTGTTCTGTTATTTGTAGGTAAATTTGCCCGAAACTTCGTGACTTTTGTATTTTTTTAATGCGGAACACAATCGAAAACCCTAAGATGTAAATGTTAACTCATCAATTTGAATAAGAAAACATTGAAAAATACCTGTGTACCTTGTTATTTCATGGATCTTTCATCACTGTATCAATTTGACACCGAGGGATAGATTCAGTTCATGAAACGAGGGATGGATGACGGTTAAGCAAATGACTTTTCACATTAAAAAACACACACTTTAAAAAATGTGATTTCGACTCCTAACATTAACCCTTTCGAATTATTTATTCCTGGAAAAAAAATCATAGCTTTGCAAAGCAGTTCTTTGAATTAAATTATGATTTTTCAATTGTATAAAATATCTCCGAGGAGATCCCCAAGGGGGGGCGGGGGTGTAACGCGTTGTGACAATATGAGGACAACAAACAATAAAACAATAAAATTACAAACAATAAAATTTACCGAATTTACATACACCAAGCATTTATTTAGTATGTCCTTATATGAGGACGCCATGACCGAAAGGGCTGTTTTCACCCTTTCAATGTGGATGGTTGCCGATAAGAAGAAAAACGTGTCAAATAGTTTTCGAAGAACTATGTCTAGCTTAAGTTTCATCAACATCGGCTTGTGTAACTTGAATATATGTTCCCTGTAAAATATCATCATAGTGTGTGAGACTTTGACGTTCGGTGTTTCTCTTCGACAACGACGGCTACTTGCGCCCGCGAAATTAATTGCATTGATTAAAGCCTAACCCCAGCCGACGATCTTCGCCTCTGATTTCAACTCCAAACTATCCTGTCGAAATTTAACCTCGTTCGCCTTGTTAACAATGTTGACTGCAGACCTGTCACGTGGCCACGAGTGGCAAGAGAAACCTCTATTTTTAATATATTTCACAAACAAATCAGTGCTCCAAAAAATGTCCAAGGTAATTTATAAAATGGAGCAGTAGAATATTGTAGATGTTGGTGACGATCGATCGTCGGCGATCAGATGTGACGATCTGGCGATCGTCTGCTCCTCTCGCTGATTGTCATTACGAGCCGACGATCGATTTGTTAATAACAATCGATGTTCGTCTGGTAAATAACATTCGGTAGCGAGCGTCAGAATGTAACGAACCGATTAAGAATAAACAACCATTTAAATAAACCTGCTATAAATCTCAGAAGTGGAATACGAAAGATTTTGTTACAGTGCGTAAAATTTCGTATTTTTTGTCCGAATTTCGGGAAGTTTAGACAAATATTAGAAAAGACTTCAGTTAACTTTAGTGCGTGGCGTGAGAGATGATGTAGTGATGGTTTGTGAACGTGGACTTTTGGACTTTCGTTTGAATATAGATTTTGTGCGCGTTTGAACATTGGTGACTCTGCTATGGCAGAAAATAGAAGAAATTTGGCCAACCTAACCATCGTTGAGCTCAAGGAACTGCTCAGGTCCAGGGACCTAATTGTCTCAGGCTCGAAAACCGAATTAGTTGCCCGCTTGATCGGCGCTGACCCGAACATTGAAGACGCCATTCAAGAGCGTAACGAAACAGCGGAATATCAGGATATTTATACCAGGACTTCGGAACAGGGACGTCTCTCGCGGAAAGAGAGATGGAGATTCTTCGCCAGGAACGCGATCTTTTGCAACGCGAATTGGGCTTGTTGAGACCGGAGAGAGAATACAACGAACCGTTCAAGAATAAACAACATTTAAATAAACCTCCTATAATATAATTAAAAAAAAGTTTTTAAAGTCTTAAAGTTGGACTGCTTCAGCTCCCAAAAATGTATGTAAGTGCAATTATCATAAACAAATTGCGAATATCTATAAAATTCTCCGTTTCAAAGTGCCAATTCTACTGAAACCCTATTAGCTAATATAGTCCGATATCTTGTAAACGCATAAAGATCCACAATTACGCAGCGCTAAACAATCGAAACAGTTCGATCAATCAAATAACATCCTCCCGGAATAGATTCAACCAGTCATCAATGCGTAAACTTGCGGAACATTTGTGACGGTGACGTCGCTCGTTATTAAACAATAATCCGGACGCGTGTATCGATCGTCGTGTGGAGGTCTGGTTGCATCGCGATGCAACGGGATGCAACGCGATGGGATGTAGCGCGTTTGTAAAAGCGTCGAGCAGTAACGGCAGTAGGTAGCAGCAGCACGTTGCAGAGCGTGATGCTTCAAAGCTTTCATTTCGGGGCAAAGCGGACCCGGAACTGTCGGCTTATTATCGTTTCCGTAAAGGGAGCGTGGTCCTGCGCGAGATTTACATGAGCCCCGGGCCGACTATGCCAAAAATTCTCGCTTCAACGAAAATTCTCGCTTTACGGGGAACGCCGTCGAGCGGAAGAATGTCGGCCGCTTGTTTCTCTTGCAGCGGTCGAATCGCTGGATGAGAACGGATCAGGATAATCGTGCGCGTGCCATTTAGTCTCGCGCGATTTTATCTATCATATCCACGCGATTCTCCTTTTCCTTTTGTCCTTCTATCCTCCTATCTTTCGAATTTATTTCGGTAATTTCGATACCGTGTTCAGAACCGACGATTTCGATAATACAGCCATTCTCACAATTGTTGGCACACGCTTTAAAGCGAAATAACGTTCTCATGAGTGCATCCAACCATTACAGTCTTTTTACAGCTTTTTTATCTGGGCTTGTAACGAAAATTTCAAAACTGTATTTTGTAGATTCATGTAAGCTACACATATATATAGATTGCGGGTTTTATGCATTCGTGATAAAAATGAATAGGTGCAATTTAAAACAGTAAAAGTATCATGAGAACTTTTAGATACGTCAAAGCCAGAATAATTCCTCGAAGCATACGGTATAAAAGAATATTTAACTCATGCAATTTTTATTATTTCTACTCGGAAAAATTACTCGTGTATTTCGAATAGCGATAAATATGCGTGTAAAATTTCATTGCAAAAGGTTCGACAGTTTTGTTGAAAACAATTCGTACATTTTGGTAATACATGGTAATCGAAACCAGAATACCTGTAAATGTCATAAATGCACAAAATTCGAATTAAAAAAATGACGAAAAATCGAGACTCCGCTTTTTTAATCAACTACAGGCCGAAAAAAGAAAAACAAAACCATGCAAGATACAACAATCGCAGAGTCCATCAGTGTGAATCGCGGCCGGTCTACGTGATTTCGAATGTATCCAGAGGCCACGTTCCGTTCCAGCGGCTATTTGGATTAAATGCGTGCCGGCCGATATTTGATACGCGAAATTTCGCTGTGCAAAATCCGTTTCTATGACAGCGGGCTCCGGGCACTGCCACCCGCGCGTCCAAACACAGAAGATCTTTTTATCGGGCAAGTGAGCAGAGAGGAAACGTTTTCTAGCAACAGCAGAAGCCGCCACGATTTTCCAGCTTCGGGATTGGTTGCCAGGAAATTTCATTTTCATAAGTTATATCAGAGATGGCGTTTGCTGTCTTCCGAATCCGAATCCCGGGGTGTTTTCATTATCCGGTTGAATTCGGCGGCCTGTCGTAGTGAAATTCAATTATCGAAGAGCAAAAAAACCAAAGATTCTCTCTCCCCCCTCCATAGGAGACGTGGTCATTTTGAGAGAACGTGCGCTAATTTAATGGCAATTAGAACCAATTAAACCTATCCCGTAATTACGTTATTAACGATAACAATGGCCGACGACGACGTGTTTTATGTTCCAAGGAATCGTTCGTTCGCTCGTCTTCGATTCCACCCTTTTCTCTCTCTCTGTTTTTCTTATTTTATCGCAATTACGGATGTTCCCGAGAAAATCCCGGTTGTTTATGTCGATAGGAAAACCAGAGGAAGATTAAGTTCCCTTTCCGGTGGGTCTTCTTGCTTTTTTCGGGCGGACAAGCGTCTGCGGAGGAACCGGCGCGCGGCGGCAGTTTAGAAACCGCTGAATAACGAAACGCCGCGCCGGGACGGAAAAATCGCTTCGCGGCCGCTGGAAAAGGCTGTTTCGATTTGCACCCATGGTTTTCCCTTTTCTCGCATCCCTAAGGATCCTTTCGGTGTCACCAGATCAGGGGAATTGACTCGAATCAAGGGGAATAGAGTTATCCCCTCTCTGCCATTACTGGGTTAGTCACGACGCAGACGCAACCGCAACGCGAATTAACGCGCATCACATCATGTGACCGGTCCGTAGCGGAAGCGTGGGGACAGAGCTGGGCATTAATCGATTAAAATTTTAATCGAGATTGATTGATTGATGTGTACGATTAAAAAAGTAATCATTGAAAAATCGGCGATTGATTCAATCGATTGATGAAGTTAATCGTCAATCGTTGATTAAAAGAAGAAATCATCGAAAAATCGGCGATTGATTTAATCGATTGATGAAGTCAATCGTCAATCGTTGATTAAAAGAAGAAATCATCGAAAAATCGGCGATTGATTTAATCGATTGATGAAGTTAATCGTCAATCGTTGATTAAAAGAAGAAATCATCGAAAAATCGGCGATTGATTTAATCGATTGATGAAGTTAATCGCCATACGGTTTATCCATAAATTGTAATAAGGAGGGAGAGAGAGACAGAGAACGGAGATGGAGAATTGACAGAAATATATCTCAACAAAAACTCAGTTTACATCTTTTTTAGTATTCACACAGTTTTGATTCCGTATTCCATTTCGAAGTTTCAGCAGTTAATCATTAATCAATTATACGATCTACGATTACAATTGAAAGAAATGTAATCGTTAATCGTAATTAATGATTAATAAGTATTTAATCGTTAATCACAATTAATGATTAATAAGTATTTCATCGTTAACCGAAATTAACGACTAAACTATGAGATTAATTGTTAATCGCAATTAACGATTAATAAGTATTTAATCGTTAACCGTAATTGACGATTAAACTAGGAGATTAAATATTAATTGCGATTAACGATTGAAGTAGAAATTTTTGCCCAACTCTGCGTGGGGATACCCACCACCGGAAAGTGGGAAGTAACGTTATAGAAGGGGAAGGAAACACGGTCCTAGTTAGGACTTTATTTGTACAATGTAATTATATTAGACTGCGGATTGGAACTGTTAGGATAGATACAATTTAACACAGGACATTTTGATAAAATGCATTTGGTCGGAATTGTGAAAAACAATAGTAACGATTGGTTTTATCAACTTTTTTAGCTGGGCCAATAACGAAAATTTAAAAGATGTGTTTGGTCAACTCGTATAAATTATATATGTTCTGAAAATTTCATTGAAATTGGTTGATTGTTTTACGAGTTATAAACGAACGAAAGTGGTAAAAATTGCAATTTTTCAAGACTTTCGGCCTTTTTACCGCTTTTGATCGTTTATAACTCGTAAACCAATTAATGAAATTTTTCAATTTCAATGAAATTTTCAGAACGTATATAATTTATACGAGTTGACCAATCACATGTTTGAAATTTTCGTTATTGGCCCAGCTAAAAAAGTTGAAAAAACTAATTTTCACTACTGTTTTTCACAATTCCGACCAAATGCATTTTTTCAACATATTTTTTAGACGTCATTTACTAAACTAATTCTTCTAGCCTTGAGAGAGAAATTGAAGTCGTTTGGTCCATTCATAAAAAAGTTATTCTGATTTAAAGTATGTGTGTGTGTGTGTGTGATCAGTTATGCTCCTAACTGTAGAGTATGTTATATCACTTGTTCCTTGTAATTAGAAAATTATTATTGTGCATAAAGATCCGCAGTGTACTGATCATGAACGTCGCAACAGGAGCACAAAGTGGAATTCCAGGACCGCGAAATTATTAATCAAATTGAGCAGATATTTAATCATGCCATTTACATGGGCAACAACAAATATTTAATCGCTCGCCAGGTTAATTGTTAAGAATGTCGAGTATTTTTCGAGAGCAGTCGAAATGTACGTGCGTTGTTTCGATAAGCCGTCGACTGTAAAGCGCGCCACCTAATTCAAGGTGTCATTCGGCCGCTTAATTGCTTCTGCGCAATTAACTTGTCCTAGCCTCGCTTGGCGCGCTCCAAAGGATTAACAAATGCCGTGTCCGTGCAGCAAATTTAACCGCAGAACAGCCGCGTGTCTCGCGGGCCGCGCCGCAAACGACCGGAGGGAGGATGCGACGTGCAGCACCTCGTTTCCCGACGAAAACAAAAGGGGTGGGAGAGAAAAAAAAACTGTTTAAAATTCGCCGGATCGAGCAGTTCACGCGTTTCATTCTGTCGATCGCTTTCGATGATCGATTCGCGTCGACATCGGCCCTCTGTCGTCGCCCGACGGATGACACGGGCAAGCGTATCAAACTTTTAATAAACACTCGACGCGAATCGACTTTGATAACCGATCGGTAGAACGTGCTGGAACACGGGGGAACATTGTGCGCGTGATTTTTATAATAATTTTGCTTTGCGAGGGAAATCTGATTCTTCCTAATCAATTTTTTTCATTTTTTTAAAAAGAAAACTTAATAGATGAAAAAGTACATTTTAATATGCCTGGATTATGACCTTCAGATGACCTTGTACACCAGTAATGTGTTGAAGACTAGGCCAAGAACTTATGAAAGTCAATTTCGATTTTTTAACCCTTGTCTAGTCAACCGGGTAGCCATTTACAGTATTTCTTTCAACAATTTGTTAATGTTCCTCTAAAAAATATTACATTGAATGTCCATTCTTTACTCGCTAATATATTAATTTATATTCTTATAATGAGAATTTGTGTAAACATATTAAATACGGAATAGTATTAAGAATCTATACATTTTGGTTGACTACACAAGGGTTAAATAGAACATAGCATTTTTAATATAATATATAAATTAATATCGTTTTGTAGCATTGCGCTTGAATTTTTTGTCAAAGCATCTCCACATCAATTACCTTAATTAAATATTATAGGAAGAAGAGAGTGGAACAAGGTTTATAATTTTCGTACTGAAAATTAATTATGAAAAATGGTTGTAACACTGTCTAAAGGCTTGTGTTTCCAAGAGAACATGAAAAAGTGATGAAAGAAAATATGAAGACGCGTACCCGATTGCCCACACGAAGTTAATAACGGACGGAAAAGAATTTGTGACTGGTCCTAGGTCGAATTGACCCAATTCCCGAGCAAGAGTTAATGGAGGTAAGACCTGAGAGAGGACCCTTTAGGAATTTAACATCGAAAATTTGAAGAGGCTCTCGCTAAAATTCTTACGTTCTGGCATAATATTTTGATTATTCCATTCCTCATTTAGAGTTTACCAACATATCAGGGTCTACAAAGCGTTCCTTTCATTTTGAAAATAGTTTTGTTAGACTAACATTTTAGTCTTCGAGGAATTTGAATTTCACGTTTCCTGAATTGCGCGTCTGCGGTTAGAAATTGACATAAGGAACTGCAGGGTGAGAATTTCGAGTGTTTTCCCAGCTCTTGTGCCTGAAGTGGCGTAAACTGGTCTTGACTTAGGTCCGGGACATTTTGCTCAAGTTATTAGGGAACATCTTCCCAACGATCTAACCATTTTTCTGGTCCTTTTAAAATAAAAGTTTCCGTTTCTGGTATCAAAATACCTGATGTAATTTCCTTTCTATAACACTCTTTAATTTTCTCTATAAAAGAATTATTCACTCATGCAATTTTAATTACTTTAACTTGGAAAAAATTACACTTGCACTTCGAATACCAATAAATATGTGTGTATAATTTCATTGCAAAAGATTCGATAGTTTTTCTGAAAAAAATTCTTCGCAAACCAGAATACCCCCATAATGTCAAAATGTCTGCCTCGTGTTTGCTGCAATTGACGAAGAAGATATTTCCATGCTCCTTAAAGATCTACTAAGCCTGGTGACGACAACATCTTTCTAGATGTTGCAGCAGGAGCCAGTTAGATTATCAGCCACTTTGCGATAAACCGATCCGAAAAAATGGTGGTTACCCGACGACGTAACAACGTCTAGGGAAAGAAACAGCCTCGGGAGACGAAAAAGAGGGGGTGGCCCTTGGAAAAGCGGGATGCAACGGGGTAAGGGCGGTTTCTAATAACGCATGGCCTAGCCGATTCCTCGGACGCCCTGCGCTTGGCCGGCATCTGCAACAGGACGTACACGCTATCGGCTTTATTTACTTTTATCGCGTTCCCCTCCATTCTAAGCACGCCACTCTCTTCCATTTACTCCTTCGTGTACTTATTTTCTCGTTTTTGTTCGCCGACCACCATCCACTCCGGTACCAAGACTTTTATGGTCCAGACTGCGTCGCAAAGAACAAGACCGATGAGGGCGGAGGTCAAAGGAGATAAAGGAGGGTTGCAATTTTTACGAGAGGCCAGGCGCGCATCGTTTCTGAATGGACCGCGATTTTCTCCGGGTGCCTTCGCAATTAACGAGCTCTCTCTCTCCTTCTTTCTCGACTATTCCCAATAATAATTATTCCCGGATCGATTTTTCCGGTTAACAGGCTGCGGAGATGCCCAACTTCTCCCGTTCAATTGTCTCGATGTTTTTTTAACCTTCGCAAGATAATGTGGCGTCTCAGAGACCCCAGTTTCAGATTTTCGAAAAGAATTTTTATATGAATAAAATCAAATCTGTTTGTTTACTTTTTATCCTGTGTTATTGTTTATCCCAAATTGATTAAAAACGAGACTATTTTTGAAATTCATTTGTCGAGGTCTAGGAGACCCCACCTTACTATTTATGTGTTATTAGTAGACTGCGGATCTTTATGCATTTATAGCAAAATTAAGAAGATGAAATTCAAAATTGTCGAAAAATTTTAAAAATCGAAGCTGTCAATATATGATTTCTCCTCTATTAAAATCATTAAGGGAAGAAATAAAATTCAATTTAGTTTCTATTTCTTGCAATCGATGCAGACAATTTTTATTTTACATAAAGATCCGCAATCTAGTTATTAGACCTTACCTTGCGAGGGTTAACTTTTGTCATCCACCTTTCCGTGATAAGAAAATTTATAAATATCGCTAAGAGTAGAATTGGGTCGTTAGTAAAAATGTACCACGCTTACGAGGGCCAGGAACAATTCTGAAAAAATGATCGTTAACCCCTTGCACGATTTATTTTTTAAAAAAGAGAATCTCTGCTACACAACCTGACACGTGATTTTGTTTCTATTTGAAGTATTGAATTTTTGGGAAACGTTTGAAGTTGATTCTTCTAACAGTGCAATAATCCAAATGTTTTGAAATCCGTCCGTTAGTGTTTTAGTTAGCACATTCCTATTCGTAAAATAAAACTAACTTCCAATCACGGGCATTCCGATCTTCGACAGCGAGACCGGACAGCAATCGGTGTTCTCGCAAGCGAGGTTTCGAAACTAACGAATAACTCCATGGTTTTACAACATTGTTGCTTTCGGAAAATTGAAATCCAATGCTGCAAGCGACGTGTATATTCCTTTAAAAACGCGAAGCTTTCCCCCTTTTAATAATGTCTATAAAAAAACATTCTCAAATTTTATAGTTTAACCCTCTCGAAAGTAGCTACCCTAAACTTGCTCGAAAGCCTCAATTTTATCATTAACATATTTACAATCATTTTGTTTAATGTTTATTTAAACCTTTCCGACCCAAAAAAGAATTACCCGTATGTCCTGAAAAAATACATTAAAGAAAGGTAGTATCAACATCGTTGGTGCACACATTACCGATACAAATTCATAATGTATTAAACGAGCTTCGTTGAAAATCGATCTGCCAATTACATTTGGCGGGTCGCATAAAAATCGAAGTTTCAATAAAAACGCAAATCCCGCCGCTCCAGAATAAATAATCTGTAACATCGTTATTTTAGCGAGTTCGATCAGAGCATATTCCTGAAATATTCGACTATTTTACGTCGAGAGAAAAACAAATCAATTTTTCAAAGCTGTTAGCTTGGAGCAAGAGAAGTCACGGGAATAATCTGCATAAATGACCGAAAATCATCGAGACCGTCCTCTTAACAGTTTAACCGTACAGCGCGGCAAGCGTTGAACGATTACAAGTTGGAAATAAGCTCTGCAGAGGCGAAAGTAACGTATTCATGGGGGCGTTAAAATATTCATTGGACGCGGCCGGAAGGAATAGTAATTTCTTGCCGCTGCGTGCGCGAGCGGATCGAGTTACGTTATCGAGATACGAACCGATGCGATTTTTTCGGAGTCAGGCTTTTGTTCGGCTCGTGTATCAGAGGCCAGGGGGGTAGAGATAAGCTTAATAAAACACGGGTGTACAGATCGTGCTCGATAACTGGAAATTAACGGGATCATTAACGAGCTTTTTACCCCGATGGAATCGCGGGGGCCGCCGCGCCGCGCCGCGCCGCTTTCGTACAGAGAGGAGGAACAATTCCGCGATCCGGGATTATCTGTACTAGATAGTTTTCCATAATCGTTAGAACGAATGGGCCGCCGATAACGAGCATCATAGATACGCGCACGACCATTGAAATCCCCTTCTAACTATCTCTCTCTCTCTCTCTCCCGGTCCAGTATTTCACGGTAGATGTAATATAATTAGAGCACCGAGCGTTTTCAACGTGACGAACGGCCATCCGGCTCGATACCAACAAACTACAAACGATCAGGCCAAATGCGTCGATTTAGACCGAGCGCAAGTAAATCGTTTCGACTGCCTCTATTATTCGATTCAATTATCCTTGTCGTATTCCACCTCCCGATATAATTCGGTATCGAGCCCCGCCACGTGATACCGGGTCCGTTATATCCTTTTGTTTGCCAGTGATCCGCGAGCTGCGCAACGCGACCAAGAACTCGAACGATCCCGATTCTCGCGAATCACAAATATCGAGCGCCTTTTGAACGTTCAGCGTATCTGGGGATTCTGCAGATTTTTCCGATTTTAGTACAGGTCCATCCTACATTATCTTAATCCGGCACTGATAATGATGAAGTGAGCGCCATGTGTGAATGGGTGTCCGGAGACCTTTTTTTTCTTTAAAGACGTGCGGAAAAAATACCTTTACATACACCCCCCCCCCCCTCCACCCGAAGGGGCTAGTATGGGGCTCGGGGGACACGGGTGTTCGGTGTCCCCAATACTCACTAAAAGAACCACAGGACCTTTGGCCCTTTTCTCTCTGTCTTAAATTGCGCGGAAGAGCACAGCTTAGGGCCCCGCTTTTTGCACATGTCCTAAGCTATGCGTAATTCGGGCTAGTACCACTCCTTTTCTTGGTCTTTGGATGTCCGAAGACCTGTCAGAGTCGCTAGGTTAACCCTCCGTGTGCTGTGCCGGAGTCATTTTTGACCGGGAATATCCAAATTGTCATTTAAGTACTCAATTTGTGGCAATTAAACTAACTGAATAGCTGTTTCATTGAGGATATCGGAAAGACTAATGTGTCTACACGAGATATCATCAAAAGTAAATTTTTAAAAATTATTAATTAGAGCTGTGAACGGTCCTAAGCATTGCCAATTATTGGGTGCGGCCGAATAATATGTACAAGCGGGTAGGGGGTGATTCTACAGTTTGAAAATGCGGCGAATACGCGTGCTATTGCATAGGAATCGTCTGACGTGTCCGACCATGGTCAACCAATTCTACTTCCTGCATACTTCCTGCAGAGCCACCTAACGTTATCACCTCAAATATCTTTGTTGTTTTCAAAGATACATTAAATGTCTTGAGGACAAAGTTGTATGGTCAAACGGGGCTCATACGATGCCAAAAGAATTGTTGTTTTTGTGTAATTTTTTTTAGAGATATCAAGGTCACCTCCATTTTTTAAAATGGAGTCACCCTTTTTTAAACCTCTACAATGATAGTCCCTTTCATTACGAATTCAGTGACTATAAATACTCAAGGTCATTCAAGGTCACGGACAGAAAATACCTTTAAAACTGAAATATGGAAGCAGAATACGTTTATCTCCAATGAGTAGTAAACATGCACGTAATATACAATATGCACATACATGTAAACATGTAGTAAACAGGTCCTTCAATGCTATGGAATGTTTTCAAACATCCTCTAGCCGATTACGCTGCGATTTAGTTACTAACAGTATGTTTCCAAACGTGATTCCGCTATATCTTACTCAATGATTGAAAGGTGTGACATAATGATAACGGTTTACTGTGAATGTAGACAAAATGCATTGCAGGCCCGATTGCTTTATGAAGAAAGGTACCCTGTGCGAAATATTGCTTCTAGGTTGACTGTTACTAATATCTACAAGTTATTTAGAAATACTGGAAGTGTAGACGCAAGCAAGCGTAAACGAAAGAATTGCATGACTACTGAAGACAATGAAATTAATATTTTAGCAGCTGTAGCTGTCAATCCACATGTGAGTACGAGAGAAATTGTTCAAGCAGCAAGCATGAGTCAAAGTAGCGTAATACGAGTTCTGGCCCAACATAAATTTCATCCGTTTCACATTCATCAGGTTTTTTCTGTCCGTGACCTTGGATGACCTTGAGTAATTATAGTCACTGAATTCATAATGAAACAGACTATCGTTGTAGATGTTTAAAAAAGGGTGGATCCATGTAAAAAAAGAAGGTGACCTTGATATCTCTAAAAAAAATGACATAAAAACAAAACTTGTTTTGGTGTCGTATAAGCCCTATTTTACCATTCAACTGTGCCCTCAAGACATTTAATGTATCTTTGGAAACAACAATGATATTTGAAATGATAACGTTAGGAGACTCACTCTGTATACTAAAGCATGCAAACCTGGTGGAACTTTAAACTCGATTTTCTCGAGAACGAGCTGCCAGACGAAAAAATGTTTTTCCTATTTTATCGATTTATTTTTACATGTAGATTACATGTACATTCTTCTCACCCTGTATTTTCGAACCCGCTATTCCAAAACAGGCACATAGTACCAATAGAAGAAAGAATGGTGCGGGAATGTGCGATAAAGCAGCGGTTTCTTCGAACCGGCATAAAACACCAGGAATCGGTGGATAGGCACGTTTCGACCGAAATAGCAGAAAGAATGTTGACCAGCGGGAACGTGCAAAACGTTTGACTGCGCCGCGAAAGAGAGAGAAAGAGAGAGAGAGAGAGAGGTGAGAGAGGAAAAAGTTATCGTGTCGCAACGACTTGTACCGGATTCTTTTCGCTGCAGCTGCGGAAGTATATGGGAATAAAGTCACTCGTAAAACCGCGCGCGGTTTCCGTATCTCCGGCAGGCAGGCAGCCTGGCAGGTTCGCTTAACGCGTTTTCACATATTTGTCGAGCAACGACGCCGATAATTCGCAAAAACGTGGAAACGTCCCCATCGTTATTTCGCTGTTGTCGCGGTGGTTGCGCGCTCCCGTGCAACCCCCCCCCCCCCCCCCCCCCCCAGACCGTATAGCGATTCCAAAAACGACCATAACTGCGATCCAGGCGAACGACGCTCTTCCGCCAGTGCCTCGATAAGCGAATCATGCACTACAAACGCTACACTTCGCTGCAGTTTTCGCAAATAAAATGGCCAACTATGTTCCGAATGTAACGTGCAGAAAAAGAAAGACTGCGCAGTACAACGTTTTAAAAGATGCGATTAAACTCGTTCCATTTTGTTGATACTTCATGCATGTGTTTAATGTTCATGTGTAGGGGAGACCGGAGCTAGTTGACTAATTTTTTGTAATTGTAATTGTAATTGTAATACTATAAAGTAGATGACACTGCTTTCCGCGATATTGTAACATAAGAATGACTAGCCCACCATGTAATGTGTTGTCGTGGCCGAAACTTGCGTGTTATACCAATAAGAATGAAAAATCTAAAAACATCGGCGATAAGTAAATTTTTTTTTCGACTATTTATCAATTTTTGTCCATTAAGTACTGCTTGATATTTTTTCATAATTAAATTATGGGAACATGATAAATTGATTATAACTAGAGGTATTTTATTTTATCCGGTGCATGGAGGTTATGCACGTGTGGTCCTTACAATGATAAAAATGTCGAACGGGGCTACTTGACTAATTGTAAGCATAGGATTTACGTCATTCAAGAAAGATTCCTTGTCCTCAGAATCAAAAAAAGATGATTCAGAATGCTTGATCTGCAATGGATCTTACACTGATAGCGTTTGTGGTGAAAACTGAGTGCAGTGCACACGTTGCAGCAAATGGGCTCACGAAAAATGCATCGGATCTAATGTAACATTTTATATGATGATTTGTAAGCCTAATTTGGCTTAATTTTGCCTACAAATCAAGATTTATTTTTTCTCAAACACTTAAAAGTAACTGTTAAGTTAACTAAGCCCATCAGATATATCAACTAACCCCACAACCGGGGTTTGTTGAGTTATTGCTCTCACTAATCTAAATTTGATTAAAACTACAACTAGGTTCAATCAAAGCGATTTTCAAAATTAAATCTGTATACCCAAGTCCACGTGCACACTTTTGGTGTACAACAAGTCAGCAAAATACTAATGGTTCATCGGTAAATATTAAATATGTTAAAAGTTAATCAACTATCCCCGGTCTCCCCTACACTGTCGAGCCATTTTATTCGGTTTTTAAAAACAATTACTTCTTAAATTGCGATTTCAGTTACTGTAAACACGTAGAACAGTCACTGGGATAGAAATAAGTAGACTGCGGATTTTTATGCAAAATAAAAATTGTCTGCCCCATTTGCAAGAGACTGGAGCCAGATAGATGTTTAATTCTTACTTTAATCATTTTAACAAGCTGAAAACATTAGATTGGCATTATTAAATCATTGTAAATTTTTCACTTTTTTAAATGGCAGCTACTCATTTTTCCCATAAATGCATAAAATCCGCAGTCTAGAAATAAGCAACAGTGTCACCAGATCAGGGGAAGCGACTCAAATCGAGGGGAATAGAGTAACCCTCTCTCTGCCAGTATCGGATTAGTCACGTGTCCGAGCCGTGGCGAAAGTGTGGGGGAATAGCGTCGTAGAAGGGGAATGTAGAGTGAGAGACAAGTGTTAATCTGGCGACATTAATAAGCAAGAATAGCTGAGAAATAAGAGACAGTGGTGTCAGGGGAATAATTCGCTGTTTGGCGGATTTGCCTCGCGAATTTTGCTCGCACCGTCCCGGTATAATCACGGACGATAATAGGACATCCGTAGCAGACATCCGGCAAGTTTCAAGCCAGCCGGATGATTGGTTTCCGAGATACCGTAACAACCAATCCGACTAACAACGTTTTGAGAAGTGCACATTTAAAGTTTCAAGCTCTGTCGTAAGGTATACGAGAGGGCCGAGCTCTCTGCCCCGAAGCCAGCGGGGACACGGATACTTCCAATTTGTCTATAATTCTCCGGGATTATATTTTCCCGATACCGAAACAGTGAAAAGTTTCGATTTTCGAAACCTTCGAATTGCGGGACTATCCTCTCCATGACCAGCCAGGCCGGGAGAGGAAAGAATAGGCGGCGGTGCAGATTAATTAAAAACTGCAGAGACTTCCTCGATATTGCGCAGCCGTAATTTTTGTCATGCGTCGACTGCCGGGAAATTGTCGCAAACAAGGGAAAAGGTAGAAGAATAGGAGGGTGGAGTAGCGCAGTGGCAGCCGGCGAAATTCGCAGAGGCACGGCGACAAGCTGCATTTTCTGGAAGGGCGTGGTGCGTCGGTGATTGCATATGAGAGGCAACCGCAAAATGCAGGCTACGCGGCCCGTTCTGCACGCGCCATCGCCTTTCGCCGTTTCGCAGATTTCCGACGTTCTACCGCCGTTCCGCGGGCCGCTATTTGCATAAAGAATACCGAACAAATTCGAGATTATAATTTTCCCTCTCCGAATCGCACGCTGCAATTCTGGAACATCAGCTTTAGCGGTGGGCACTTTTTTATAATACAATGTATGATACAATGTATAATTCAATGCATAATGTGCATATATAATACAATGCATAATTTAAATGTATAATACAATGCATAATATATATTGGGTATAAATATACAATACATAATATATATTGTGTGTATGTATAATGTACATACTGCTACGAGAGTTAGGCAAGCTATGTGTGACCGAGGATTGGTAGGTTCCATACGTAGATTAGCCGGTGACTGTTGTACCACTGCACAGTAGGCTAGATCGAGAAATTTGGTGACATTTTACTATAACTTTTGAACCATAAGAAATATCAGCATGAAATTTGCTAAAGTTCATTAAAAAATTATTTCTATATACTGATAATTATTGTAATATATATTGGGTTGGAACGAAAGTTCGTAGCGTTTGTAAATTAAAATTGAAAGCTAAAATTCAGATATCTATTACTTTCTGCCATTTTCGAGGTAACTTCTCGTGTTATTGAATAAATATATGAATAAATGTATCTGCGATTTTCTTAATTTGATATAACTTTTTTATTTGGGCCCTTAATGAAAATTTAAAATATACACATGCTGAAAATTTCATCGAAATCGATTAACACGGTGAATTAAAATGGTGAAAATCGTAGTTTTAAACAGAATTTGTAGATTTTAGACAGAAACGGATCAAAAGTCGTGTAAAATTACGATTTTCACCATTTTTAACCGCTTGTAGCTCGTGTGTGTGTTAATCGATTTCGATGAAATTTTCAGCACGTGTATAACTAACACATATTTTAAATTTTCATTAAGAGCCCAAATAAAAGAGTTATAAAAAACGCCTTTTTTATATTTCCATGTAACCTTGTAAATTATAATTTTTGTAAAATATTTTTTGCATATCATTTCATTAACCAATGCTTCTAATTGATTATAAAAAATCAGACCGCTTGATACAATTATAATGTGTTCGAATACTTTCATACTCACTGTATCTCCAGAAGGGTCTAAAGTCACAAACGGAAACGTCTGCATACGTAACAATACAATGCATAATATACACTGTGTATATACAGTGTGAGTCACCTAAGACAAGCCACCTGAATAATTTCTACAATTTTTGAGATAGGAAGAAATGCTTCAGACAAAAGTTGTTTGGTTTCTAGGAGCCCATTACGTGGTCTACATAACTTTTTTATAAGTGGAGGTGCTTATGTGATTAGAAGGTCAACTTAGCTTTTTTAAATGGAACCATATATTTTTGAACTCCTACGATTGTAGCCCTTTTCGAGACAATTCCAATGATATAGTCATTCAAGGTCAGTCAAGATCGTAAACTTTAAAATTGATGGAATATAGAAATTCATCATAAATGCTTATGAAATGGAATACTCATCAGTTTCAAGTTACAGAAATTTAGTCTTAAGCGTTTCGGCAAAGTTTGTTTACGTTTACATTCACTCAGGAGTACTCTCCGTTTGAGAAGTCATGGCACTTGATCTTGATGACGAGAAGTCAGGAAGGCAAGGGGACTCTTCAAATCGAAAAAAGTATGCAAAATTTTTGATAGATCTACTACCTAATTTATTAGAAGATGTTCCATTAAACGTGCGGCAGTTTTCGTGGTACCAACACGACGGTTGGCACCGACGGTTGGTTATTAATATTTTGAACAATACATTTAAAAATCGTTGGATTGGACGATCTGGAATCGATCGTCCGAAGACGATCGAAAATGGCCACCGTGATGACCAGACCTAACGCCATTGGATTTTTTTATGGAGGAAGTTAAAAGAAGATGTTTATCGTTAACATGCAGGAACGAATACGAAGAGCCTGTGCTGATATTAATCACCACACACTTTACTGCATACCGCATTCAGTGGGCGAACGCTTGAGACGCTGTCTATCTGTAGTTGGTTATCACTTTGAGCATCTGTTGTAGCAAATGGTTTTGGATTTAAGCACTTTGTTTACATTTTGCATTGAAACAGTTTGATTTCATTAATAAAGCTGAGAATATTCCATTTCGTAAGCATTTACGATAAATTTCTGTTTTTCAACAATTTTAAAGTTTACGACCTTGAACGACCTTGAATGACTATGTCGTTGAAATTGTCTCGAAGAGGGCTACAATCGTAGGAGTTCAAAAATATATGGTTCCCCTTAAAAAACAAAGTTGACCTTCTAATCTTCTAAGCACCTTCACTTGATAAAAAGTTATGTAGACCACATAATGGGCCCCTAGAAACCAAACAACTTTTGTCTGAAGCATTTCTTCCCATCTTAAAAAATGTAGAAGTTATTCAGGTGGCTTGTCTTAGGTGACTCACCCTGTATATACAATGCATTATACATATACATTGTGTATTATGTACAATATACTGTACGTTGTCTACATACAATGTGATATACAGTGTATAGGTACGTTGTAAGCTTACATTGTGTACATACAGTGTAAACATACATTTTAAACATGCAATGTGTACATGGTACATTGTAAACATGTAATGTGGAAGCTCATTAAACTGAAGTTATGAAAACATATTTTCTTCCAATACCACATACGATATCGTCTGAGAATTCCTCGATTTCCAAGAGCATTGTTCACGGTATCCCGTTTGATTGATCCCAGAAAATAATTTCATGTATCTGCTCCTCGCAAATACTGTTCCTCGTGCACCGCTCGAGCCAATAACAATCAGGAAGCCGGTCGTGAATAAAATTCGCCGCGACCGCGATTATTTATATCTCGATTCAGTCTCGAGAACGAAAACTACGAGTGGCAATCGAAGTTGAAGCGTGCTCTCCCTCGAAGTGCGCGTCGCAATTATTTTCAACGACGCGACCGAGAAATGGAGAACGAAACGGACGGACGGATCCGGGAGAAATGGCCTCGTAAACTTTTCCGGAGAACCGTTTACCGATCTCGATATTAGTTCCACCGAAATCGGTATTCAAATAATCTGTTTAATACGTTATTTAATTTCTACGTAGCTAAATTTAGTGATTATTACACATCCACAAGATTGTAAATATACGCCCGATATATAAAAAATATACGATTTCATTAAAAAATCACTTTTATGCGTTCCGGAGGCAAACACCCAAGTTTTCATCCCCTTTCGATAATCCAGCAGAAGAATGTTTCGAACAAAACTGTATCGGTATTTAGACACTAATAAACTTTAATATATAAAATTTGGAAAAATAATTTTTCAACAAAAAGATCATTCTAATTTTTTAAATATCAATACCCACTTTGGGTAAATTTTACTTTATCGGACTCAAAATTTGTGCCTTTCTCCGATAAATTATGATGTATTTGTTATGTAATCCTGCAGATCGAAGTTTCGATCCTGTAGGATTAATGGTTCAGGAGTTATGCTTGTTTAAAGTTGTGCATTTTTCAGTGCTTTGACAGGTAAGAACGCCGCCACACGTGGTCCGGATTGGAAAATCGTGTGCCTTTTTGCCCAAAAACGAACTTTTTCGTATCGATATCTAATATATGAACATTGCTTCCCAAATGTCCATAGACCCCGGAAATGAAGAAAATAGTACAATTTAATAAATATTATAGTTATAATAAACATTGAAAGGTGGACATTTTAAGAGGAGTATTTTTCACGAGAAAAATCGCTTCTCTTTGATGCGATGTCCTGACGTTCCTGTTTAATATTTTCTCTCGCTTTTTTTTTTAAATTGAAGAGCAGACTTTTGTGATAGAAATCATATCTTTCTATTATCAATTAATGTAAATATTCTATTTAAAAAATAATGCTCAACGCCGTAAGAAAAATTTGTGAAGTCCTTTTTATTTAAGAGAGTATATCTTTAAAGTTTAGCCGAGTTTAGCTTTCTAACAAATTGGAATATTTTTAGTACACCTTCCTCTAAATAATCATGAAAGAGTTAATTCCACCCTCGTCCCTCTGCTCAAATTATTATTGTTTAAAGCTATTAACGTTGGACCCGGTATAGCATCAATTGATGAAACTCTGCAAGGAAAGGAGTTCACAACGTCCGCCTTCTTCGAATGAAGTGTTTAGCTTATGGCACGTAGTATGTTTATGCTACGGTTTAGACCTCTTTGATTCTGTTTCGAAGCTTGGTTCATTTAGATGCATCAAAACCGTCCGAGCATTCGAAGTATTTTCTGCATATTCAAAAGTTACTGTGTTCAGTTTTGTTTTAAGTTTTGTTTCTTATAATTTGTGTTTCTTGTTATTTATGTATTTATTTATATCTTTCCTCTCGAATTTATATTTTACGTATTCCATAAAACGTACCATGTGCGAAACATAAATATAAAAAATACATATTTAGAAAATAAAAAATAGTTTGTAAGATTATATTTAAAAAAAATTTTATAAAAATATCAATGACAATTAATAAAAAATTATTGTTCAACAAATGAAAAAATATTTAATTACCTATAGTTAAAAATGACTATTTTTAAAATATTTTTAGTGAAGATTTCATTGCAATATCTCTACTGGTTCAAAAGTTACAACAAAATGGCACACGATCTTCCAATCCGGACCACTGTGCGCCATATTGGTTCGTAGTGACGATCGCGAGCGGTTCTGCTCGGTAAGCGGCACGCAATCGTCACTACAAACCAATATGGCGGCGCTCTTATCTGTCGAAAACACTGAAAAATGCACAACTTTAAGCAAGTATAACTCCTGAACCATTGATCCTACAAGATCGAAACTTCGACCTGCAACTGCCCCGGGTACAAATCTACTGGATTACATACCAAATACATAATAATTTATAGGAGAAAGGCACAAATTTTGAGCCCGGTAAAGTAAAGAGCAGCCCTCACTTTTGATCTCAGAACGTCGAAGCTGACGTTAAGACGAATCCAACGACCTACTATATTACGGCGTTGACCCTATAAATAACTGTAGCACAGTTTTTCCCGTCATAAATGCTCGAGGACTCGGCTCATCATTCCTGCTTTTGTAGATCGAGAATCTGGTGCATCGTCAGACGAGACGAGATGAGAACTTCGCGAGTTAAGATCCTCAGGGTGTCGTTCTCGTTGCAGCTCAGCTCCCGGGCCATTTGCCATTCAGCTGTTCGCCGTGGCACAGTCGTCGTGCAATCGCCACTGAAACGACTCGGCGCTTTGGTTCGAAGGCCTATCGTAAACCGCGACGCAACGGTTCCTAGAATCGCGAACAATGCTCGAGGAAAGAAGAATGGCAGGGGGAGAAGCAAAGTAGACCCGCGGATCTACGCGTATCGCGGAACTATAGTGAGCCAGACGGTGATGGCTGGTTTGGAAATGGCGACGATATCGTGCCGGGCCCGTTGCCTTGCGCTCTCTTAAATGTGGCGCGACTTGCTCTTTCTTGTTTCCTGTACAATCGTTGAATATGAATGAGCCACGAACAGCATACAGTCACAGAACAAAGGCTTAGCGTCTGTGTCAATACACCAGCTGTGCACACTTTGCAGAAATTTTGGAAAAACTGCACAGGTCACGAGCGAAATATATTTGCCATATTTTTGTTTGCATCTTCAATACTTTGACTAGCAAATCAGAATAAAATTGAGAAGCTGGAATGTATGATATCGAGAAATTTGGTCTGGTGAATATACTGGGTGAGTCACCTAAAACAGGCCACCTGAATAACTCGCCTGCAATTGGTGTTGTGAAAAAATGCATCAGATGGAACTTGCTTGGTTTTGAGGGGGCATTAATCTGTAGTTAGTAGCCTTTTTGTGGTTGGACGCGTAAAGGACATATGAAAGTCACCTTCAGTTTTTTAAATAGAATGCTCAATATTTTTGCTCGAACTCGGATGAAGCACAACATTCTGCGTAAAAAAGTGTTGATCTTCATATATCATAAATCTAATAGTTAACGAGATATTATGGAAATAATATTCCATATGTATTCAAGTTGAGGGATATCAGTTCGAGCACCTGATAGTTTCCAGGTAATAGCTATTATACGCTATTATATGGGAAATTATATCGAAAATATCTCATTAACTATCAGATTTATGATATATGGAGATCCATACCTTTTTACGCAGAATTTTTTGCTTCATCCGAGTTTGAGCAAAAATATTGGGCATCCTATTTAAAAAAATGAAGTTGACCTTCATACGTCCTTTACGCGTTCACCTACAAAAAAAACTACTAACATCAGATTAATGCCCCCTCGAAACTAAGCAAGTTCCATCTGATGCATTTTTCACTGTATTAGCGTAAAAATTCATTTTTAATTCTGGACAAATCATTCCGACACTCATATACATATATTCCGGCACTAAAAAATATTTTTTCCTAATGTTTTAAATTTTCAATATTTTTCGTTCTCCTTGATACCGATCATTGCTAATTAACACACACTTAGATTTTCTGATTTCAGAGCAATTGGTCTTGGTCGCGAAATTATAGCAGATTCCTCGAAAGAGACGATTCCGCGACTCGCCGATACTTTCCTCGGTTTCTTCGAGTTCTCCTTAGTTTGTCAGTCCCCCTCCCCCTTTCTTTCTCCACGTTGAACTAGTATTCCACTCGGAGGAAAGCCGTTAATCCGGCCTTAATGTCCGAATAGGTTACTAATGGCGACGCTGTATTTTTCCAAGGCCATCGAACCTTTATGCGAGGATAATTAAGCGAGCTTTATCCCGCTAACGAGCGGATCGGACAACAATATTAATTAAACGAAACGTGTAAGGGAAGAGAAGAGAACGAACCCCGTTCGTTGCCCGCGCCTCTTTCCCGTCCCCGAGGTTGCCGTTATATATATATTTAACATGCTTTCAACGCTCCTATTTACCTCGTTCTCCATATTTATCCTTTTGGTTCGCTCGAGCCGGTCGGATGGGGGATATTTTTAGAAATCCAACCGAGAGCGCATGCTGTGGTTGCCACCGAAACGAACATCCTCCGCGGAAAATTGAATATTCAATATCCGAGAGCTGGCTGGCTGGCCTCGATTACCAATTCGCTCGAATTTCGAAGTCTCCGAGATACTCGCCAATTTTCAGCCGCTTCGAAAATGCACGGACGACCTTGTCCGAATCCGCTCGCCTTGATCGACGCAACGCTAGACGATTAGGATTTGGCGGAAAATGTGCGAGAGACGACGAAAAGGAGAAGGATTCTCTGTCCCTGTCTTTCTCGTACTGCGAGTTTTTATTAATAAACGTTCTCTCGTCTCATCAGCTTTAAATCTCTATTTCAACATTTATCAAACGCAACGCGAATGTTGAGCGCCTACAACCACGTTGTACTCGTCTGCTAACTCGTAAGGTACACAATGCCGTAAGTTTAGCTTTTCCGCAAACATGTTTCCCGTATTGTCATCGCTGATAAATTACTGGATTTTTGAAGAATGTCTGTAGCACCGTGTGCTTAGTGGAAAAGAGTGAAATAATGTAACAGTCGTCGTTTATATACAGTCTACTGTTTCTAGCGTAGAAACAGAGTCGTAAAAATATAGGGTGGTTTCTTGTGCGCCTAATATTGGGTTGTGTAATAAATTCCCGCGTTTTTGTATGTTATTTTTTCCCCGCAATTTTGTGTATTTTTAGGGAAGTATATATATGCATTCGCAAGTCTTTTTCTTGCTCTACAAACCTATCTGCTTCAATTTTTCGAATTAATTAATTTTAATCAATTTTCAGGATTTTTCAATGGAAGTTCCAGGAGACAAAAAAATTTATTTTCGACATCTGCTCGAAATCTCAAGCTCCAAGTTTTTGAATAAAGCCCATGGAATGAAGATGGTTAGCGATAGTCTTGAAGCGCAGCGCATCTTTTCGGCCAACTCTCCTGTTGTTTGACGACCATCTTCCTTCAGAAACGTCCTGAGATGATCTTCATCGATGTCGGAGTTGAGATATCGAAAATGAATTTTTTTGCCTCCTGGAACTTCCATTGAAAAAGCCTGAAAATTGATTAAAATTCATTAATTCGAAAAATTAAAGCAGATAGATTTGTAGAGCAAGAAAAAGACTTGCGAATGCATATATACTTTACCTAACAAAATACCAAATTGCGGGAAAAAAATAAAATACAAAAAAAGCCGGAATTTATTACACAACCGAATAGTTCCAATTTTTTCGTTTAAAATGTTAATCGTATCATCTTACTAATTCCATCATCTTACAAATATCTTGAAATTGAAATATACCAAATAAATATTCGTTTATAACTTTCGATCAGAAATAAAATTTATATATTTAATTTATATTTATGTATTTTTGTAGGATGAATGGTTCGTTGTGCGTGCGTGCGGGCGACCGGATCATGTTGTGACGAACCGGCGCCGATATGTTTGGAAAACTCGAGTGACAGAGAAGGCGTGAATGAAAAGTGTTTAGAACTGAGCGATAGGAAAGTATATGTGTTTTTACGAATGTAAGCCATGGATGCGAGAGACAGAGTGCAAGCGAGACGAATGCAAGGGGGTGAAAGAATATAAAGCGTGGAAGTTGGGCGGGCGAGGCAGAGTTGTTTGAGTGCGTTTTAGAGAAAGAGTCGACAGCGAGCGTTTAACCATGAGTTAAAATATAGTATTGTTACCAGTAAAAAGCTTTAATCAACCTCCCCGTTCCTCAAGAATCCTACATCATTTTGAGCAACACACCAAGTGACCGGTTTAATATAAAAGCACGAGCAGTCGGTTTTCTACGAAATGGATGATAGCACTACACTTTAGTGGACCGTATTTTCTAAACAAACTCTCGAACGCAGCAAAACGAAGCTTCAAACCCCATCCACAATTACACAAAGCGAACTCCAACGATTGAAAAATCATAAATACCGTAGCACCCGGCGAACCTCCAACTTATTCGAATTTAGTTCGACCGGGAACGAGCCCCGAGAATGACACCTAATGCGCTCCGGTAATTTGTTCCATGACCTAATTCTGGCCGGCAGCCACTCGAAGATTTAGTGCGATTTAATCCACCTGTTGGCGAAATAAATCTATCCAGAGGTCCGATTCGATCCCACGTCCCTGCAGCCGTTTCTAACTTTTTGAATTTCGTCCACCGAGTAAAAACCTCGGAGACGATAAATCTTCGACTACGACGTTTCAGACAGAGAGGAGAGAGAGAGAGAGAGAGAGAGAGAGAGAGAGAGAGAGCAGGCCATGCTTTTTTTGCGGCCCGATGAGAATTACTTTATTGTGTTCCCTTGGTCGACGTCTAATCTCCTCTTCTTTCTATCCACCCACGATTGTATAGGGATGCATAGGCGGTTGGTAATTGGCGGAGCTGGATCGTTGTTGGTTCGCATTTTGCTTGGAACATTTTAACAAATTCCAAAAAATCTATTCATTGGGACAAAAATTGGAAAAGTGAGGTCCGTCAAGAGAGTGAGGATTTTTATGAATTTATAAATTTATTTTTTTTCGATTGCCTTTGGCCCAAGTGTTGAAGCAGGCTGTTCCCGTGAGAAGTAGAGTGTTCAAGTTTAAAATTCCAACAGGAGAAGAAAGTATTCGCTCAAACCTTTATCGGAAGGCGTAACGAACAGCCTTGCATCGTGTTGCATCGCGCCGCTGCGCTCGCAGCGCCAGCAAATTTGTTCCGTAACGGCGACGTGGGACGGTACATTGCTCGGCTGCTTGCCGTCACTAATTATTTCCCGTAACAAGCATGAAATATCCCCACGGGTGCACGATGCCATCGACGATGGTCTCGCGGGGGTGTTACGTAAGATTTCGCCGTTGTCTAACCTCCTACACTCTTTTCCATCCTTCTCGTGACGTCTACCACCCTCTTGGACTGAGAACTGCACCGCCATTTTGTCTCGGGAAGTATCAGAAATATAAAAATTTTCATTTTCATTTTATCAAGGTTATTTCAGTCTTGATATTTTGAAATGCAGAAAAGACAAGTGCAGCATACATCCTTGAAATGACCTTGAGGTAGTCGAAGGTTATTTTTGCATGCAGAATATTTTTATTTTTATTTTTGAAGATCAGCAGCCTAGGCTGTGGATTCTATATATACATAGAAAAGAATTGAAGAATACATTATTTCCAACCTATTAAAATGATTAGGAATTCATTATTAAAGAAATCAATTTCTATTTAGTTTCCATTCTTTGTGATTGATGAGGATGAATAATTCACAGTGATCTGTTTGTCAATATATTGCTATAGTCTGTCCTGTATGTTGTGTATATCTCCTCCAGTGTCTCAATCGCGCTGCGCCGATTCGACGCAAGATATTATCAAACGGATTCGACCAATAGGAATACGACCTGTTATTCCATATCAGTTTGATACCATAGCACGATAACCACGGATTGATGCATTGGTATTAATGAGCATGTCATTAAATCTGTCCCGCCACTAATTGTTACTGCTAATCCACGTACTTTAAACGCTTGACGGATTACATTAATATAGAACTATTGCCCATTACTGGTTCCCAGATTGTTTGTTTTGCCTCGTCAGCGTTCCATAGAATTCGTTCCGTTTCATCCGTTTCATTCACTGTTCTTTTTGCTGAAATTCACTCGCGTCATCTCTGCATCTCCATTAGTGACATACCAGATTCTGTGTACTTTTCACCTGGAATTTACAACAACTTCGCAAAGTTGGTTACAAACTGAATTTAAATCTATTAAGTCTATAATTATACAATTTGTGTACATAAGAAAATTGTATAATAATTCATAATAATCACCTTTATTAAATTTAATTACCATGCAAATTAACTATATTTTAAAATTCGTGCCCTCCAAGATTAACATATACTATAAAATTATTTTAATTTACAATCGAACCCATCTAAAGTTTAATTTCACTAAAATATTCTCTAGAAAAGCTTCCTCACTTTTTAATTGCATCAATTATTGTATTTTAATTATTTGAAAGGTTTGAGGGGTTATCGATCGGTGTACAGGAAAATTTGGTGAAAATATGAAACTTGAAAGATTCAATTCATGGCGGGAGAAAGGCTGTAACGGTCGGTGATCGAGTGACAACAGCCGATAACGATTTCGGAATCGCCAGGAAAATCGGGTCGCGGCAGCGTCATCTTCTCCATTGTCCCGTTTGATTACGCCGGTCGTTCGTCAGAAAATATCCCCGCAGTTAGGACACGCGGGCCCGGGGAATGTTTACGTGTTCAGCGATTCGTTTTCCAAGGGGAAACAATGACGGGCGGACACGTTGCGACGCGTTGCAACGCCAGCAACTCGATTCGGATCGTGTTACCGAACCCATTAGTTGCGACGACAGAACTTTCCCGCCAGTAATCACGCTATTGTCCGGCGCATTTCATCCTGACAAATCCCAGTCGTGAGCTGCCGCCGCCGAAAAACCTCGGGTGAGATACGAGCCATCGAGATCCTCCTGCTCCGAAACAACAGATTCCTTCGATCTCGTTACTCTCGAGAATACGGTCACCACTGGACATCTTGTCTTACGCTAAATTACTATCTTCGAGCACGCCGGTTGCTTCGTTAGCGTCCAGACAAGCCCTTGGGAGCCGTTGTTCCCTCAATTGTGGCTAGATGCTTGTCTAGGATTTTCTGCACTTATTGCATCGCTGATCTCTTGGAATTTAGCTTTAAGAACGAGAATGTTTAAAAGGATTTGCATTATCTGATAATTTCTTGTGGGATTATTGTTCGACAATGTTTCCAAGCTTTTATAGAATATTGTATCTACAGGCTTTGGTAAAAATGTTTTCAAGGGAATCGGTTGTAAAAATTCATCAAATCTAAGTGATACTGAGTCAGAGTTAGGCATTAATCGATTAAAATTTTAACTAAGATAGATTGATTAACGTGTACGATTAAAAAAGGTAATCATTGAAAAATCGACGATTGATTCAATCGATTGATGAAGTTAATCGTGAACCGTTGATTAAAAAAAGAAATCATCAAAAAATCGGAGACTGATTTAATCAATTATTGTTGAAGTTAATCGCTACACGGTCTATCCATAAATTGTAATAAGTAGGCACATAGAGATCGTATTATAGACCAAATGACAATATACCTAAACTCAATTTACATTTTGTTCAGTATACATATAGTTTTGATTCCGTATTTCATTTCGAAATTTCAGCAGTTAATCATTAATTGATTATCCAATTGACGATTACAATTGAAAAGACTATAATCGTTAAACGCAATTAACGACTAAAGTAGGAGTTTAATTGTTAATTGCGACTAAAAAAAAAACGATTGAAGTAGAAATTTATCAATCGTTGATTAAATTTTTGCCCAACTCTGTACTGAGTAGGATTGATCAAACGCGTCTGACCATAACCTGTCTGTTCTACTTACTTGTACTTGGAAACAGAGAGAATAATTTCAATCGGGTTCCTAGAATTAAATATTCTTCTAGCAAAATGTAATATATTCTTGTGGGATTATTATTCGTCATTAGTAGACTGCGGATCTTTATGCAAAATAAAAATTTCTTACCTGAATTGCAACAAACTGGTGTGAAATAGAAATTTATTTTCTTCCCTATTATGTTCAATAGGTTGAAAATAATATAATAGTATGTTTAAATTTTTCAAATACTTTTGCTATTTTAAATTACACCTACTCAGTTTTCTCATAAATGAATAAAATCCGCAGTCTAGTCATAAGACAGCTAATTTTTATGCGAAATCAAAATTGTCGAAATCGATAAGAAACGGTAGCTAAATGAAAACGTGTTAATTCTTAAATTCTTTTCATGTCTCCAGCATGGTATTTTACCATGCCTTGTAGATTGTATTACCAGTTATAACTGGCATGAATAATCTCATTCTAAACTTGCCTTATCCTCAATTTCCATTCTCAAAGAAGGAATTTACAAGATTAATTATTCGTCTTTCGAGTTTTTACCATTGCGCCAATTTGACATGAAATGAGAAATTAAGTTGATTGTAAGACGCGGTAGAATTGAAATTAGGCAGAAATAACATTCAGTACGAATAGGATTAATTCGAAATAAGATTAAGTAGAAATGGGGGACGGGCGACGTCACTTTTGATCGATCCGGAATGCTGGCAAACGTTCGTGAACAACCACCAGGAACGTTGTCGCGGTTTTCCGCGCAGAATTTTCCTCGCACCGCAGTTTCCGATGTTCCTCGGCCACCCGGAACGCGATGTTAATTCGACGAAATACGCGAGCGGAATAATAGCTACAGATTCGACGCTCGTGCAAGCAATTTCGCCAGTATATTATGTCGTTTCGGCTAGCCGGTGGGAGTTACGCGATAACGTCCGCTGAAAAGCGACCGCGCCGCCGTTCCAGTTAATATACAATTGCGGAAAGAACGGATCTTTATCGAGCCTGGATTCGCGACAATAAATCCCACTGCGAAAAGTTCAAACGATATGAACTTTTCCGCGCAGAACCGGCATCTTCGATCCTGTATATCATATATTTTTTAATACAATATATAATATAGATGTTATTCGACTTGATCGAGGTGTCTCAAACTTAGGCGAGTCCATTTCTACTGGAACATAGTCTGCATTGAAATCAGAGGGTCCATACTCTTCGGCGAAGGGTCTGCACTCCATCAGCAAAGAATTTCGGTGGAAACATAAGGGGCAGGACTCGCGCTACAGGATTGCATATGTTTCTTGTGAAATACGTTTCAAAGCCAGCCAGTACAGCTAACAAGTCGGGGCGAGCTGGAGGCATCCGGCGGGAGCCCAGTTAGGGCCAGTAATAAACTTTCAGTGGCCTTAGTCGACCAGTGGACTAGCCCCCTGAAATTCCGGTTTAAATTGAAAATTCCATGGCGCGGAATTCCCATGGCGCATGTTAACGCGCGTCGTAAAGTCGCGTCGGAAGTAGAACGACGTCGCGTGTGAGCAGGGGGAATCCGTCGATGAGACGGACATTGTCCAAGACATTCAACCCGTTCAATCCGACGAGATCGTGATTACGTCGACGGACGACCGCGTCTATATATCCGATTTTCCGTGATGGGAGGTGTGGGGAGGGTTCGCCGTGACCCATGCCGTCAGAACTATAGAGCTAAAGCTGGAGCTACGGAGCCAGAGAAGTTAGAGCTAGGAGGCAAGCGCCAGCGCTGTTCTATCCAATCGCGGACTAATGAATATTGCTGACCGCGCGGGGAATCAGATTTACCTGGGAGAACAGGTGTCGCTCGTATATTCCGTTAGCTCGCACGCTCGCAAACGCTTCCAGCCGAAATGCGTCGCGACAATAATGCAATATTATGTGAAACGCGGGACACCGTCGGCCGTCGGTCTCCATTGGCCGAATACCACGCCTATCGCCGGCTAAACCGATCGAATCGGATAGAGGCGGCCGCGCGCAAAATGATGCGTTACTGGAACCGAGATGCTCGCAGAAATGCGCCCGCATCTATTGTGCGCCTGATCACGTTCCATAAGATTTCACGCTTGCTCATATTTTTATAGTTCCTGTCTCAAGAAATTTCGGAATTTCTGGCAAGATAGTAGACTCCAGCAGACGACACTCGCGCGTGAACGTGTGGTACACTCACACACCGCTAGATCACGTATACGTACTCGAAGATTGCAAGGGTTCGGGATTTGCAATCTAATTTTTCGATAATGCAAAGATGAAAGATCAATCTAGCCCGCTATCGGCCTCAAAAGTCATATGTTTACGTTTACGGCGCGTAATTTGCATTATTCGGCAACGTTGTAGCAGCTGTCGACCCACAGTTCCGACATTTTTCGCTACGTGCATTGATGTCTGTTTCCGATCGTTGTCATCGTCAGCAATCACTGTATCGGTAAAACAGAGGACCCGTCGAAGCAATTAATGCAAATTACGCGTCGCAAACGTAAAAATATGACTTTTGAGACCGCTGGCGGGCTAGAGTGATCTTTTATCTAGCGCTTTTGACTACTAACTGAAATAGCCCATCTTTGCATTATCGAGAAATCAGAACGCGAATCCCGGACGCTTGCAATCCTCGTGTACGTATACGTGGATCTAGCCGTGCGTGAACCACACATTCACGCGCGAGTGTCATCTGCTGGAGTCTGCCGCCTTTAGTCAAATTTGAAATATGGATGTATGAAATTTTATTCTTGACGTGGTTTTAAATCACCTATATCGACTTGGTTTTAAATTTGACGTATTCGCTGAGGCTGTGAAAAGCCGAAGAAGAGGGGAAGGGGTGGGGTAAGAGGAGCTAGAGGAGCTCGCAAGTCCGAGTCTATTAACTCGGAGACTGTATAATAGGATACAGAGCTCTCTAGGGCAGTGTACACGGGGAAATCGAGGTACTCCGGTGTTATACGTTTACCGTGTTAGCTGGATATAGTATTGAGTTGACTTGGGGCGCGGCCGTCATATTCGCGAACATCCATTTCCGCTCGACCGTGCTCGGCGCCCGATGATATGCGCGCGGCCAGATCCTCGCGCGCTCCTTCCATTTCCGGTACTCTTGCAACGGCTTTTGTTTCTTCTCTTTGTCTCCTCCTATTTATAACCTGATTTGTTCCTCTTATTAAGGAACCTGTTTGCGAACGTGCACACGCTTTATTCCGCCTCTCCGACCTTTGTCTCGTCCGACGACGTATTTCTGCCTCGCGATCCCTCTTCTTCCCCGTTCCCAACCTGATCCACTTCGTGATCTTGTGAATCTTTTTTCCTCTCGCTCTTCCATCCTCTTACTCTCTCGCTCTCTCTTTCGAAGCAGTAGGAGTGGCAATTTCTTTCTCTGTTCCGCTCTGTTCTGTTCTGTTCTGCACCACCCTCGTTCCCTTTTCTCTTTGCCTGCATCGACTCGTCGTTAGCACTGCGGTTCTTGTACTTTCTTTATCGCAAATGTTTGTCGCGCAGGATCCCTTTGCCGCGAATATCTCTCGCGATTCCTAACTAGCTTTCAGCTGCTGCTCGCAGAATTGTGTTCTTGCGTGGATGCTGATTTTGTTTGCTTCGGATAAGAAGACGCCCGCAATGATTTATGCTTCCCTCTTTTTATAGCTGTATTAGAATGACGGCTTTGTAATTACACTGGCAACATCGAAGGACCACTGAATTTTTCGTTTAAAAATCGCCCCAGTTCAAAGTGTTCTAACTTTATGAGAAAACGTTGTAGAATATTCCTTCTGATCTTATTTCAAAGCTCGATACATAGAGTCTTGAAGATCGTATGAGAATAGTTCGAAAGATTCATTTTCTGATAAAATATAGCGTAATCATTTCTTCGAGGACTCTCTAGCTTTGAATAGGCGGTGGTCTGATCTTGACTGCAGATCGTGTCGTAAATCAAGAAATAAATGCACACGTTGCCCGGACGCATTTCTAAAGCTAGGTTTCGAGTTCTCCTGGCGATAAATAGCCTATGAAGGGAGATCTTTCACCTTTAATTTAAGTCCTGGAAAATTTAGAAAATCCCAACGTGAATGCATTCTAAAATTGACTCGAAGAATCCCTTTAAAATCGAGTGAGATTTTTAACACGATTTTGTGATTTTTTAAAACCCAAATGGACATATTACAAAGTACCATCCTCCATATCTAATTTAAGCTCTCGAGCGTTGAAAAATTCTTACGAGGATGAGTTCTAAAATTGATTCAAAACTTAAAATCGCCTTGCGGTGTTATGAGGATTTTACATCGAACTTATTCCTCATTTTTGTTACATAAAAAAGTCCAAAAAAATTATATATAAAGATTTAGACTTCGGTGTTCAAATTTGTATTAGATTCACTCACGAGGAAACATTTTCCCATGGTTTCACACACGTTTCAATTATTATAGTTTTCGAATTAGAACAGGGCAAATATCAACAAACATTTTTCCTATAGTTCCTGTATACACTATCAAAAATACTAAACCCGCATATTAAATATTTCAGTGTTATCATCAAATGTATAAAACACCGACTGGAAAGTTTGCACAGGTTCCTATTGGATGCGAGTTTTCATCAAATTCGGCTGTTTTAAAAGAGTGAAAAATTCACATTCAACAGTAACGTATAAGCTGAAACTATCGTTCGAATAACGTCGATAACGTTCTCATGCATTTCGCGCACACCGAAGAGTTCATTTGGCCGTAAGCAAATAAATGAATAAATAAACATCGGCAGGAGGGGTTGAACAATCGTGGTCGCGTAAATAATGGTTATCGAGTCGTCGACGTTGTCCGACGTCGGTTAAAAAGCCGCGCTTCTGTCGGCTCATCCATTTTCGTAACCGGCGTTTCGAAAGTCTCTTTCGTTTCTTGTTCGCTCGATACATGTGCATTCGATTCACCGTCGTCGGGTTTGACGGCACCGCGACGCCTCTTTGTTATGCCCTGTGAATAGAGATGAATAGGGAGGGAGAGAGTGGAGGAGAATACACAGCAAAGGTAAGGGAAGAACCGCGAACGCGTCCAGTTTCGTGGCGATAAATAACACTGGCCGGCACCAATTTTGCATTTCAATACCCAGGAGACGATGCTTATAGATTCTGTCTTCTCTCATCACTCTCATGCTTTGAGAAATTCAATTTTTAATAGAAACTCTAATATTTTATTTTAACTCTTCCGGTCATGGTGTCCTCATATAAGGACATACTAAATAAATGCTTGGTGTATCTAAATAATATTAATAATTCACTTACCTTTTGTTCTGAATAATCTTCTTAGTTTTCATCTTCAAAAACGCACTTCTCTACCCAAAAATAAATTTTTCTCGTAATCTCAGAAAATATATAATGGTTCACGGGTGATACAAAGACAGCAGGGAAGTGTCCACTTGAATGTGCGTCTTTATTTTTGTTTTGTGATAACACAAATTGTGTAGAGAGGTCGACACCATTGTCAAATAGAATCTGTGGTTGTGACAATATGAGGACAACGTTTACAAACAATAAAATTTACCGAATATAGATACTCCAAGCATTTATTTAGTATGTCCTTATATGAGGACGCCATGACCGAAAGGGTTAAGAATTTTATCCACCTTGAGAAATTTCATTCTGGACTATATTCAATATTCGACTTTTGGAATTTTTTCTGTGTTGACCGTAAAAGACATGCGAATGATTTTCACATAGAATGATTCTTTAGACTGTCCTAAATATAAAATGAAGAACTTCAGTCAATTATTCTGACTTTATAAAATTTTTGAGACTGCTGACTGGGCACTGAAAGTGTTAAAGAAAGAAAAAAAAAGAAGGAGAGTCAAAGGAACAAAAATCTGTCGAAGATCTTCGGTGCGTGTATGATCCATCACCCTTTCTTGCCCGACGAAAAAGGTGTTTCTGCTCGTCGGGTCGATTCCATTGTTGCGCCACAGCCGTACTTTCCTCCCCGATGCATCGTCGCAGCGACTGCATTCGACTGCGTTCGTCGCGGTGAACGTCGACGGGGCGTATCGGTATGACGCGCGTTTTTCCGTGACAGCGAGATGAAGCAAGAAAGCTTTTTCCTGGATAGGTTGCCGGGAGGAGCGACAAGAAAACCGCTTTCCACCGTCTTTCCTGTCGATGGGCAATCGGTGTCGCCGGCATGTACGCGGCCGCGATATTTTCGCCAGACGTTTCTCGCCATAACACGGCCCACACGCGGGACGCATTAGACGAAAACGCACCTCACGATTCGCACTTTCAGCCGCCCCATTATCGATGCCATTCGCCGTCGAATCCTCGATTACCGATACCCCCTTCGGAAAAGTCTGCAAATAAAGTATTCTGCAAATATTTTAGAAATAATTACAGTAAAGTCGCGTTATTTCTCAGCGAACCCCTTTTCTTTTTAATTTAAGGATGAGCGGAAAAAATACATTTGCATACACCCCTCTGACGGGGGACGCGGGAGGAACAGATGTTCGGTTCCCCTAATACCCACTAAAAAAACCGCTCATCCAGGGCCCTTGGGCCCTATCCTCTCAGTCAACTGAAGTGCCCGAGAGAGAGCCGTTCAGGGACCCGCTTTTTGCATCTCTGGCTGAACTGATCTATGGTTTTCCGACTAATGCCACTCCTTTTTTTTTTAAGGGCGGTTGGAAATGCTCTTACGCATCCCCACCTCCCTTCTGATGCTGGTCGGGTGGTAGTGTAGGACTCGGCTCCCCCTAAGATGACAGTTGGGGGAACGGGACTTCGATCCCTACCTATACCCACTAATGGACCGCCCTTTAATGGACTCTTTACGCTCCTTTCCTCTGCTGGTGCCATCCCACCTCCGTCGCCCCGCTTTCCACATTCAATAGAGGTGTATCGTCCAGCTCACATCCACAAGCCTATTCTTGGCCAAAGGGCTAATGCCACTCCTGTTCTTGTCTCTCTATCAGCGACCACCTACTCACATTTTGCCGCAGGGGCCAAGAAGCTCGAGCTGCCTCGGTCTCCGAGGAGTGTAAGCATGCCGCGCAATCTGATCTCGGCTCGGGTATATCGGTGTGAACCACTACTAATCCAGTTATAAAACTTCTTTATTTTTCATTATTTTTTTTTGCACCAACTTATTCGTGGCATTTTCCCGATTAAAATGACACTAAACACGATATAATCTCAACTGTATTTAGTGGTTTAATTGACGATGAAAGTTTCGGGCGCAAGAAACGACAGCAGAGTTTGGCAAAAATTTAATCAACGATTGACGAATAAATTTTTATTTCAATCGTTAATCGCAATTAACAATTTCAACTTTAGTCGTTAATTGCGATTATCGATTACAGTCTTTTCAATTGTAATCGTCAATCGGATAATTGATTATTGATTAACTGCTGAAATTTCGAAATGAAATACGGAATCTATGCATACTGAAAAAAATGTAAACTGAGTTTAGGTATATTGTCATTTGGTCTATAATACGATCTCTATGTGCCTACTTATTACAATTTATGGATGGACCGTGTGGCGATTAACTTCAACAATAATTCTTTTTTTAAAATCAATCGTACATTTTTCAATGATTACCTTTTTTAATCGTACATATATTAATGTGTACATGATTGGTTACAATCAATCTTGGTTAAAATTTTAATCGATTAATGCCCAACTCTGAAGGACAGCGCGATGCGTGTTTACATGCTGTCCTTTTTTACGTTCAGCTTCCTTTGTACCTTCGGCGCGGTTTGCAAAATAACGCGACTTTATTGTATAATTCATTTTAATTCTGGAGAAATTTCAAGTTTGATATCAGTATCATTAAACATTTAAAAGTGCACAGAAACAATTAAACTTAAATTCTTCTTTGGAAATGAAGAGGATTAAAATTAATGAGAATGTCGAATTGCCAAATGTTAATGAGTGTATGAAGACTGTCATCTGCCCTACGATGTTCCCGCGTTTCGAGTGTTAACAAGAAGCAGTGACATCACAAGCGTAGCGATGTGAGACTTTTAAATTTGAAAATTCATGCGAGACGATGGGAGACAGACAAGATGGATCTGGCAACCGTTTGCAGCACGTATCGCTAATCCGGGGTTTAGCGCGTTCTCCCCGGCATCATTTGTTTCGCTAACAGTCTTCACGGTCGCGATGTATCATTACACGCAACGTATCCCGTTCGCGCGACGCGAAAAAGGTTCCAGAAAGAAAAGTCATACATTCCCGAGGATATTACACGCTATACGTTACAAAACCGGACAGTCGGATTTTCCGAGCGTTTATAGCGTCCTCGCGAGCTGCGCGCTAAACGAAACAAAGCAAACAACTTCACTCGGAAATTTTCAGATTGTTTTTAGCGGTGATAATATCACGGCAATGAAACCTACGATGCTACGGATAAATTGTTCAACCATAGTCTCAGCGAATTAGTTCATAGGAGGTCCACGGTCTGCTTTATATAACCACGTGCAGCGAAAATAATTTCAATTGTTTTGTATAAAATATGAGATCAGGGTTTACAGGGTGCAAAGAAATTATATATCGCGATTATCGTAGAGTGATTCTACACCCTCGGTTCGCTGGAAATTTACGTAAGAAAGCAAAATTTCAGAAAAGATCAACAATTTGTTTTTCATTGCATCTTATTCTACTCATTACAAGCATAAAAAGTGCAGTAGTAATCATGGGTCTAAACTCAACGGTTCTCTTAAAAAATTATTTTACTTTTTCATCCATAGCACGCTATGCATATAAACTCCATCCGACTGATAACCCAGACCAAACCGAGGGAATATAATTTCTAAACACCCTGTATATACGTTAGTGTGGGACGCAAGAGACGGGGATGTTTCGTGGAGCACAGAACCGGGAATAACTATGACTATTGAATGAGAGGATTATCGATTGCGTAGGCTACGGTCTGACTTCTCTTTGGCCTATTTCACTGGCTGACCTTAGCGAGCCCTACTTCCCTTACCCTATAAAGGTGAAACGTCATTTTACACATCACGTGAAATCGCATGCTATCTTATAATAACGCGTGACATGTCACATCGTGGTTAGGGTACGTACATTTGCAACGCGATGCAATATTGACAAGCATTAATATAATACATACGTACAGATGAAGTGAATAAGAAGTTTTGAAAAAATTGCTATCGGTCCCAATTGCGGGAAAACTACAAAAAATTATTTTTCACAGCTTTTTATATGGGCCTATATTAAAATTTCATCAATAGCGTACATGAAGCCTCAAATATACGAGAAACGGAGCTACCTCTTCAAAAACGAACCCAGTCAACATGGTCTGCTTCATAGAAGGTTTATGGTATATCTCGGGAGATCCGGTTCGCGGGAAAAGGGGCAACGGAAAACGATTTTTCCTTTTCCATCCGTGGTGCAGGGACCGCGGGAGCAATTAACGTAGCGTTTTCCTTTCGCGCGGCCTGTTCACGCGAACCGCAGCCTCTTGGGGCCGAAATTCTCGAATATTTTTAAGGGAAATTGCCGGGAGCGCGAGGCGGCTGCGAATAATCATTTCCAGCTTGTTCCCGACGATGACGACGACGACGACGACGATGACGACGACGACGACGACGACGACAACGTCGACGAGGACGGAGAGGCCAGGAGACCTTCAGGGGCCTCGGGTGATACCGTAGGCAGGGCACGAAGCCGCACAGTCCGCCAAATAAAACAAAGCGTAGCCTGAAAGTGCGGGAGTTCACACCGCGACCGCAGAAACGGCTGGCGACCGAGGCAGAAATGTGTGCCCACCGTGTTCCAGCTCCTGGATTCCAGAATCCCTCGAGCCCCGACCGACCAATTAACCTTCCTCTTGATCCTCCGCTTATTCTTCTAATTACCTGCCTCCGGCGCTAACCTTTCGCCCTGGAAATCTCTTTCCCTTTCGCCAAGCGCGCGCGTGTACAAACCGTTCGACTATCGCCCTTCTTGCTGTTGATTTCTCTCTCTCTCTCACTCTCTATCAGTTGATCATGTAGTTGTACACAAAGAAATGGGGATTATTATACTTCGGAGGATTCGCCTGAGTGGCCCATTGAAATTTTATTCGACGTTCGTTGCGCGGAGAAATGGCTACCATGAAAATTGAACTGTGTATGCGTCCCAAAGAAAGTGAACGAAACGTTTTAGATACAAGTTTTGTTTCTCTTTCTTTGCTTTTATCGAGCATTTGAAATCTCGTGTGACGTTCACGTGGGAAGACCGGACGGAAAAATATCATTCATGTAATTTTTATTATTTTTACTTGAAAAAAATCAGAAGTACACTTCAAAGACCAATAAATACGTATGCAAAGTCCCAACCTAACCCAGTCGAATATTTCTTAAGCGGCCCCTAGACGATCAATATTATTGTCAATATATTGCACAATAATTGATATTGTACAATAATATGGATCGTCTGTAAATCAAATTGAGAGATTGCGCAATATATTGAATCAATCAAAAAGAGTTTGATTTTTATTGTACAATCTCGTAAATATTGCTTCGTCTGTGGATAATATTGCGCAATATTGGCTCAGTTCTACCTTCACAGTCGCAAAGTGAACATTGAATTTTCAAGTATGGGAAAATCAGTTGGTACACTTATTCTTAGATCACTTAACAAATTTTCATGAGTGTACTCATTTCTTTTTTAAACCATTCCTTCATCCACTTGCGCTTCTTTTTCTCTTTCTTTTTTAAAGCTATTGGGTCGTTCGGAAAGTCATTTCGTTTTCTTAAGAGAAAATGAAAGCCAATTTTTTACCATTTAGAGCAACTTTTATTACATTTTGTTCTATGGTCTCTTGCGATTTTTCAGGCAACTTAAAGATCCCATGCTCGTAGAATTTCTGTTATTTATTAGCAAAATATTGAGTTATATGACTTTTCACGACTTTATTTGAAATAAAATTTGCACCGTATGAAAAATGTTGAAAAAAGCAAAAAAAATAGTAATCGATGGTACATCCTCTCTTTAAACAGCGCACAACTTTTTCTTCCGTACACTATATTTTTACCCTTGCGGTAATAAAAAAGCAAAAGATACTTGAGAGCAAAAGATACTACGAAAACGAAAGTATTTTGATTTTACGTGATTTTTATGTGATGATAAAAACATACTTGAAAGATTAGAAAGCACTACAAGGTAGGAAATTACGTCCGAAATGTCAGCTGTCAACATATACCACGATTTTGCGATTTAAAATAAGGTTAGTAATAAGTAATAACAAATGGAAGCAATGCCATCTCTACACGGAAAACGAAATGACTTTCCGAAAGACCCAATATAACTAATGCAATGGCCACACAACTTGCTTTCTTTTTCTTCCACATGTTAACTGCAGTCTCGTCAGTCGTGCACTAACTTATTGGGCAATAATATTGTCTCCCCCAGTAATATTATTATGCAATATATTGTGCCATATATTGACGATAATATTGAACGTCTAGGGGCCGCTTTAGGCATATTGACTTTGAAAGTGACATTTTAATATTTCTCCATGAAGATGCGTTTATCTCAATCCAACAAAATGGAGGCTACATTTAAACACGAAAAA
Source organism: Lasioglossum marginatum (assembly GCA_028455795.1). Lineage (NCBI taxonomy): Eukaryota > Metazoa > Arthropoda > Insecta > Hymenoptera > Halictidae > Lasioglossum > Lasioglossum marginatum. The sequence goes on from CM052265.1 coordinate 7,259,353, forward strand.
ATGTGAAGTCCCGATAAAAGTGTCCATCCTAATACTTCCTCGAACTAACACAGGACTTCGGAAGGAGGTAAAGGGGACATATTCCTGTCGAAGAACATGACACGCGAGCACCATTAGTGGCAGCAAAGGCTTCGCGGCTGGTCCCGTTAATTTATTCAACAAATATAAGCCGTTGAGTCCTAAAAGACGGTTAAACCTGCTCGAGTCCCCGCGATACATTATGCAGAGGAACGTCTCGCGAGTAGCCCCGTCCGCCGGATTTTCGGCTCGTTTATTTCCCGTGTAAATATTAAAGCCGAAAATATCCGATTTCGAGGAGAATGCGAGCGGGCACATCCCGCGCCCTCTCTCTCCCTCTACGCTTTACGCCAGGACATGCTACACCATGCCACGCCGTCATTCTCCCTAAGGCATAAGCCCGGCCGAACGTATAGCGGCACGTGCATCATGCATGTATTTTATATTACCATCGCTTTCTCACCGTGAGACCCGCTAAAGGAACACTGCCGACCTCTTTTCCGACTTGCACGATCAAACGGAGACAGAAACGATCGATTTTTCTAAAAAGTGCGACTACAATCAGCACGACTCGGAAATTTAATTTTTTTCGCGAATCATAGAATCGAATACACAGTGTTGCGGATCGCGCGAGCTACGCGGCAGCACGCGAGTTGGTATGGGACCAAAATCATAATGACTCGCGACAATAGAAGCTTCTCGTCACCTCCCCCCCCGTTCTGACTCCTCAGTTGCTCCTCAGTGCCGTTATTTTCCACCTCCTTCCACGACCCTGCTATTCCTTTACACACAGTGTTCGGTTCTTATAAAAATTGGGCAAACAGTGTGACTCGAAATAATTTCTTTGCACAAGTGGGACAAAAATCAGCATTATTTGAAAATTTAATAAATAAATTCAATCTTGCTATTTTTAGAAATCAATATGTACCAATCGCTTTTTTACTTGGTAGGTTTAGTGTTAAACATTCTAAGAAAGATGTCTTTAAACATTATTGAAGAGAAAAATGTTTTTACATTAGAAAATAAATCCAGGATTCCCCGGTCGTTCGGTGTAAATCCGACAGCAAAGGTACGAAATCTTGACTGCAAAGGAACAGTGACAGCGCAGAATAGTCAGCTCGACGGCAGAAGAGGAACTGTCTTTTCGTCGGTGCGAATAAAAGCCCGGGACAAATGGTGTTAGGCTGTTTGGAATGCTGCGTGGGAGTTGCGAGCGATAAAAGACTCGATCGTGCTCGAGGAAGATGGAGGAAAGATAAACGTGGAGTGCATTGTACTTCTCGGCTGTTATCGGCGCTTATCGAAAACACCGGTTTACGCGAACGGTTCACCAAGTATGGGGTCACTTTTACCTCAGGAGGGAATGTTTTCACCGACAATGTTTTCAACGGCAACGAATTTGATAATATTTACTCGGCGACGATGTTTTCGTCGATGTCGGGCTCTTCATGGACATTACCTTTCGACTCCATGGGCACCCAAAACATATTGTTGAGAATTGGTCATAATTAAAGAAAAAAAATGTCCTGTCTTGATCTTTATTATGCAACCCTGTAAACCTAATAAAATTGAGTAAATCTAACTAATTAGCTTTATTTCCATTTTTTTATCATATAAAATTATAAAATTATATTATATAACGTCACGTCCAGCAAAACCTTGGTAGCTTGCACCCAGCGGTAAAAGTGATTGGGATATAAAAAATGAAAAATTTCTTTAACCCCTTGCCAGATTTTGACGAGTCAGACTCGTGATGGAGGTGTTTAACAAAGTCTAATAAATATGGATGTTACGTGTTTCATTTTAGATGAAATAAGATTTGATTCGCTTGATATGCATTTTCTTTTCCCTTCTACGACATTTTTGTGCATAAAGACGTTTTAATCACTGTAACTGTAGAGAAAATGTTACGGCAAGGGGTTAATAATTTTGATAAAAGAGAAAACGGCGACTGTTTCGTATGTATGAAACGAAGGAAGCCCCATAGAATCAAAATATTCTAGGTCTGAAGAAGTATGTTGAGTGCGAAGAGTTAGGGCACTGGTTCTTAACCGGTGTTCCGCGAGCTTTTAAGTTCCGCGAAAATATATTAAATATATTTAATAATATGTTTCCTAAAACATTAAAATTAATTAAATTAAAATCTAGAATATTGTATTAAATATATTTAATAAAATTGTTTTTTGGATCATTAATTTTGGTGTTCCGCAAATTTTCCATATAATCAAAAGTGTTCCCTGACTTCAAAAAGGTTAAGAAACACTGAGTTAGGGGAACGAGAAAAATGTGGCTGTTGAATATTGATGAAATCACGTGTCAGGGAAGTGATAGTCGCCGAAATGATTATCAGGGAGTGAAGAGCTATCCGACAGGTGAAACAGTGTCGGATCTCAACGAGGCGATCGGAACAGAGCGGAGCAGAGCTGATCAGAGCTGAACTGAACGAAGCTGAACGAAGCTGAACGGAGCGGAGCGGAGCAGAGCAAAGCGGAACGAAGCGAGTAACACGTCGCAGGCTCCGATAGCAGTCGCAATATCGTGGCAACGCGTTGCAGCGTGGGTGAATGTCTCCGGGATCCACTTGGAGGCGGTGGACCGAATAAGAGCTTATCGATCCAATTTCCAGGGATCAACCTGTGAGAGTGTAGAACCGGCGCAGAGCGCAGCGCTGATCACGTCTGGATTAAGGCCACCTTAAGACTTCGGCACGCGTCTCCTCGCAATCCGTAAGCCGTCTATAACCTGCGAAGACCGACACCGGATCTCTACCCAACAGTCTCCTCGTCAAGAGGCGACCATTTTTTCCGTACCTCGTCGCCCGAGTAGTCGTTTACTTCCGCCGAAGCCACTTCCTCTTCCTCTTTCTTCTCTTTCTCTCTTGGAGTCTCGCGAAGCCTGGCGAAAACGAAACAAGTCGACGAGATCCTACGGAATACGGGTTCAGACCGTTTTCGAATGGGAACCCCAGCCCCAGTCCCGTTTTTCTCCTGTTCTTCATTAGTTCGTAGATCTTCATTGCAAATTCACATTTTTGCAGATGACTTTATGGAACCTCTTCCTCCGTCTTGTTCGAAGTAGGTTGCTCTAGTCGTACTCCATAAGAAAAATTGGTTCACTAATTTTTGAAAAATTATATCAATTCATTTCTGCCATAAATGCATACAATCTGCAGTCCAATTTAGATTAACAGAAGAGATACATTCCCAACTAATTCGACCGCAAAAAAGCGAAAGGTTTAAGCCACAATAGAGACACGTATAAATTTCTTCCTTAATTCACTAATTTTCGAAAAATTGTATGAGTTTATTTCCGTCTTACATGCATAAAATATCGCACGCACTACCGATCCGCGCGACCGGCAAATGGTTAAGACTGGAGCACGTGGTCGCAGAAGTTTGCGGCGTTCGGTGGCATTGTTTCCGCGATGGAATTCGAGTTGGTGCGATTCCGATTGAATCGATACGGGACCAGGTAAAACAAATACATAGACGCGAAGTTTAATTGCTGTCCGGCGGATGATGTCCTCGGTTTTACTCGATCGGCCAAGCAAATCTAATAAAATCGTTCCGCGCGAACACAAACGAGCTCGCAAATACTGTTCGGTAATTAATCCTGTCGTGGCATCCGGTCGGCTTCGAAGCACACCGGTGTTGGAAACGGAAGTAGACCGAATCGATTTTTCTGTAATCGATTAGACGGGGAACGGTTCGAAAGATGTTTCGTGCTAAGGAATCAGCGGGAACAAGCAACGGAGCAGCTTCCACATCTCCTTTCTTCGCTGGTTCTCCTCCTTTTCTCGTGCAGATGCTAATTCCGCGCGCTCGAATAAAGCCGGTATTGTATAGCATGAAACCGGAAATGATTCTCGGTATCTTCCTCCACGAGCGCGACTCTGCCGGTCGTTCGGCTGCGAATTTATTTCTGCAAATTAGCGGCGGGGCCTGCGTTTTCGAGATCCCGAGCGAGGAACGGAAACCGGGCGCCCGCTTTCACGTTCACGACGACTACAAACAATCCTGCACCCTGTATTTCAGGGGCTTTTCGTATCGAGCCTCTCCTTCGCCATTTCTTTCTCTGTTTCAATCTCCATCTATTTTTCGCTCCATATATCTTGCACTTCCCTCGCATTAAAACAATTAGCGCGTTGATGGACACACTAAGTCGCGCAACATCAAAATAACTTGTTTAATAATACAAGAATAGAAGATTAAAAATTAGCAGAGACCATAACTGTTATAATCAAAAAGAAAAAAAATCATGGAATAACAAGTATTTCATCGACTAAAGTCGTATTGGTTACAAATAAGGATTATAAGTAACCGAAAATTTTTTCTCTTGTTGGTAAATGTTATCATTGAGAGAAATTCATTTCGATCAAGTATAACAGTTATCAACGAGAGAAATTTATTTCGATCGCTCATAACAGTTATCGATGGGAGAAGTTTCGGTTGCTCATAACAGTTGTCCATGAGAGAAATTTATTTCGATCGTTCATGACAGTTATCGATAAGAGAAATTTATTTCGATCGCTCATAACTGTTATTGATGAAAGAAATTTGTAATAGTTATTATTAAATAGTACAACTTTCAAATGGTAGACAATCAATTGTTTGATAAATTTTTTATTCATAAAATGAATTAGTACAATCAAAATGTAACAAACAAATAGATTTTGTATTATTCTTATGGTTTGTTGATTCATCTTGTTGTACGAAACCCTCCCAATCAATTTCACAGGCTTGCTCCATCCGAAAAAGAGTAGACAACTCAATAATTAAATAAGCAACCGAAATGAATTTTCTCATCAATAATTATTATGAACAAGTGAGAAGAAATTCTATCATCGATAACTGTTATGAGCGATCGAAATAAATTTCTCTCATCGATAACTGTTATGAGCGATCGGAATGAACTTCTCTCATTGATAACTTTGAGCAATCGAAACAGTTTTTCTTCACCGATAACAGTTATTGAGGAGGATCCAATTTTTTGGACACTAATAACTGTTATTTGTAACCAAAAAGTATAAAAATCGATATTTTTTAATTATTTTGTTCTTCGAATTTTTTTCTTTATATTTTGTATAGATTATCTTATATTTTAATAATAATCAACTTTTAATAATAACTTAATAATAACTGTCATTTTTGGTCCCTGAAAATTAGATAAATAAAAGAAAATTGTCTAGATCATCAATTGAATGGATCGTTTTCGACCGAAAAGATTTCCGTCCACCCGGATCGAGCATTCGGAGGATTGTGCGATGTACATGATCCATCCAAACAGATGGCGCGGCTCGAACGAAAATTCGGGTATCAATTTTTTTCAATATTTGATACCGTGGCTATCCGTGATCCGTTTTAAACTCGACCCGGTCCGGCCCGTCCAGCCCCGCTGAAGCTTGAATTGATCGCGCGTATAAATATATCTGTCCGTAGATTCATGAGCGGGCGACGAATATTACTATCTAGATTTCGGCCATCGTTCTTTCGCGGGCGATCGCGCAAAAAAATATATTCCCAACGTCCCGCGCCGCGTTATTGCAAAATTTCCTACTGACAAATTACGTCGATATTCTAAACGACCGGGACAATAGTGTGTCGCGCCTTACATTTTTCATATTTTCGAATGAAATATTGAGGGCATATGATACACCAAGTTCATTTTTACCACGTTTTTATTAACTCGCTTTCTTGTCTGTCTGTTTGTTTGTTTGTCTGTTCGGTACAAATTTTGCAATTGATTTTAAACTAACCTCCCGATGAACAAGAGACGTAAAACTTTAAACATAGCTCAGAACTGGATGACAATGCAATATAGTCCTTTTATCGGTTCCTCGATCGAACGTTCTAGATCTATTTAGTTCGTTTGAATTTTCGTACGTTGAATTAAACGGTCTCAACGCCCGCTGTTCGTTCTCGCAACCGCTCGCGTTTGTTTTCGATATGCGCAATACCGTAAGTGCTCACGCATACACACACGCTTGATCGCACGCAGGAGAGTTCAAGAGTACTAAGAGAACTAATGTTTGTTTATCAAAATCTAATATGTTCTTCCCATTCAAACTTGATGAAGTGGTTCTCGAGGTATCGCATTCACAGACACACAGAGATAAAAAGGCGAACAGACACAAAAAAAATTTAAATAAAAAAAAATTTTTAATATACCACGTATGTTTGTAAAATGAACTAAAAAGTATAAAATAATTTTTCAGATAATTTTAGATAATTAATCTAGACATTCTCAGAGTATAGTCACTCTTATTAATATTCGGACAATACAGTAGAATCCCTTGTGTCACTATCATTACGGACCTAAAAATTGTTCATCTTTAAAGTCCTGTAACTTCGTTAAAAAAAAATCGTACAAGACCCTAACTGTGCTCATTTCAAAGAGAGAAGTCACTACTTTCATATCCCTGGACACAATTTTTCCAAAAACTTAACCCTCTATTGCATGAGTTTGTATGACGAGTTGAAAAAAATATATATGGCTGTTAGTCTACTTAAAAATGAGTGTGGTCATGAAATAACTAATAAAATTTTATTAGAAAATGTTATTTATTGCATTTTATGAGTGTTCCTGTATGGGAACTTTATACATATGCGGGTTTATTCATAAGTGCAATATTCCCACTTGGAACCAATATGCTCAGAGTCTTCAGTATCGTCTACTTAATTTACTAAAGAACATTTGAAATTTAAGTCCCCAATTGGGAACGGAATGCAATAGAGCGGAGGTTCTTAAACGGTGGTCCTCGGAGGAAACTGGGGGTCCGCGTAGTCTTTACCGGGGGTCCGCGAAACAATTTTGACGTTAACTTTACATCCTCCAAGACCATTTATTAAAATAACCAGCGATACATTTTTACCAATATTTATTATAAGGATTGAGATGGGGTCCGCAAACAAAAATGTTGTTGAAGAGGGGGGCCTCGGACTACATAAGTTTAAGAACCCCTGCAATAGAGGGTTAATTACAAAACAAAGCATGAAATTGAAGTTACTACTTCCAAGAAGAATCGTCAACGACCATTGCGTCGCTGCAAAAACCGGTTCTCGTCCGATCATACGGGGGTTTTTAATAAAAACTTTTTCCCCCATTCGTCTTCCCTATAGACCGTTACGCATTACCTACTTATTATAATAACTAGTCGTTACAAGTTCCTCACATCTCAACAAACCTCCAAAGAATGTATATTTAGATAATCATACATATATTGAATGGTATTTTTTTATATTTTTTGTTGCTACCTTTTAATAAGAATGTACAAACTCTTTCCTCCAAGAAACATTTTCAATAAAAAAAGAAAAGTTCTCGTCCGATCATCGAAGTTAAACAGCGTTGGGCGCGACCGGTGCTTGGATGGGTGACCGCCTGGGTATACGCCGGGGGTGACCACCTAGGTACACGCCGCGTGTTGTTGGCAAAGGTGGTTCGGAATCCACCGTGATAAACAGTAGGTCCTGCTGAAAATTGGGTTGAATTAGGCTGATATTAGGCGATAATGAGAGTGGAAAGAAGAGGAGAGTGGTAAATGGATTTGAAACTCTGAGGGGACCAAATATGATTACTTTACTTTACTTCTACGAAGAATCAATTAAAATTTGAGAAACTTAAATGACTTAACCTCAATTAATAATGAGAAGCTTCCTCTTTGCAGCGAGCTCTAAAAATTTGATCCACAATTCTCTGTCACGATTTTATTGCATTTTAGATTATAAGCGTACGTAAGTGCACGCAAGTGTGCTATTAAAAAGTTGCTGCGCCATCGAGGATGAGCATTCATCGTCGGATTAGCACATTATAAATTCTCTCTCATCTTGTCGACTGTAATCCGACGTTGGTCGGTTATGGTGGCACGCAGCGCAGCAAAATATTCGACGTCGGCTAAGAATCGATGAGGGGTCGCGGTTGTTGCACGATGCACCGATGCACCGACCCTGCATCGCTGGCCTCTGTCAGATCGGCGTCCTTTAAACGAGGGGAAGTTACATGGCCTGTGAACAAATCGATTTTCTGCTTCTGTTCGCTATCGGTACAAGCCAGACCGAGCCCGGGCTACGTTCTTACGATATTAACTCGGCCTCTGCTAAAGAAATTCAATTTAGCCTCGGCCTGTTATCATTATCTCGTCGACGCTGCGGCACGGCCGATCCATAGCTTTTCGTTACGTATTCATTAACAGAGAAATTCCATTTTCTTGATCTATTTTATTGAATCCTGCCGTGCAAACCTACGGAAACGGTTCTGCACAAATTGAAAATGGAATTTCTACTTTTTAAGTCATCGATCACTAGACCGCGGATTTTTATGCAAATCGAATATATTATTATTAGGTGTATAAATTAATTTATGGTCTTCACAATGAATCAAAAATGGAGCTTAATAGTTTCAGTGTTGGTATACATACATATACAATATGCTCAGGTTGAATGTATAGAGATCTAGAATCCATTAGGAACGAAACTCTGGAGCCTGGATAGCTCGCGGGTAATTAAAAGGATCTCGGTGCAAAAGAATAGAAACACGATTCCGGAAACGTATGAATTTATTATTATTAGGTCTGCAAATTAATTCATGGTCTCCACAATAGATCAATTTTAAAACGAATTCAATTTCGACCATTTCAGAATAGTTGAAAATGGCAGTATATTATTAAAAAGAACACATATCATATATACTGTGTTTTTTAACAATTTTTATAAATAACATGGCGCTGGGATAACTGGCAGGTAATTAAAAAGCTCCGTAAAAGAATCGAAACAATTTCGAAAACGTATGGATACGTTCCTCCGGGCATGGTTCGTCGGATTGGTTCTATGACTCTCTCTCTCTCTCTCTCTCTCTTTCCCTCGGAGAGCAGGAACTATCGAAAACTATCGAGAAAACGAGCGTTTTCGAACGGCGCGGCCCGGAATTGTTTTGTTCGGCCGACGCGCAATTACATTCTCACTCAATTGCGCGCGTTATTCGAGAAAACAATATTACGAGCAATTCCGCCGCGGGATCAACGGCGAGCACAATGACGCTAGGTAAATCTGCTTCTCTCGCAATGAAACGTTTCGTAGCATTATTACATTTCAGACTTCGCCGGAGAGCGTTTCCGCGTTTCCCCATTGCAGAGCGCCAATCTTCCATTTACATCATCGCGTCCTATACCATCTCTCCTCCACCGACCAAAGCCGCCTCGCGTTTAATTACATCCCGTGATCCACCTTGGTCAATTTACTCGACGTCTAATAGCTCGCGGTGCGTCTTCCTGAGAACTTCTTTCGTCTAACTTGAGACAATACGTAAAATCATGCATTTAGACGGTAATATGGCCTCCTAGTTTTATACTATTTCTTCCCAACATCTGTGACCCGTAACTTAAATTCATTTGAAGTATGCATTTTTATTATTATTATTATTTTATTCATGCAAAATAAAAATGATCTGTATCTCAACCTTCGCAAGGTAATGTGGGGTCTCGGAGACCCCAGCTTCAGATTTTGGAAAAGAATTTTTGTAAGAATAAAATTAAATCTGTTTGTTCACTGTTTATCCTGTGTTATTCTTTATCCCGAATTTATTAAAAAGCTATTTATGCAATTCATTTGTCGGGGTCTAAGAGATTACTTACTATTTATATGTTATTAGACCTTACCTTGCGAGGATTAAATAAAAATTAATTTCTGTTTCGTAAACATGATTGCCACCCTACTTCTATTAGATATTTTTAAACCAAAATTTTAATAGTTTGTAGATGATAGTGTGACACGATTTATGTGCTAAATGTTTTCTTAATATAACCATTTGTCGAAATAAACAAAATTCTCCCCTTATATAGTATGTCTCCCCTTAAAAGATGGCACAGAGTACAGAGCATCCATTGTCTCGTGAATCTCCAGCCTTCGGCGGCCGAAGAAGGAAATCCGAAATATCGTTCACATTTAATTCGCGGCTCGGCCGTCGCGGTGGCTTTGTCTCTTTGTCGGTTTTACTTCGAATTCAACGGCGGAGGGAAGTGGGGGGAGAAACGTATAAACAAACAGAAAGGAGGAGTAGGAGGAAGAGGAGGAAAACGTAAAGCGGAAAGCGATTTAAATGGAAAAACAGCGAGCCCTCTCGGTTGAACCACGGCGAATAATATATAAAGAGTGTGGTGGGGTGAGAAAGGGAGGGAAGAGAAAAAAAAGAAAGAGCGAACGAAATAAAAATAGAAGAGAAGGAACCGGGGAAATGGCAGCAAGGAGAACCGAACGAGGCAACGGGATTAAAGTGGTAAAAATTCGAAGACCGGCCGATTAACTTGTCACTGGGAGAACAGGGGACGGAGTTGCGAGCGACACGAGTCGATCGTTATTGAAATGGTTATCGATTTATTGCCAGCGATTCGACGGGACAGGCCGAGCCGACGCAGAGAGGGTAATTGCGACAGGCAATCGGCAGTCTGCGGAGCTAATAATTGAAAGTCCAGGTTAAAGACGGTGTTTGCTATGACCAGTCACCGGGATTCGCCAGGGATTTCGAATTATATTCGGTGGGCTAAGTTTGACACCGATACGCTGTGCGAACTTTCCCTAACCTCCCGGAAGCTTTACCGTAAACATAGCATATCAAAAGTAGAAACTGTGACAAGTAGACTGCGAATTTTAATCTTCTTCGTGTTGTTAGTTTGTTGTTGGTAGGCGATGGTTGGAGGCTACATCTGTCGATAACAGCTCCAGCAAGTTGAACACGGCATCTTGTGTGTGACTAATGATCTGCGACTGAACGTGCTGTCTATATTAGCTATTTCGTGGGATAATCAGCTCGATCCACATGTCGCGCAGACTGCCACTCTGAATATATGCGTCATCGAGACTGGCTACGATATCGATCTCTCTACGAGTTCTCATTTCCTGGCCACCCGGGGATTCCAGACACTCTAATTTTTCATCCTCATCGGCGCGCTCGTTACCGACTCTCTTTGCAAGAGGTACCGAAATCCGCCGAATATCCGGTAATCGTCTGTCAGAGGGTTTTTCAGGTTTGGGGGACTCGACATATTGATTCTACGTCGTTCGATTTACTACACGGAGTCCTGAGATCTCCAGAGTCCATCGGCGACTTACAATTAGATCATAGGTTCTCCAGGATCTGCCAGTGTTCTTTGGCGATCCACATAAGGATCCCCTGAAGGACAGGTGCCGAGGGACTTCTCCAGGGGTCTCCCTCGAGGAGAGACCCTCTGGGAATTGGTCCGTCGCAACGCAGATGCAACGCGAATTAGGTGCGCGATCACGTAATTGCAAAGAACAGGATCGTGGCTGCGGGTTGTAGCGAGGTCTCCTCGTCGAATGCGGATAGCGGGTCACAGGAGATGCCACCTACAACAGAAAAGAGGGAGGGAGGCCGGTGGGGATTTAGCCTCTAGTCTTTCTCAGGCACGGTGAGCCCCCTGAGCCAAGAACATGAGTGGGGAGCGCTCGTGATAAACACGCAGACGGGAGAAATACGAACAGTGGGCCTCCGTCTGCTGTATGGACTGAAAGATGGAGGAAGAATAGGGCCTCGGTCCTTAGACGTGTGGTTTGTTTTAGTGGGTATTGGGGGCACCTATGTCCCCCCAGTCCCACACTACCCCTTCTGGGTCTACGTAAATGTATTTTTTCCACACGTCTTTAATCTAAATAAAAAAGGGGCAGGGTGAGCCCCATACTACCCCCGACCATTATCAGGAGGGGGGGTGTGCGTAACACGAATTTCCCCACCGCCCTTCAACAAAAAAAAGGTGCGCGATCACGTCACGTGACCGGCTCGTGGGGGAGGGGGTAAGGTAGAGTGGGAGACAAGTCGCGAAAAACTGATATGAGTTGCGCATGATGCGAGGTACCTTATTAATAATCGTACACGAATTTTTGCTGTCTCTTTCATTCAGCAGTTCTTATTACAGACGGCGTTGATTAAATTGCTCTTTCCAATTTAATGTTCATGTTTCCCGCGGATAAATCAATTTTCATTTCGGATTTCGAGCTATTCATTCATTCAACATCGCGACAGCAAGTGAATAGTACTCGGACTGATCCGTGGAGCGAACACTAGCGCGTATATTTCGAAACGAAATATCTTTTTCAAAGCTTCGCTGTACGATATTTAATAACACATCTGTTTTATTCGTAAACGACATTGCCGCTCCCGAAGAAAATGATGAAAATCCTCCTAAAATGTCGTAAAAAGGAGAATTCCCTTCGCAAAGCTATCCCGAAACGAATATCAAAAAAAGTTCTTTGAACTCTGCTGAGTGGTTGGAATTTGTACATTTTTTTTAGACCATGTCCAACTCTGGTTCTCCACCCTGTTTTTTTATAGTTTAAAATGGATTCCGGAAAAATTGAATTCGGCGATGCGAAAGTAGAGGCATGGCCCTTCACAATGACGCTCATAGACTACCGTACAATTTTTTTTACTAAATTGCAGCGGTTCAAAATCCGATAATGGTTTAACCAAATTTTTGATCGAGTCCACAAAACACGTGATTTTCGACTATTGCTTTGAAATTTTTGACTATTTTCTACCTATCGCTTTGAAATTTTTCTTAGGGAATGTGTGATCTAGAGACATCTTTGAGAATTTACGTAGTTTTAGAATTTGTTCTCTTTTGTGGTTTCAAGCGAGGACACGTGGTCATTTTGGTACGCATGCCTCGAAGCTGTTTCTCTTGCGGCAGGTTCGCTCATCGATCGTATAGATTCTGTCCCGTCTGTTCGATCTAGCGTAATCGTTCGATCGATCGCGATCTCGGCTGGCTCCCCGAGAGAGAAGATTCGCTAAAATTTTCCATGTTCGCGAATGATACGCTCTGATTGCAGTGGTATTCATTCCAGCCCCGAGCCAGAGAACTTTATGAGTCGGGATGTTTAATTTGAATTTCAATATCTTCCTGAAACAATTCCGAATTATCATGGCCCTGGGCGATCCGTGGACGTCCATCTTGCCTAAATGATCGTTTGCCCTCGTCGACTTTAATTGCCGAGCCGAGTCTGTCTCGTTCCTATCGATTGGTATCTTTCGTATCGTTCGACTGCTAACCTCCCCATCTACGGTTCGGCTCCGATCCTCGAATAATGTTTGCACACTCGAGGACCCGGTTAATTAACTTGGAAATCGCACTGCCTCGAGAACCCGCGGAAGAGCAGACCATACACGCGCGAACGCTATAATTGGCTGGCTACTGTATTTTTGGGAAAACGAATACTTCCATTCCCTCGTTTAAGGTAGTTCAATGTACCTCACGGGTAAACTTTACTTTACCGGACTCAAAATTTGTGCCTTTCTCCTATAAATTATGATGTATTTGTTATGTAATCCAGTAGATTTGTACCCGAGGCGGCTGCAGATGACAGCACGGACATACAGTAACATCGCTAACATAGAGAAAATATCTCAGAAAATATTTGAGAAGAAATATCGTGGAAAATATTTACAAAAACCTAACCCAGACCAGTTAAAACGCAACATCGTGTGGCCATGTCAAAATTCAAACGATAATCGCAATACTCGCTCTATTATCAGCATTTACGCGTGCCCAAGCTGCCATCTAGCGGTTCTGCTCGGTAAGCGGCGCGCGATCGTCGCTACAAACCAATATGGCGGCGCCCTTACCTGTCAAAAACACTGAAAAATGCTCAACTTTAAGCAAGCATAACTCGTGAACCATTGATTCTACAGGATCGAAACTTCGATCTGCAGGGTCCCGGGTACAAATCTACTGGATTACATACCAAATACATCATAATTTATAGGAGAAAAGCACAAATTTTGAGTCCGGTAAAGTAAAGGACAGCCTACCTCGCACTTGGGAATTAATTATGAAGAAATCACATTGAAGCAAAAATAGGAATTTGAAAGTCTGTAAGATTGTTTATATTGTAAACATTTATGAAAAATTATTACAATGCTCTGAGTCCCTCACAGCGAGAGTCAAGCGGTGTACTCGCAACAGGATTTCTGTCCGCTCTTTTTCCCGACGAATATGGAATCTTTGAGGTTGTGGAACATCGAAGGGTAGAGGAGAACAGGTCGAAGACACGGGGGGATCCATTGTGAGATCTTCCGAGCTCGTTTTCTCCGCCTTGGTTGTGTTGCTAGCACGCGGTTTCGTGAAAACGCTCTCCATCTCTTTCTCCGCTCGTGTTCGCTATTTCGGTGGTTGTGTGTGCTTTTTACGTTGCATCACGCAGCCTCTTTCTTCGGCGAAGGTTCCATCCCTTGTTTCGACGGTCGTTTTCTAGGCTACTCCGACACTCCTCCTCCGCAGGTTCTCGCGCGTCCCAGATTTCAGCTTGGAACAATAAGTGGGAAGACGTCGACTCGAAGGGTTTTACACGGCGTGCTAAAATCGGGCCGAAACCGACGTTTATTTCTGCATCTCCGATGTCGCTACAGAATCCGCAAAAAATCAGAGGGAAGGGTAGGAATATGAGATGGGGTAAAAATATGAGACACCAAGATTTTGACCAATACACAATATTGAAAATTTTACAACGATATTTATCAGATTTATACTGTTCTCTAAGTGTTCATCGATTTTGAGATCGATAAATTAATTCAACACGTTGAATGCTGCGGAAGTCACCAGTGAACGGCACTATTGATTGTCGTATAATCGCCGCTGAATATTAATTTGACAATACTCAAATTAACCAGACTATAGTGCAAAGTGAAAACTACCTAATCAAGCAACTAATAATAGTTATTACTAGACAAACAAGAAATATGTGATTGTTATACAGGATCAGAATAAATAAATCGCCTTTTAAACAGTATTACCTTCTCGCCGTTCGATCTTCACGCAAAATAAAAATTGTCGGTATTATTTCAACTGAAGCCAAGTAGGAAATTTTTTTACTCGCACATACAGTGAGCCACGAAAGTATTCGAACGCCCTTTAAAACAGAATAATTTTTTTATAATTGTTCCAAACGACCTGATTTTTTATAATCAATTAGAAGCATTGGTTTATGAAATGATATGCAACAAAGACTTTCCAAAAATTGTAATTTACAAGGTTACATGCAAACATAAAAAAGGCATTTCTTAAAACTTTTTTATTTGGGCCCTTAATGAAAATTTAAAATATATGTTTTGTAGATCTAGTTAGTTACACACATGCTGAAAATTTCATCGAAATCGATTAACATGCACACGAGCTACAAGCGGTTAAAAATGGTGAAAATCGTAGTTTTACACGACTTTTGATCAGTCTCTGCTTAAAATCCACAGAATCGTACGTCTTTCGATGCGTATCGTTTCTTCCAGCGTCAACCGATTTCGATGAAATTTTCAGCATGTGTACAACTAACATAGATCTACAAAACATATATTTTAAAAAGTTTTAAAAAATGCCTTTTTTATTTTTGCACGTCACCTTGTAAATTATAATTTTTGGTAAATCTTTTTTGCATATCATTTCATAAACCAATGCTTCTAATTGATTATAAAAAAACAAGTCGTTTGATACAATTACTAAAAAGTTATTCTGTTTTAAAGATCTCCCGGATACTTCCGTGGCTCACTGTAAGTCAATGTTTAAACATAGACTCACTAGCAACCATGCTTGTACAACACTTGCAACCAACATGTTCGTACCACAGTTGTAACCGAAGGTATTAATGTTAGAACGAAATAGTTGAAGAGTGACGTCGGTTGATTTAAAAAGCCGGACAGCTAAATTTTCATCGGGTGGCTAGTGCGAATCGAGTCTAGCAACAGTCTCCTATTTCGTATTGTAAAGAGGAAGTCAGGAGAGCTGCCACTTGCCGTGCCACGCCGAGCCGGTCTGAAAACCCAGGAGGGAAATCGTACAAGCAGGAAGTGCTGCTGGCTGGAAACGCAAACCGAAAGTTTAACAAACCTCCGAGGGCGCCGCGCGCGCGTCCACGATGGCAAACACACGCGTCCCCAACAACCGAACAGGCTTTGTTGCCGCGGCGTACGGCAGCCAATCATTTTTCGGCTCGGCCGTAACGTAGCAAAGTAACAACTCGATCTCCCGAGGGTCACCAGCGAGTCCTGTACTCGTCAAAGTCGCCGATCCGGCTAGATGAAAGTCGACCTTTGCGAGAACACTCCAACGAAATGTTTTTCGCTGCTCTAACGTTCACTGAGACGTCGACGAAGGTTGCTTTCTTGCTTTGAGACCGGACAGTTCCTTCTGCCATTCGTGTACCTCTGAAGGTGTTTTCAAAATTAAATTTTATTATTGTTTCATTATTATTATATTTATTATGCACGGACCCCGAATGTTTGTAACGAATCATTAAAAAAGTCAATATTATTATATAGTGTGTTTGAGTTATTAATAATGCGATTTAAAGGATTTATTAATCCATATGTGGATTTGGATTTAATTGTTTGAAATCTTGCTGTAGTTCTCAAAACATGTTTAGGTACATAGAAATTGGTTTGCCTCAGGAGAGAGGCAATTATTATTAATCAAATTAAAAATAAAGATCTGGTTTTTTACTCTTATTCGAGCAGTCAATATTTCCAGGTTGACTGTGTTTAATATCGTTGAGTAATCATGATCAAAGATTGACATTGTATTATTTATCTTATATGAAAAACCTGAAAAATTTATCAAGTCAACATCTTTAATTTTTTGGTAAACATTCATCAAGAACTGCATTCCTCGAATGGATTAATGTAAAAGATTGTAAATGTTAATTTTTTCAAGGAACATCTTCACAGAATTGTCCACAGCCTCCATTCTTCGTATCCCGTTAGGTACATTCGCATTTCGTAATTTCGCATTTGCGAAACAGCTTAATTATGGAAGCTTTGAACTCGTTTGCACGCTTTGGTTGCCTACAGAAAGCTTACAGCGTCCCCATACAGTAAAGGTTGCAGTTGAATAATAAATTATGACAGGAAGTGTTGCTCATTAATGTTGTTCATCTAGCAACGTCGAGAATACACGTTGCAATTGCTAACTAATAAGAGGCGAATGTTTATACATCTTGAACGCATTTTTGCGTCGATCGCGAAATGATTATAGCCAATTTTTTTTCTGAATGTCTGAATTATAATGGTAATTATAATAATGGCAACACTGCTGCAAAGTGGAGTCCACATCACCGACTTTAATTACTTTGTTGTAATCAATGTTTATGTTAAATACGTTGCGAAGGTGAACGTCCACATTACCCATTTTAATTTCACCGTGAAACTTGCTGAGGGACTGTTATGCAACTCGCGAATGAATAATTTTACTGAATACATATTTTTAATTCTATTTTTTCGTTGTAATTAATGTTTATACAAATATTATCAATTTTCCAGGGGTACTTCGTATAGATAGTAATTTGTTAGTCCCAGAGGTATACCTGAAAATATCTTTAATATACTGCGTTTTAACGTCTCATTATTTCGAGTTATGTAGCCAAGCTGCAAAAACCGGTTCTCGTACGATCACCGAAGTTAAACAACGTTGGGCGCAGGCGGTGCTTGGATGGGTAACCGCTCTGTACACGCCGGTGGTTGCTCCCCTGGGTACGCGCTGCGTGTTGTTGGCAAATAGGTGGTTCGGAACCCACCGTAATAAAAAGTAGGTCCCGCTGAAATTAGGCGATAGTGAGAGTGGAAGAGGGGGAGTGTGGTAAAATGTGGTAAAAATAAGGGGATCAAATATGATTACTACATAGATTTCGAGTTATGTTCAATTTTACACACAATACACAGCAATAATATTAATGTGATATCTACTGTAATGACATACACATGAAGTCCACCGCTTCGTATTTGAAGCAAAGAAAATCAAATTAATGTCGTGAGTAGTTGTCCAAAATTATAACACATGAATATGCTATTCGAGTTTATAACAATACCTTTGTTCAGATTTTATGGGAGGATGCGTTTCATGCACAAGAGTATAGACTGCGGAGTAAATGCTGGTAATAAACGTGTTAAATTGGAGTTAATAACAAGTTAATTTCAGAACCCAAAGGTATTTCTTTATTTTCTATAGCTCGTACAATCCTATTAAACATTTATAGAACTCTATTCAAATCGTAATTATAATAAATTGCACTGCTTCGTTGCGAATATTTAACCATTTTGCCATTTAGCCATTGGCAGACTTTGGATTTATGAAATTACAAAAACATTACAAGAATTTACGAACATTGTTGTGACATTATTTCCGACCGATTGAAACAATCAAAATAAAAAAATTCATTTTCACCTAACCTCCTATTCCAAAGAATCGTCTTGGAACATTATTATTTCACTTAATAGTTATCTGTAAAAGAAATCGCAAAACAATTCTAGCAAAAATTGCGCGAAGCAAACTGGTGGAGAAAAAATGGAGCAGGCTCGTTGCGAAACGAACGGTAAAGCGACACTCGACAACCATAACTCAGAACACAGTATGAACTATGTCCCGCGGAGCAGTCGCGCGAGTGTTTTCTTTAAAATTCAATCGCGGAAATCCGAGCGGATTGGTCGCGATCGCATTTTCAACGTTGTATAGATCGTATCCCAGGGATGTTTCCCGCTCCGAACGGAATCGGCAAGTAATGCGAACGAGTTCGCGAGACATCCTGAGAGCGGATGTACGGGGGGAGGAGAAAGATAGAGAGAAAGAGAGCAAGAGACGTAGCAAGAGAGAATGGACAGAGCCTCGGGACAGAGATATGTAAATCCAATTCCGTGGCCGAGCAGGAATATGCGCTCGGAACAATTCGACTTTCAAACTTCCCGGTTACCGACTTGCAAAATGCTTCGACGAGTTACGCACGGTAGAAATCGATGGCGATTAGAATTGATTTGTGAAACTCTCCCTGGAGTAGAGGATTTTTTTCACATAAAATCACGGTGAGCAAAAGTAACCCTCACTCCGCCATTATCGGATTAGTCATGTGCCATTGTGACGCATGCATGACAGAGACGGAACGGTCACGTGACTGTGGGGAAATAGCATCGTAGAAGGGGAAGAGCAGAGTGGGAGACTCAGGGATTCTAACACGACGCCTAACCCAAATCCAAACCGGTTAACCAAGGAAGGTTACTGTAACCAGCTGTAAGCCATACTAACCTCGAGGGAACGATTCTTAAATCCTATAAAGAGAGGGTTAACCCGCCCGGAGCGTCTATCACGAAACAATGATTACGTCATAAAATTTACATTATAAAAAGTATAACATTTATTAAGATTGTCAAGACTTTTTAAATTTTTAAGACTTCAAGACTTTCGAGAGTTTCAAGAATTTATGATTTCGAATAAATACCGAATTGATTCGAAACTCTGTGGTGATTGATTTATTCGAAAACTTGCGAGACAGAGTATTGTATGCCCATCACTAGCTACCAGTCGCCCAGGCCGAAAGTTCTAATCCTCGAGAATTCGATGATATTTTTTTAACCAGCTGTAATTTCGAGAAAGCTAAATTTCAAAACATGAAGATTCTACTTTCGTACACCACCATTCATTTTCCTCCGAGATATTTTTACACGATGCAACAGATGAGAATCTGGAGACACATTTTTCCTAAAAAATGCGATTTTATACCTCTGTGAAAACATTGAGACATTTTCTCGTGAATGAATCATCCACAGATTTGTTTTAAGATTGAAGCCTTTACAACGAAAATATATGTACGATTCACAGAATTCAACTTATAAAAGTCATATCGAAAAATCAAATAACCTGTCAAATTCTGCATTAAATTTCAACAATAAAGCAATTCAGCAAAAACTGTGGGCAGTTTTAAAAACTATATTTCCATATCAATATTTCGTAATTCAAGACTTTTCAGATGTTACACTCGGGATTTTTGACTTTGGCCCACTGGATCGAACACCGTGCGGGATTCGCCGGTTTCCGATCGAGTTTTCACGTGTATCGCGTTGCATTATTTTGCGTCCGATGCGCTGCGCCGGTGAAATTCATTAGCAATGTATCTCGCTGCGTCCGCCGATCAAAACGACAAGTAATTCATGAACGTGATAGTATCCCGCGATTCCAATATCGCTAATTTACGGCGGCCGGTTCGATGGCTGCAGTTCGCGACACAAAGACACAAGAGAGGATGTCCGCATAGGGAAAAAAACGAGCCGATTACGACATTTTATTCTGTCGAGGCGCGTGTGGGCGGCTCCATTCGCAAATTATCCAATATTTTGCGTCTCCAACCGGTGGATGCCGAATAAATTGCGAACCGGTTGTCCGACACCGAAAAAACACACGGGAGACAAAAAAAATACACACAGGTAGATACGCGTGTATATACCGATGTTTAACGAGCACACGGCGAAAACAAAGACAATATTTTCTGGCGGACATGCGGAAATCATCGAAAATGCCATAACATTTCGCCCGGTTACACGCGACGATTGTAATAAAAGCAATGACGGCCATCCACCGTTACGTGTATGCTGTATACATCCCAGATGCTTTTCCGTTTACATGGAACAATGGCGAGCGGCCGCTTCTGCATACTATTTTTCACGCAAGAATCGAGTCGAAATTGTTTATACAGCGGGCTTCCCGATCAACGGTGTGTCGCCGGGAAGGGGGTAATTCCGCGTAAAAAAAACAATATATCGAAAACTCGCGGGAAAAAATAGGATTACCCGATTTTGCTTTATTTTTCACGTTTAATTGCATGGAAAATTCCCAGGAAATATTGCCGGCTGCGATCGCCGAAATCCACAGGGTGGACGGCTCGTTCCGAATGAAAAATCGAGGGATCGCGTTACTTGGTTTTGAAAGGTTTATCGTGGTGTAAAATTTTTATCAGTAGACTGCGGGTTTTATGCATTTCTAACAAAAATGCTGTTTTATTATTTGTAACCTATTAAAGAGGAAAAAAGGAAACGAAAAAATTGAATGTCCGGTTTTCGCATGTTCGAACGATGAAACGATTTTTTCATGCAATGCAACAGTTTCGGAGACACCTGGTACGCGTATTTCACCATACGTTCGCGGAATATTCGGGAAACAGTGACCACTATCGCCACAAAGGATGCTCGTCACCTGTACCGCGCGTTCGTTCCGCTCTTCTACAGGGAAATCTCGGAAAATGAAAAAGCAAAGTCTACGAGGACCAGTTGTTTCTTAAGAGGCTTACGCGATTAGGTCCGGTCCCGTTTTCAGTGAGCGAAACATTTTCTTTTGTCGCGGATTCTCCGCGAAAGGAAGAATAATCGGTAGCGGAAGATGCGCTCCGTGATGCGCCTCGATGCACAATTAACAGGGTATTCTGCTTGTGAATGCCATTTTTTTTGCCAACTTTGAGGAATTTTTTCCAGAAGAATCGTTCAACTATTTTTTTTAGCTATGATGCATCCTAGCGAAAAATATTTTTAAAAAATATTTAAAAAAATATTGTTAACCCTCGCAAGGTAAGGTCTAACAACACATAAATAAGGTGGGATTTCTTAGATCCCGACAAATGAATTTCATAAATAGCCTCGTTTTTAATAAATTTGGGATGAAGAATAAAATACAATACAGGATAAAAAGTAAACAAACGTAAACAAAGTAAAAGTAAACAAAGATCTAATTTTATTCATATAAAAATTCTTTCCAAAAATCTGAAGCTGGGGTCTCTCAGATCCCACATTACCTTGCGAAGGTTAACACTAAATTTATTATATTTCCAGGGTGGTCGCTCTTAAGCTTCAATATTAAATCTGTATTTTTTCTAGTTTTTCAATTTTCACAACCAGAGTTTGCAACTGAAAAATCGGAAGTAATTCTCTAATGCTAAAGGTGTTACATTTTTTTTCGAGTTTTTAAAATGGGGCAGAACCTGAGTTTCCCTTTGCTCCCCGTAACTACCTTTACAGACGAGGAACAGGGCTGAAACTTGGTAGAAAGGGTTCTTTCTTGGTAAAGAAGATCTATTTCGAAGGGTAGAAATAGTTTTTTAGGCATCAAGATTTGCAACGATCAATCCGATCTCCTAGTTTTTCGTATCGGTAAAAGCAGTCGCGGAATGAAACGCGTTAATGAAAAAGTCGTTCCTCACGAAGGATCCCAGCTCCAGCACCAACTCCGGGGAGAACAGGTACGATGAAGTTCTTAAAATGTCGCCGGTTGGAAGTCCGCGTTCCGGAAACGGCCGTCCTATCTCTATATCCGCGCGCGGCGGGCAGCACGATTTATGACTGACTCGACTTCTTCCACTTTCATATCTTCCTCCTTCTGGTACCCGAAACTCGCGCAATCTCCCGCGAGCCAGTCGCAGATTTTGTTCGTTTCTTCGACGACGCAACAGACGGTATCCCTCTTGCAACGTTCGTGCAATTACTATACAGGGTGGGTCGGAAATCGTAGTACAACCGGGCAGGAGGTAATTTTCCCTTGCAAAAATAAGTCGAAAAAAAGGAATAACATTTTTTCGTTTGGCAGCTCGTTTTCGAGGAAATCGAGTTTAAAGTTCCGCCAGGTTCGCGTGCTTTAGTACATGCAGAAAGTGGAATTGGTTGATCATGGTCAGACGCGTCAGACGATTCATACACTAGTGGTCAAAATGATAAGGCACCTCAAGGTTTTTAGCATTGAACATTCATTTGTACATATATACACGTAGAATTACACAAAGTGAATATACAACAAAATAAGGTACTAACTTTTATACAATATACTAAAAATTAAATAACTCGTTCAAACCATTTATTATTTCTACAAAAATTGACTTTTAGTGTGAGAAAAATGATAAGGCACTTTGAATATAAAATAAGAAAAGTATTAGAATTCAACAAAATCACACAATTTGTGACAGTTTTAGTAATGCGTGGATTGCCCTTTACGTTGTACCACTTCAATCATTCTTCTTGGTGAACTTCTATATAGATTTGTTATATCATTTTGATGCCTTCCCAAGCTTCTAAAATTGCTGATTTCAATTCGGATATTGTACTGTACTGCTTTCCATCTTCGTATAATATTCTTGACAGTCTTCCCCAAATGTTCTCGATAATGTTTAGGCCATGAGCCCTTGCAGGCCAATTCAAAACCTTTATATTTTCCGCATCAAAATAATTTTTTACTATGCGAGCAGTATGTAAAGCTACATAATCTTGGTGAAATATATATTTTCTGCTAGCAATACTGCGAGCATATATTCCAATTTGCTCTTTAATTAAATTTAAGTAGCGAGCACTATTCACGGCCTTAAATAAATTTTATTTCCATTTATCCTCTATAGCCGATTCCTCCCCAAATCATTACTGTACCGCCACCACATTGACGACGACTCAAAACCCTTTGTTCCTTTCTTAAATCATGGAAATAGTACTTGTATCCATCTGGACCATCCAAATTTAGTTTCTTTTCATCTGTGAATATAATTCACGCACATAGTTTACTCCTAATAACCTTGTGATTTCAGGACATATATATGAAATTTTGTGTGTGTACAACGGTGCCTTATCATTTTGTCCACCAGTGTATGCAATAGCACGTGTATATTCGCGGCATTTTCAAACTCGATTTTCTCGAAAACGAGCTCCCAAACGAAGAAATGTATTCCTTTTTCTCGACTTATTTTTGCATATAGAATCACCCCCTGCCCGGTTGTACTACGATTTCCGGTCCATCCTCTATGTATGTATTCTTTATTTGATTCCCCTTAGGGTTACAAATTCCTTATCCCCTTCCCTCCAATTCCTTTCTCCGTTCTTGACGCTCTTAAATTCTAACCTTATTCCTAACTTATAACTAACTTACATCTATATTTAATCTAATTTGCGAGAGAGAGAGAGATTATATTTACAATAGGCCCATCCTCTATGTATTAGTTACATAAAATGTCACAGTCCATGCCAGTTGCAATTTGATCGTTCGATTTTGGATCGGGTGGTAAGAAGTTGTACTTACGGTTATCTTATAATTAGACTGCGGGCCATTATGCAAAACAAAAATCGTCTGCATCGAATGCAAAAAATAGAAACCAAATTGAATGCTGTTTCTTCTCTTAATGATTTTAATAGAGGAGAAATCATGTATTGACATCTTCAATTTTTAAAATTTTTCAACAATTTTGAATTTTATCTGCTCAATTTTGCTATAAATGCATAAAGATCTGCAGTCTTCTTATAATCTTCAAAATTTTATGTATATTTTTCACTTTTCTTCTCACGTGGAATCGCTCCCTCCACGTATACATTTTGCGACACCCTGTCGACATGTGGAACAAAATAGTCTACGAAACTTTAAAGTGGTTTTTTAAGAGAACGGTTCACCTCTGGGACTCATGGCTCCTATGTTTCTCCAATGAATAATAAGTTTGACCTTGAAAAACAGAGTTAGGGTCAACTTTATATGTTAGCTTTCTACACCGGAGAACATTTTCGTAAAGGAAAAAGCTGCTGCAAATGATCTCCGGAACCATCGTTTTTTCAAGGTTTTCTTAAGAGATTAAGACACCCTGTAGAGGTCGTAGAATCTACGATGCTCAAAACCTGTTTTAAGTCGACGAATTGCCAGTTACAGTCTGGGGAAGTCGTCCGGGGTCGTCCGGACGAGCAATTTGCGGAGATTCCTGCGGCGCTTCTCCTAATCAAGGATATCTGTGAAGTGAACAAAGAGGGTGGGGGGGAGGGGATCGAAACGGATCAGCTGGTAGGAAAGGGGTTGAGTCCGTAAGGGGGGGGGGGGGGGGGGAGGGAAGGGGGGGGGGGAGGGGGGGGGGGGGGGGGGGGGGGGGGGGGGGGCGCAGATGGAAAGCGAGGCGGAAAGGGATTGCCGATGGAACCGATAAAAGTGTCAGGCAGTAACCGAACCGACGCATAAGATTCCGGGGAAATTTGAGAAAGGGTGCGGGGACGCGGCGCGCAGGAAAATAGAAGAAACGAGATGGAAACGGGGCGGAAGAAGAGGTATTCGCGACAGAAGATAAATTTTACGACGCATAGACTACGAGCTCGTAAAAATGCCGGGCGACTTTAATTCTACGACACCCGTTCCGACGGAGAGAAGCTCCAGGCCGCGTGTCTCCTCTTCCTCCGCGCGACTTGCATTTAATTGCGACCGGATGTCACCGGACATCGGCACGAACGATTTCGCGAGCCAATACCGCGAGAACTGAATTCTCGAGCAGAATACAATGAATCCTGATCACACTGCGGATCTGTGTGCAAAATAAACACGGTCTGTCTTCATTGCGAGAGATAAGAGCCAAATATACATTTCCTGCTTTCATTAATAATTTTGTTTTGTCTAATCCGATTAGAATCTCGCAATAAAACTCATCATAAAAATCCGCCCATGGTTTTGGGAACGGAAAGTTCATCTTCCCTCTCCGTATTATCGAGCTCTTTTCGCGATAGCTTTGTTTCGAATTGTTTTATGTAGCTGGGTGGGAAGGAAGGGCGCGGCGCTTCCCCCTTAAACAATAATGGAACCATGAAGCGCTCTCGTCGCAACCAAGCACGCTCCGGCGCTATCGCGAAAGCCTCGGAGTGTCGCTTTAACGTTCTCGAGGCTGCTCCGGAGCAACGGCGTTCCGAGTGACGGCTACGAAATTCAGGAATTCACCCGGAAATTACAGCGACCCACGAGCGGCGATTTATCGCGGCATTGTTAACCGTCGAACGTGGAAGGGCACCGCGTAACCGCATTGCCGGACCAACAAGAATCAATAATGCGAGCCCGCGAGAAACCGACGATCTCCAGAATCGATCTTCCAGCCAAGACGCCTCCTGTCCATTGAGAACGTCTCTCCTTTTAACGCATAACAATTCCTTTGCGATTTCGCTGAAGATTTGTCCAACTATTCCGCAATCTAATTCTCGAGGGAAAGTAACCGGTAGAACTCGAACTACGAAGCAACTTCTAACGCAGAATTATTATTAATTTTATGCATTTATGACAAAATTGAATAGCTGCATTCACACACAGTGTGAGGATTCAAAGAATTTAAGAATGTCAATAGGATAAACTCTACTATTGCTGGCACTGCAGTAGTTATTGGCACTTTTGATTTAAACGGCAAATATTAACAATTCCTGGTATAGAAAATCATTTTTTTATTGCTTCTTATTTATATTTCAAAGCAACGTTGTAAGTTTTCATAACAGAGTTCCACATATGACTGTTAGCAAATGTACCAATGACTGTACTATTTGTCTTACGATTGTTATTCACTGAATATATTTTACAATAAAAGATTTATGACTGGCCAATCATTGAACACTTCGCCCTATATTATTTTCAATCTATTAAAATCAATTAATGAAGAAAACTCTTATTATAATGATTATTTTTATAATAATCAAAATCTAATTGCAATAAATGGGGAACATTTTTCTTTTGTATTAAGATCCGCAGTTTCTTTATGACAATTCCTCTTGTCAGCGATGTCCACGAACACTTTGGTTGTTTTCAGAATGGACCCAGCTTAAGCCGTCTTTCTCAAAATGGTATTTTTCTGGTTTTCCGATACAGCCCGGTAATTTTCACACCGGAACTGCTGGACTGGACATTATCACTGGACATTTTATTGCACACGAGTGCGCTGTTGGGACCGCCACAGCTCTCTTCGTATTTACACCGATAATTATTTAGTGTGTATCGATGCAACAATTCGCTCGCATTTGTAAATCTGCGAATTAAGTACATTAATTGCGCCACTGGATTTTCGAACTCCACTCGAGGCATTAATTATTTTTTATTTCGTTTATACAGATCGTTTTCAAACAGGCAGTTTGTGAGAAGTGATTTACAATTATAATAAATGGCTGCTCATTTATGCGATACAGTGTAATTAATTCTCCGTTCGCAACCTTATTTTTACCGAAGCCGTATGCGTATTTGGTCGTTCATTATTAGCAACTATTTTTTTAAAGCATTAATGGAGAAACATAAATATCGAGAAGAAAGAAATTCAAGAGAGTGAAATATTTCTGTGGACATAAACAACCCTGGTAGTTTAACAAAAATAGATTAAGTAAATCCTTTTATGTAGTTTGTTAGTATCAGCAAGAAAATTGGCTTTTTTTAAACGGCAACTGAAAATTTCGCGTTCCTGAAGTTTCGTTCGCATAGTTTTAATCTTCCCAGATGAATCTTCTTTAGCAAAATCTCATCCAGGTGTCTTGTAAATCCGTAATATATTACAGCCGCTTATAAACGATGCATCCCACGCAACTTCGCTGTGTTTTTATTTCGCGCCGGGAACACACACCGCGTTGGGCCGATCGATATCAGCAACAACCTTGCGGAAAGTTTTGCAATTACGTGCCTCGCGAGCCTAGTGAAAATTTCCCCCGCATCGTCGACATTGCGTTTTTACCATTTCCCCATACGCTCTTCCGGACTGAACGAATTCCACGGTGAACGATCGATCGAAAGATCAATGTTCCCGTACTGCAGTTTATATTAACACTAAACCAGAGTTGGACAAAAACTTAATCAACGATTGACGAATAAATTTCTACTTCAATCGTTATTATTATGATTATCAATTATCTTATTTTATAATTGTAAAATAAAAAATCTGGAACCCGTCATTTTGATCGGTGATTAAACATTATTTACATTTTACACGGAGCAAGTCTTGCTATATCTATAGAGCTCTTGGAAAGTGAAGTGGAAATCTGAGATCGGTTCTGATTCCGAAAAACATTCCAAGCTCAAATTGCACGGGCTGTAAAGAATAAAAATCATGGTTTTCATATCTGAAATCGTACAGATTCAAAGATTGAAGCTTTCCGTATAGAACGATCCCAAAAAATTCGATATACGATTTTCCGTTGTGCTATGAACGAAACGCACGCGCCGGCAACCGAGATAAATACGTGTTTGCGCTGAACTGAATAGAATTCAGTAATGGCGGATCAAAAGAAGCAATGAATCACGGGAAACCGGTTACGAGCCTCGATTGAAAGTTTTGTTTTATCGGGAGCGAGCATCGGCGACGAACCGCACGATTAATTATGGGACGCGTTCGTTCCATTCGGGCGCGCAGAAATTAAAACGCTTATAACACGGTGTTGCACGAGCGTGTAACGAATGCCCCGGTAACATGCATAATTACCTCTAATTTAGTATAATTGTGAGGGCGCAGCGTCTAGCGACCGACTAATTTGTAAACAACCGGAGGACTCGATCGCTTTGATTAGCGGCGTTTAACCAACCGGTTTATAAAAAACGTCGTGTTATTGTCGCCCGAGTGTCTATCCGAGAAAATTAGAGAAAACTCTGCTCGAGTTCACGCACGGATAAACGTGAGCCGCTCCACACAACTAATAGACGTTGCACAGATACAAATATAATCTCGTTACCAACAAGTGAACGGAACTCGGCCCGCTTGTTATTTAATTCGTGGCGATGCTCGGAAAGCGGCGAAACCTGTTTTGGACGCACGTGAATGAAATCGCAAAATTGTTAATAATAACTAAAATTCGTAACTGTTGTTAACGCTGTCCTACTTCTTACACCGGGTGTCTCATTTAACCCTGTCAGCCCTAACAACTTCATCTGTGCAGATTCAACAAAATATTTGTAAAGAAAATCTTTGCAAGG
This sequence comes from Lasioglossum marginatum, assembly GCA_028455795.1. Lineage (NCBI taxonomy): Eukaryota > Metazoa > Arthropoda > Insecta > Hymenoptera > Halictidae > Lasioglossum > Lasioglossum marginatum. The sequence continues at coordinate 7,287,869 of CM052265.1, forward strand.
AAAGGTCATTCAAGGTCATGTCGAACATTCACATTACTTGTCTAAACAGTGTTCCTAAACAATTTCTTTCCCATTGCGGTTGTCCCTGAGTGACGTTTAAGATTACAATAAATTCTCGATATTCTGCCTGCGACCTTCTACCCAGAATTTATCCAGTGCCTATCCACTCCATTGCCGGCCAACGCCGCAAAGCGGCAATGATTGATCTCGGCTCGGATATATCGGTGTGAACCACTATTAATCGAATTACAAAACTTCTTTATTTTTCATTATTTTTTTATGGGACTTTCGCCAACTTATTTCTGGCATTTTCTGATTAAAATGACACCAAACACAATATAATTTCAACTGTATTTAGTGGTTTAATCGACGATGAAGTTTCGGGCGCATGGAAGGACAGCGTATGGAAAAGAAAGAGACGCGGACAGTCGCCGCGCCGTCGCCGACACAGTTCAAAGGCCCGCGTGTTCGCTGTCCTACCTTGCGCCCGAAACTTCCATCGTCAATCAAACCACTAAATACAGTTGAAATTATATCGTGTTTGAAATTCCAGAAATAAGTTGGTTAAAGTCCCATAAAAAAATAATGAAAAATAAAGAAGTTTTGTAATTCGATTAGTAGTGGTTCACACCGATACGATTCGGCCGCGCGATCTGTATTTACATGCTGTCCTTTTGTACGTTCGGTTTTCGATTGTACTCTCGGCCGGTCCATAAAAAAAATGTATCTACACGATATGGCTCCGTGCAGAACACTGGCCGTTGGAAAAATATCGAGAATTTACTGTAATAACATCTGTTTAGGACAAAAGTAATTTTTGAAGAATTAAACGAGACTTAGTAGACATGATCGCTGCAGTATGTTTTTCCGGGACATGAAGTGTGCACCGACATGCAACGGAAGTGTCTCGTCGTTTCGAAAGTGCACGGACAGTTGAAGTAAAACAGCATTTCGGCCAGCAGCCGTGCACCGTTTGCATCGTGCACCTCGGATGAAAGTCTCACGAAAGAAGTTGCAACGTTCAGGAAGTTCCAGGTCCGTCGATGCACTCGCTGCAACGACAGACGTGCATCCCCACGGCGAAGTTTCATTCGTCGATGAATTTCCAAAAGGTTTCCCCCGACACTCGAGAAACGGCTTGCTACTCTTCAGCGTACGTTGCTGTTTGTTTATGTGATCGCTTGCTCGCAGTCAATTCGCGAGTCAATTTCAATAACAAACTTTCGTTTCGCGGACTCCGAGTGGTACACACGGCTATTCAGGTCTCGATAATTATGCGTGCTATGCACTCGATCTATGCAAACCAGTTTCGAACTCTGGAACTGCTTGACGGTTTCGAAAACATAATTGGAAGGAGGCTTGCGGGGATCTTTATTCAGATCACGCTGTTGTTCTGAATTCGACGAAATAGAACCAACATGGTGAAAAAAATCGTACCATAGTTTTTAATTTGAAAATATTTTTACGCAAGAGAACAGATGGCACGAATTAAAATTGTTTTCTTTTTCCGCAGTTTGATATCCCTGAATTGAATTTCGTAGGTAGCTTAATATTAATAACGTTAAGAAACACAATGGAAAACTGAAGTTGCTTTCACTCTTACAAATTCGACAAGATCACAGGTTCTACGAAATGTAAAAACTTTTTTGCAGATCGTTTTAAAATAGCTTAGTAGGACAAGGTCTCTCCTTTACAATGGGCCCTCAAATCTACGATTTTTTTTCTGTCGTTTTACAACAGTTTAAGGGGGAATTTCCTTTTTTTTGGTCAAAAATATCGATACTTTAGGATCTTTTATAAACAAAAATGTAACATTAATTAATTTGAAACTTTGTATATGTGTTTGTTATACTTTCATCATGTTACATACATTTTTTCAGTTCAGTTCACTTAAAAATACAGTCTGAATTGTCCGTAACTAGGACGCTCCGCACAATTACTTCATTAACGGTTGACATGATATCTGCCCTCAAGTTTATCTGAAATCAAAAATTCTAATGAGATTTTATTTTATACACATATAATTATCGTTTGACCTACAATGAATAAAAAAATATTATTTTTCTAACTGTTTAAATTCAGATGTTCGATTTTTTTACCTGATTTTATTACCTGAACTTTTGATAATTAAAAAAATATATACAACCCATCGTCTTGCCTGTAAGTCAAACGATAAAAGGATTCTTTCTTAACGTACAGCTAAAATTTCAAGTTGATCGATCCAATACTTTTTTTTAAATCATGTCAACCAGCTACGAAAAAGTTGTTTCGAGAAAAACGCGTTTAAAGTTTGTAATGCAGTTACTGAACAAATCAGATACAACTAATCAGCTATTCCAGATTTTTTTCTAAATTTGCTTGGCTATTAGAAAACTACGACTCCAATAACATAAACGTTTTACAACAGTACCATGGATTCTGGGAGTATCGATCGCTCGATCACTTGCCGCCAAATATATACCTTGCTTCAAAAGTCCATAACTTTGAAAATTTTACGAATTTTAACTTAAAACTTTGCAGAGACATTCCTACAAAATTAAACTACAAGATTCTGTAAAAAACAAAGAATCGATTTTTTGACGAAAAAAAGAGAAATTCCCCTAAAATCGAAACAATGCGATTAAAATTAAATTGACACTGCAACGGTGCACTTTCGACGTTGCAGGTTCTTTGTCGGTGGTCGATTCTCGGGCAGCAAACCGCCGCGCCGCGAGAGATCGAAACGGTGGCGTTTCCCCGATTCCATTCGGCTGGCATTCTACTCGAACGATCAAAGTCTCGCGTCGTCGTTTGCGGCGCGTGCAAAGTTGCATCGGGTCCGTTGCACCGCGACCATTGCAGCGCGCTGCAGCAGGGAACAGCACACGCGTAGACGTATTATCGCGTGGCCGGCAGCAGCAGCAGCAGCAACTGCCGGCTGTTCTCCTTTACAGATTACATGCTCCTAACTTCGACGGTTAGCGCCGTCATAAATCCAACAGCGCGAGCCGGGAGAAACCCGCTCATCGATGTACAAGTATCCCCGGCGTCTGTTACGACTCCCGCGAACATTATGCTGGCCGCAACATAAGCGCGCACAAACTTCCCGAATGATGCACCGTCCAAGTTTCTCGCGGATTTTCACCGATGGATCTTAATTCGGCCAGATGCGCTCCGAGCGGGACGACTCGCAATCGGGAGAATTGACGAGGACCGATTTACCCGCGTTGCAAACGCGGTGCTGCGCGGAAACTTAACGCGCCTCGCGAACCTGTTTCGCGAAACCTTTCGTCGAATTAATATCGGCTGTTTCTGATCCGGTTCCCTAAGCCGAGAGAATATGCTTAAAAATGGTGTTAAAAATAGGAACTGAGGACCTGTTCTTAGAGAACGAAATATTCGGCTCCAATCTACCGCGGTTGACTTGAACTATTGGGTTGGAAAGAAAGTTCGTAGCGTTTGCAAATTAAAAATCGAAGATAAAACTAAGATATTTATTATTCATATGTTTATTCAATAACACGAGAAGTTATCTCGAAAATGGCAAAAAGTAATAGAACAGAATGGAAAACATGTTACTGAATAAATCTATGAATAAATATCTGAATTGTAGCTTTCAATTTTAATTTACAAACGCTACGAATTTTCGTTCTAACCGAATATTTTGATTTCGCATAAAGATCCGCAGTCCATTGATCGACGCTGTGCGTCATCCAAACATTTCCCAACAGGTTGCACAGAGTGAAAGGAAGGGAAGGACCAGCTCAAAAGTCGGAATCGAAATTGACCGTGTGTCGGTCAGTCGAAATTCAAACTCTCCCACGTGGAATCGATCGATGGCGATCGAAGGAAAGACTGTCAGCAATCTTGCGGAGGGATTTTGCGTAAGATCGTTTCATTAGCAGCCGTCCGAGTCCCGGGGCTATTTCCCGCTCGTTTTCCTCCGGCCTCGTCTAATCCACTTTAGCTTAACCAGAACTTGGACGGACGTCTGCCCGATCCGCTTTCTACTTCCCTGTCTCTGCCTCCTCGCCCAATCGGTTTAGCGCGATTTAATAGCAGAGTCGCGCTTTGAATCAATCGCTCGATAATCGAGGAGAGGGAGCATTGCTTATCGATCGTACAGCTTCTTCGGAATCGGTCGCCTACCTTCGCCTCATCGGGCAAACTATAAACCGAGACACCGAGTTTTCGAGGAACGTTGCCCGGACCAACAGATCTTCAAGTTTGTTGAATTCAGGTGGAATTTTCTGGTCCAAAATATCGATTTCATAATTCGATTTCGTAATTCTTTTATTGTATCATTATAACCTCATTCACTCCTTTCGAACTGTATATCATTGGAAAGCTCTGGATTCTTCGATTAATTTGATATAAAATACTCGTGCTTAAAAATTATATATAAATGTCTTTGTTTGAGAAAATGTGGAAGTCGCGAAGTTAGTTGCCAACCTAATAAACTCTCAAAACTGCTTTCTCAAATTTTTTTACTGAAATTCGTTGCAGTCACTGGACTGCGAATTTCTATGCAAAATAAAAATGGTATGTATTAATCTTCTATCTATTCGTTTTTGTTTGAAATGCATCAAATCCGCAGTCTAATAATAAACAATATTTCCGGCCGCGTTGAATTTCACTAAACTCGCGTGGCTCGCAATGATTACATAGGACAAAGCTAGCAGTCCAAATTCAACGAAAAATATGAAACATGAAATGTTCTGCAAGTTGATGCACGGCCGTTTTTGCAACTGTTCATTTCGATGATTAATTCAGAGCTAGAGAAATATTCGATCGGCCCGCGAAGCGAGCCAGCGCATTGTCCCGGAGAATTTCGCTCGGTGATCGTTTGCGTCTAGCTGGTTTGCCAGAAAGAACCAGCAGTTATGCCCGAGGGAAAGATGGGAACGGCCGGAAAAACCGCGCGCGACTTCGTCGAACAAAACCGAATAAAAGCAAAAGCCTCTGCTCCGAGCTCGCGGTACACGCAGTGTTCTCCGGTGATTGAAAAGCGGGCCAGGGGTAGAGGGTGGAGGTACCGGAGGAGCATTTTCAGAACAGAGGCTCCGGCGTGCGGGCATAATGTACACCGTGAGAAAAAACGGCATCTTTTGCGCAAGCTGAAGAACGTTCGATCACCGGAGAAATTCTCAGCCGCGAATCTGTCTGCCGCCCCGCCGGCGAATTCCAGACGAACGCGTGATTGCTATTCTGCCGGAGATTACCAAGGTGAACTAAAGACTACTGGTCAATTTTCACTCTTCATTGTTCATAAAAATTCTCTGCATCGATTGCAATAAATTAAAACCAAGGAGAATATTATTTTTTTCTTATATTATAATACATACACAGGGTGAGTCAGGGTTGTTGTTTTCAAAGATACATTAAATGTCTTGAGCACAAAGTTGAATGGTAAAATGAGCCTCATACGATATCAAAAAAAAATTTTGTTTTTATGTAATTTTTTTTAGAGATATCAAGGCCACCTTCATTTTTTAAATGGAACCACCCTTTTTTAAACATCTACAATGATAGTCCCTTTCATTACGAATTCAATGACTATAATTACTCAAGGTCATTCAAGGCCACGGACAGAAAAATCGTATAAAACTAAAATATGGAAGCAGAATACATTTATCACCAGTGAGACTTGTAGTAAACATGCTAAGGTTATTCAATGCTATGGAATGTTTTCAAACATCCTCTAGCCGATTACGTTGCGATTTATTTACTAACAGTATGTTTCCAAACGCGATTGCGCTATGTCTTATTCAATGATTGAAAGGTGTGACATGATCACGGTTTGTGAATCTAGACAAAATGCATTGCAGGCCCGATTGCTTTATGAAGACAGCGAAACGAAACTAAGCGAAACACCCCTTCTAGACTGATTTTTACTAATATCTACAAGTTATTTAGAAATACTGGAACGTAGATGTAAGAAAACGTAAACGAAAGAATCTCATGACTACTGAAGACAACGAAATTAATATTTTAGCAGCTATAGCTGTCAATCCACATGTGAGTACGAGAGAAATTACCCGAGTAGCAAGCATGAGTCAAAGTAGCGTAATACGAGTTCTGGCCTAACATAAATTTCATCCGTTTCACATATCGCTACATCAGGAATTCATCAGGTTTTCTCTGTCCGTGACTTCGAATGACCTTGAGTAATCATAGTCACAGAATTCGTAATGAAAGGGACTATCATTGCAGATGTTTAAAAAAGGGTGGTTCCATTTAAAAAAATGAAGGTGACCTTGATATCTCTAAAAAAATGACATAAAAACAAAACGTTTTTTTGTGTCGTATGATCCCCATTTTACCATTCAACTTTGTGCTCAAGACATTTAATGTATCTTTGAAAACAACAAAGATATTTGAGGTGACAACGTTAGGTGACTCGCCTTGTATTGTCACCCTAAAATTCTTTTAATCTCCCAACTATTTTAAATTTCACCTACCAATTGTATGATAAATGCGTAAAATCCCCAGTCCAATAATGCGTTAACGTTCTCCAATTCTACCAACGTATTCACAATTCATTCTCTTGATAAATGCATAAAATTCGTTTAGTAAAATGGCTTTATTCTACTTTGACTGTATTGTGCAGTAGCATCGTATGTCCTAAGCAGTTAAAGAGTTAAAACAGTATGAATAAACAATTACACCTGGCGTTGCATCACTTTGTTTCCTCGCGTATATCCGCCATTTATCAAAAGCCATCTCGAACGCGCGAAAGTTTTGTCGCTGCAGGCGGCTGCGGATCCGTTCTTGCGATCCGGACACTCGAGAGGAGAGGAGAGAAGAGAAATGGATTACTCGGACCGGCAGAAGTCTGTCGATTCGCTTCCTCCACGGTTTTTTTCCCGGTGGCGGGCCGGCCCGTTGCCGTCCCGTCGCGTTTCTTCCGATACGCTTTTGCATCTTTCGAAAGTTTTCTACGAGGCGCGCGACTAGTCGCTTTAAAAGCGTCGGATAAGAAGGAAAGCTTCGGAATTATGGTAATCCTCTAGGCTGTCACTGGAGCCAAGGGAAGCGCGGCGTCTCGTGGAAGAAAACAGCCTTGTATATCCTCTATTTCGGAATTCTTTCGACGAGCCTTGAAATCTTCGCGATTTGTTAGTCTAAACGATCGTTTCTTTCTTGCTGCCGGCGAGCGTGCTGCTTCGGATTAAAACGAAAGTTTACGATTTTGCGATAGAAAGAGAGAAATATTAAAAGGAAGAAAGAAAGGGAGGAGGAAGCGAAGATTCTCGCGGCGGAAGTTAAGCGCACGCGTCGCTGTATTGGCCCGGTTACGAGAGCGCTTTTATCTTTTCGTTCTTTTTTAACGGACTCGTTCTTACGCTTTGTCTAAAGGCGATAAATGTGGCGAATGGATGGTTAAATGTGCCCGCCCAACCAAATTGACTTTTCCTCATACCATTCGATAGCATCCCCAAAGAAAAACCTCTGTGGTAAGTTTCAAATCCGAACGGAGTAAGGTTCAAATCCCCACCACAAGAGTAGTTACAGTTGCAGATATAGTTCGTTATAATTAACATTTCTTCTGTTCTCCTTCATAAAAAATTATGAAAAACTTCGTGCACATGCTACCTAACAGCACACACGACTGTGAATTTTTTCCGAATTTTTGTTGGATTATCAAAAATGAATCAACGATCTCAGAGTCGTATAAATGAACAGAGATTATGAAGTGCCGATGAAACGATCTCAAAATCGTTTCGAAACAGATTTCGATGTACCCCATTTGATACTTTGTTTCAAGAGCCGGACTGTGGGGGCTAACCTAAACAGTCTGGAGATACGAGAGAACCCTGGTTTCCTTTCGAGGATCCAACGGTTTTCCTTTCAGCATCAGTCGAAGCAACGATTTTGTAAAGTAAAGAGCTTCCTCCCGCGCCGTGAAATAAAGAATAGTTTTATTTTATAAGTACTAGTGTACATTTATTAACACCCATTTCCAATAATTTTAGACCAGACTTGGGCAAAAATTTTGCCCATTTCAATTGTTAATCGCAATTAACAATTAAACTCCTACTTTAGTCGTTAATTGCGGTTAATGATTACATTCTTTACAATTGTAATCGTCAATCGGATAATTGATTAATGATTAACTGCTGAAATGTCGAAATTAAATACGGAATCAAAACTGTATGCATACTGAAAAAGATGTAAACTGAGTTTAGGTATATTGTCATTTGGTCTATAATACGATCTCTATGTGCCTACTTATTACAATTTATGGATAGGCCGTATGCCGATTAACTTCAACAATAATTGATTAAATCAGTCTCCGATTTTTCGATGATTTCTTTTTTTAATCAACGATGGACGTTTAACTGCATCAATCGATTGAATCAATCGTCCATTTTTCAATAATTACCTTTTTTAATCGTACACATTAATCAATCAATATTGGTTAAAATTTTAATCGATTAATGCTCAACTCTGTTTTAGACTGCAAAATCGATTTTTAAAATATTCCAGTAATTTAAAATTGCTGACTTTAAATCGAAGTTATCGGATGACTAAGTTCATATTATTATGGCAGTACTGTGATTACTAACATATATCTTTAACAGATTTTTCGGATTAGGCGAACATGTTTAAAAAAATTGAGAATTTCTGAAAATCCGGAGGAAATGCATATTTCTCATAGAAGTATCAGAGGTATAAGGATTTAATAGTGCCCTTATATCTCTAATTTCTTTCATATTTTTTTGCAAAGTACACATCATAGTTGATAAAGTAAAAAATCGATTTTTTCGATTCTTTAGTTTTCTGCCGGTCGAATCCGAGCGCAAAAGGGAAAACGGCAAGGAAACCGGCTCGCGCGTCGAGCCTCGACACGGTTCTCTCTCGCGCGGCGAAATTCGCGTGGTCGTTTGTTAGAAATAATCACGTTGCAGGCTCGGTTTGCCTCGAGCTCGCAGAGAGGCCCGCACTCAAAAGCTCCGCGGAAAAAATCCGCTCGTGTACTTCATCTAATCTGGCACAAGTGCGAGCACCGACTGCGCCAATGCCGTTCTACCGTTGTGCCAACCCTTGCAGCCATGCAGTCGTGCAGCTTGCATCCGCGAGCGTCGGCCACACTTTCCGCTTTCAATTAGTTACTGTTACGCCTACGCTCGTGGTTCGTCCTCGGAAGGGTTCGGATCTGCGTGCCGAGTCCGTCCATTATTGTTCCTAATAATTACATCCATGGAATAATATGTCTTCACTTAGAAAACCGCTTGGGGAATTTTTATGTCTGTATCTTGTAACAGAGACACCGAGTTACTGAGCGGTTTCCTTGATTACTAGACAAGCTATTTTGATGAATCCGGCGGCAAGTTATAAGGTAATGTCGATTGTATTTGTGGGATTTTTTGCAAAATTTTCTACCGCTTTTTAGGGAAACGAAAAAATTAATTTTTCTACTGCCGAATGAACCAAGACGCAAGGGTTAACACCTTTAATCTTGAGAATCGTTACAGATGATTTTTTCAGAGGCTAGATAAGATATTCGAATGAATCTAACGGTAAATTGTGAGTAAATATCAGCTCCATTTATGGGATATTTTTTCAAAATTTCCCATCGCTTATTAAGGATAGAAAATAAATGATTTTTTAATTACCGGATTGAATCTAAAAATAGATTATAATCACAGCGATTATTCGTTGAATTAAGAAGAAACTGTTCCCGGAAAGTAATATGAAACTCGAGCGACGGATTAACTCGTCACTCTCACTTAAGAAATTAATAATAAATAGACTGCGGGTTTTGTACATTTATAAGAAAAGTGGTCAGGAGGGATCGATATGCAATTTTTAACATTTTAACATTACTAGAGAAAGAAGACGTACACTTTGCAATTAATGGAGACAATTTTCATTTTGCATAAAGATCCGCAGTCTAATGATAAATAAATAAGTAACGTAGAATCAATTGCATCACCGCGTTGTGTTCCACGGAAAGTGGAGCTCGAAACCGAAATCGATGGGCAAGAAGTTATTTCGCGGTAAATCGGCAGAAAGTTGACACTCGAAATCGGTCGTTTCGTATGCAACAACCTAATATTTTCGAAGAGAGGAAGAGAGTGAGGGAGAAAGAGAGAGAGAGAAAGTACGGTTGTCAACGAGAGTCTCGTCGCATCGGGCGCAGTTTGTAACAGCTTGAAAAAAGAGGAAGACAAATTTCGCGGAAAAGCCAACGACTTCGTCCTGGTTCTCTCTCCTCTTCCGCTCGGCGAATCTCCCGGAGCTATCCTCCAAATAAAAATAAACTGTCGTCGGGCTCTCCTTCTCTCTCCCTTCTAGATCCCTTTGCCGAAAATCTTTCGGTCGATTCGCTCGATTCAGCCCAGGGCTCGGCGTGGCGCGGCGGCGGCGCTATTCGCGAGATTTCGTCAGTTACTTGGAATGACATACAGCACCGGTGATTCCTGTGTATCCGGTTACGCGGCGCCGGTTATACTATATTCCGGAGAGTCGAGGACTTTTCCCTGGGAAATTCGAGGAGAGACCGCCACGAACACCCATGCGGAAAATAAAAACCGGGTTGCGCCCGCGTTCACGTTCGCATTCGAGTGGCTACGGCCATCTGCAAATTTTCAAGAAAATCGATTTTCTCGCCCCGCGAGAAACATCGGAGACAAAATGAACTACTGTGGAACCTCGATTACGCGGACCGAACAGGGAAGCATGACTGCGCGAATGCTGGAACAGTTATTCTTAATTATAATGCTGGATCAAATTTTTATTAACCAGTTAGTTGTTTTTGACGAGTATGCCCGTCATGAAAAAAGTGCAAAATTTTTTGTTATTGCAAGTATATTCGTAACGAGTGAAAAGTAGTAACAATTTGCAGTTCAAATTGCAATTTTAGTGTAAACTAAAATATATTCGTAAACTTCAAGATGTTTAAAATATTTTGAGGCCAAGTCGAAATAAAAAAAAATAAAATTGAAATTCCTTCATTTACCGTCCCCGAACGCGTACTGAAGTTACTGACAAACATTTCATAATTTCCTCGCTAAAGGTCACGTGAAGGTCAACATATTGCACCTCGTTGGATTCGTTCTTTTATAAGCTATAAGACTGTTGTAGTGAAAAAATGCAGTCCCATTTAAAAAACATACGATGACCTTGAAATCTCGAAAAAAATGACCTTGAGAAAAAAGATTCGGCCCATCACCGTATTGGCGCCTTCGAACAGAATATTTTCTCCCCCTGACATTTTTTCTATCATACAAAATAAGCGATATATTTAAGGTGGTCAAGTTAGGTGAAATACCCGGTATAATATGAATTATTTTTTCGTAAATGTATCAGTGGCTTTTATTAGAAGAAGCTACCCGTCTAATCGGGAACCATTTCCCGGATTATGTACCCACATCTTCAAAAGCTAATCCTACATGAAATGTGCGCATTGTTATAAAAATAATATTCGGAAAGAATCGCGATATAGGTGTTCAACTTGCGAAGTTCCATTATGCATTGTACCATGCTTTGCTTAATACCATTCTCCAACAACGGATTAAAGTAAGAAATTGATTTGTCATGTCTTTTGTTTCGTTCATATGCGACCTATTTATGTTAACTTAAATAAATAAATGAATGTGAATAATAAAATAAAAAGATAAAAGTCATTTCATTACAACTTAATTCCATATTATACATACCCTGTGTTTCACGAGTATACTTTTTACAGTGATTCGCGTAAATTTATTAGATTCGTAAGACGATTCTCAAATTATCATTTGCATTTCTTATATAATTAGACAGCGGATCTTTGTGCAAAATAAAAATTTTCTTTTATTTTCCAATTTATTTTCTTTCTTAACACATTACCGACCGATGATGATTGCATAATTTTGAAAAATCTATGGTACATGGCTAAACACTTTTTAATGGAACCTTCAATAGCAACAGCAATTTTCATTGTGAACTAACAAGTCACCCTCAATAACATCATCTGAACGTTTCATTTAAGATTGCAATGTAAAAGAAAATTTCTATGCTTTCTTTTGGTACAGCACAATTATTGAAAATCCTGTTAGTAGGCTTCCGGTAGGTAAAGTGTTAATATGTTTATTGGCTTGAAAATCATGTAACTATATTTTTAACCTACTTTTTACTTACTCAGTTTTCTCGTAAATGCATAAAATCCGCTGTCTACCTATGATTGTTAAGTAATACATTGGTATCTTGTAAAACTTTATACATAGCGTACACAATACAGAAACGTAAAAGAAATCGTCTGCACTTTTAAATAGATATTTAAATAGATATTACGATTTCGAAATCGAGAGGAAGAATTAATTTTTTTCTTTTTTAAATACTGAAATAAGGTCCATACGGAAAGCAAATTAATTTATTATTATGTTTATATTATTAATAAAATGAAGTAATTTACTTTATATTATACACAGAAGACATAACGTAATTTTAAATTTACGTTATATGTGCAGATATTTTTATGCAAGCTAATCAGTGTATTTAAGAAAAGAACTAATTCAATCGAGACGAAGAATTAGGATGACAGTGAGCAAATTCACTCTAGATTAAAAAATCACGATCACGGCATAAATGAAGTTCAAATTACGACCGTGATCGTGATTCTGCACTGTGACAAATCACGGTTAGTGATTTTGCACTACATCACTAGCCATGTGACGGATCCGTGGCGGAAGAGTGGGGGAATAGCGCCGTGGAAGGGGAAGGTAGAGTGGAGAGATGAGTCTTTCATTTCATCAGACGCACTAAATGTCGATAGAGAACAAAACATAACTTTTTCCTTACATCCTTACATTCTTTCCTTACATTCTTACTATACTTACTATACTTACTATACTTACTATACTTTTCCTTACATTCCTTACATAGATACGTTCCTGAAAAAACCCGTACAAGACTGTGGAGGTCCAAAACTGATGACAATAGAACTTATTTGAACGTTCAGTTGGATCTACGAGGCGAGAGCGACAAGGCCACGGTGTGTTCCGGTGCAAAAGTGCCGTTTCGTGTTTTCCCGGCATTTGCGGGTAAATTTGGAGCCGCTAATTAGCCGCACCCGCTGTAATTAGAGTCCGTCGGTGGCGTTTTAGGTCAGTCCGGTTACCGTGTCGACCGCACGCTTAATATAGACACAGTCGTTGCGCGAATCGTTTGCCGAGCGATTCGCGGACCGGATCCAACTGTGATCGGGCCTATACAGGCCACGCAAAAAACCTGTCGAGCCTCGAAAGACAGCCTTCAATTTGTCGCCCGAAACCAGTAACTATAATGTTAGATATCGACTGTCGAAATTGGTGCACCGTTCGAGCGCCGTCGACCGTCGCGTCGTCGGATCGATATACTCGTCGACGTTTCCGGCTGACGGCCCGTCAATTAATTTGCCTTTTAGCATTTGCCTATCTTGTCGTTTCGCTGTTTACTGTAACTGTCTGTTCTGCCGTTAGTAGACCATCCTGTCACGAGGTTTAATGCGATATGCGGACCGATCCGAAATCCATCGTGGAAAATCGGACCTGATAAGCCTATGAAAAGTGTACAGATGTATAAAAATTATAGTCGAACCGAATAGACCCCCTCATCCAAAATATTGGGTTGGAACGAAAGTTCGTAGCGTCTGTAAATTAAAATTGAAAGCTGAAATTCAGATATTTATTCATAGATTTATTCAATAACATATTTTCCATTTTGTTCTATTACTTTTTGCCATTTTCGAGGTAACTTCTCGTGTTATTGAATAAACGTATGAATAAATACCTTCATTTTATCTTCGATTCTTAATTTGCAAACGCTACGAACTTTCTTTTCAAAACAATACAACGAAAGCCGTACTCAGCCATCGCCTATTTTGTATTTGATTTCGTCATTATTGTTATAAATGCATCAGACAATTTACTAGTGTACAGTCACCCTGCTAAATGAATCGACAAGTTAAACTCTGTCGACGATTCGATAAAACTCGACTAATTTTTCGAGTTTCGAGGTGGAAGTTGGCGCGCACGCGCGCACGCGACGTGTTTATTATTTATCCGAGAGGCGGGCTAATTGCGCCTAGAATTGCAGTACGGTAGAAAATTTACAAATTATAATGCACGCAAATACGAGCTCGATTCCAATTACCCGTCGACGCGTAGGCAGGATGCAATTTGTATCGAGCATCGCGGAGCGAAATTATGTGCGCCACGCTGATTTATATGTAAATGCGCGCGGCGCGGCGCGTCGCCTCGGTTTCTATCGGGTTAGACCGCGTCCGTGCGCAAAGTCGCTTAAATATTAAAAAAAAAATGAACGATATAGAAGATGCGAGAGAGGGAGGGAGGTAGAGAGAAGGAGGATAGATCAAGCCGAAGCGATTTCCCGGATCGATTCTGCTTTGCATTCATCGACGTCGTCATCCCGAGTCGCAACGACGGGCGCTGACGCTCGATTAGCCGAAACTTCATCAAAGTCGCGGTAATCGTGTCACCGAGCGCGACAGATATTCTATTTTCGCTGAATTAGTTAGCGGTAACCAATTACAGGAAAAATTCAATCGACACATTACCGTCCCCTCCCCTCTCCCCTGCCTCCTCCCGTTCCCACTAATCGCTTTATAGATTTACTCCCTAACCCGCCAGGAAATCAGCCCCGTCGAACCTCCATTCAAGAATTCACCGTTGGTATATCCACTTTCGTCAAGGAGATATGAAGATCAACTCTGTTTTTTTTTAGAATAGAATGGTATGGTTGTTTTATTTATTAAGTCATCCCATAAGTTCGTTCCGACGTTTGTGTATACGTTTCATGCGTCGATTTGTAAACTTTACGGCGATAAGGGACCAATGCACTTAAGCGTAGCTGTTCGGGAACAGTCTAGGAAGGTTTTTCGAGGGTATGAGATCGTGAAACAGTGAACAGTGATTCCTAGCAGTGAAAAATCATGAGCAAAATGTATATCCATTTCCGCTATCTCATGTTATATGAATTTCGGAAAAGAAGTTCAGTAACAGTCGCCACGAACAATATACATGCTGTTTACGGAGAAAGTGCGCTTTCATCTCGTATCTGTAGGAAGTGATTTCAAGGTGAACGTTTTAAAGGTGGGAATTTTTGATTAGAAGACGAGGAACGTCCAGGGCGTCCTTCTCAGATAGACGAAGATAAAATTCGAGATCTTGTACAGAAATCACGAAGTTTGGGTAAACTTTACTTTACAGGACTCAAAATTTGTGCCTTTCTCCTATAAACTATTATGTATTTGATATGTAATCCAGTAGATTTGTACCCGGGGACCATGCAGATCAAAGTTTCGATCCTGTAGGATCAATAGTTCAGGAGTTATGGTTGCTTAAAGTTGAGCAATCTGTTTGTGTTTTTGACAGGTAAGGATGCCGCCATATTGGTTTGTAGTGACGATCGCGCCCCGCTTACCGAGCAGAACCGCTAGATGGCAGCATGGACACACAGTATTATCGCTAACATAGAGAAAGTATCACAGAAAATGATTGAGAAGAAATGTCGTGGAAAATATTTACAAAAACCTAACCCAGATCCTAACCCAGACCAGTTAAAACGCAACATCGTGGCTATGTCTTGCAAAATTCAAACAACAATCGCAATACCCGCTCTATATTATCAGAGCTTTGGATCATGTCTGGTCCATTAGCCATATTCACATTCTGTATAAAAATTACATATAAATCTTTACCCAATTATCTTATGTTACTGTTATAAGAATATAAAAATACGATTATATACTATCTTATATCTATCTAGGAACTTTTTCGCTCTTACTCTCTAGTACTTATTACATTTTCAAAAGGTATTCTTATTCTAAATAGGCAGGAGTCTATTAATAAAGGAGTTTACAGTTTAATATCGCATTTAGTACAGAAGTCATTGATAGTTTTAGGTATTAGGTTATTATTTAGCACCAGTGTTTCTACCTTGTATTTAGAGATGATTTAGGGCATACTCATATTATATTATAAAATAGTGATAACATTACTTTGGAACGTTGCACGGCGCTTGCTTTGTACGATTTAATCTAATTCTTAGCCTAGTGTTAAATAAATATATCATTGGTCTTTATGAAAGTAGAGATGATTTTTAACGCTGGGATGTTGAGTCCCTGCAGAAAAGATTCGATTCTGTACGGTGCTTTCCATCCGAATTCATTAATGCATGTCCGTGCTGCTTTCTAGCGGTTCTGCTCGGTAAGCGGGGCGCGATCGTCACTACAAACCAATATGGCGGCGCCCTTACCTGTCAAAAACACTGAAAAATGCTCAACCTTAAGCAAGCATAACTCCAGAACCATTGATCCTGCAGGATCGAAACTACGATCTGCAGCCGCCCCGGGTACAAATCTACTGGATTACATGAAGGTCATTCAAAGCACCAGTATATGAGACTGAACCAAGTTCTAAAATAAAAGAGAGAAAATCCACTTGGCGTGCCCTGAAGTATGGGACAGTGGAGAAGAGTTAATCTCGATGAGTTTGCGGGTGCGAGAAGACGCGAATTTTGCTGGCGGGACGGCAAGGCTGCGCCGTATTCATGGTTAATATCGATGGGACAGGTATTAGGCGAAGTCTCGACAGGATGCGGGGACGGTATGTATACATATTTCGAGTTAGGCTGACGGGAACAAGGTACGTCACCGTCAGCTGTCGGACTCTCGAGTGGATACGACCTAATACGACCGGTTCTCGCACGTTATGGAACACTCGATTGGTACACGACGACGTGCCGGCACCTCGGTGATCGAATCCTGTCCGATACTAGATATTAAGCACTCTGGCTGTATGTCTGTCCGTGTGACTGCCTCGATTCTGTACGATCGCCCGTTCGCTTTAGCGTCGGTAAGGGGACCATATCGAAACTCGGCCGATTACGCGAGCAGGAATGAAACACTCCGAAAAATTACAAACAGCAATAGAAGCCGGGAACAGAGGGGAGCCAATGTACGGAAATCTCAAGCTATTGGCAATAATGCGGAGTTTCGCGGAGAAGAAAGATCGTAAAGGGAATTGCAAGGTACTGAGTTACGGGCCTCGGAAACTAGACCACTCGATCGAACGCCGGCCCGTTTCTGCTCGCGAACAACGTTCATATTCGTAGACCTGCTGCAAAACCAATGAAATTTCAGTCAGAGATTCGTCTGTCTCAGAGTCGCCAGAATTACGTGTCGCATTTCGAATTCCAACCGGGCGAACCAGTTCCTCGCATCGAATTTTCTTAATCGCCTGCGTTGCGCGTTGTTTATACGTTTAATTAGATTTTATAGCTGCTATTATGTTAATTAAAATCATACGTTATTTTAATATCAAATTTCCCGCTCTGCGGCGCATGAATGAATTAATAATGCCGTTCGTTGCGCGCGATCGATCTCTCTCTCGCTCTCTCTTTCTCCACCGAAAACGAGGGAGCATCGTTCCCGATAAATTATAGAAACGATCGGTACACGGTTAATCCTTTGCCGCTTTTCCGGCCAGCCGACGTCCGATTAAAACAAACGATAAATACTGTAAATCCGGTTGAATTTTATCGGCGGCGCGCACACGCGTCGCCAATTTCGTCGTCATTAAAAGAACGAGAAACGTTCCGTGACCCGCGTCGATAATTTCGAACAGACCCGTCCAGCTTTCGAAATTCGTCGAACTTTGCGAAACTACCAGTCAAATTAATTGCACAAACACTGCTGCCCAATGGGGGCGTTTCAGTCTTTGCGGTAAATTCAGAAACAACATGCCTTCTAATTTTAATCATAGATTTATAAAAATCTGAATTTTATTCTTCAACAGAATTAAAATATTAATCGTTCCTCAAGTTTCAGTGAATGCAAAATTATATGTCCCTTAAGGTACCCGCGATCCCAGTTTATTGAACACGATTTTCAGGAATGGATTCACAAATGGATTCACTGATTCAATTTTGCTGTTCAACGTTGCTAAATGAATCTTACACTCTCCACACATAAATAAATAGAATTTCTAGAGTTTCTTATAGCTGTGTGGTTCCCCGTAAACGTGACCAAATTCTTCGATTCGTCGAGCGGAGCGGGCCGGCGAAATTGAAAAAGCCCGATGAATAGTTTAGCGTCTCGCGTGTAAATAAAAGGATTTATTCATCTCGCGCGTAACGTTTACCAGGAGGGGCCCGGGCGTTTTGAATTTCGCGACACGCGGCCAGCTCCGGTGAAAATAACAGGAATACCCGTCGGCGTGGTACGAGCGCGTCGTTTCCCATGACGATAACGATAATACCGTGCTTGGCCCGCTACAAAGTATAACCTAATTATCTGTCCGACACGGTGGTTCCTGGATGCTCCGCGCTACTGTAATACGCAATTGCATTCGCAACGGTTGCCGGCCCGCTTGCATCTTCATTATAGAGGCGAATGCACCGCGCGCATTTGCTTACACTCCGTTCCGCGACGCATTGTGGCCGTCATTCTCGAAACGACTACCAGTTTGCTCGTGTTCACTTTTAACCCGACAAAGAATCCTCTCTCTCTTCTTTGTTGCTCCACGGCACACTGATCCGGGATAAATTAAAGAGACGCCTACAGACAATTTTTAGGTTAGACTTCACTTTAGGGGACCAAAAATTTTCAACTTTTTTTAATACAATCCCATAGATTTTGACGAGGAAATGTCAAAAATGTAAGTTTCATTAGCCGGAGTTCAGCGGTTCAAAAGTTATACGCGTTTGAAGTTGGCCGATTCAAGCGTCTTTGACAGGTCAGAACACCGCCATATTGCTTTCTACTTATCTTGCATAGAAATCCACATTCTACTTTCTCCTAGCGAAGCTGATTCGAAAGTCATCAACAGTTTACTCGTCGCTCTTCTCTTCTCTACTCTTCGAAGGTATGAAACTCCGAGCCGTATCCACGTCGTACCCATAAACCGGGATCAAAGAATGCATAGAGCCGTAGGGCACGAATCCGCGAAGTTTAATGCAGTCCCGGGCACTCCGGGCGCAAGTATATGAAAGTATACGCGGCAAGGATACACCACGAAATCTCTTTTATAATAGCGTACACCCTAAAGCCGATTTGTTGCCCGCTCCGAGCAACTTTCGCGAGATACGGCACGATTAAGGGCGAAACTTTCTGCCGACCTTCCCGCGGAAAGGATTTCACGCTGCAGACATTTACGCCTAGAAAACTGACTGACTCGGGGCGGAATCGCCTCCGGGAAACTAAACGGTAGCGCTCTACCATTCGCAGATACCGATACTGTCTCGCGGGTCCTTTGAAGCGCGAAAATACTGTAGTTTTAAGGGCCGTGGTGCGACGGTTGTGTCGCCCGCCGATATTCTATTGTGGCTCATCCGCACAGTTAGCGTTGTGCTTCTCGTTCTTTTGAAAGAATCGCAACACAAAATTTGGAAGCCATTTGCATCATTGGCGTATACATATAGTGTGAGTCGTCTAACGTTATCACCTCAAATATCTTTGTTGTTTTCAAAGATATATTAAATGTGTTCAGGACAACGATGAATGGTAAAATGGGGCTCATACGACACCAAAAAAAATTTTTGTCTTTATGTAATTTTTTTTAGAGACATTAAGGTCACCTTCATTTGTTAAATGGAACCACCCTTTTTTAAACATCTACAATAATAGCCCCTTTCATTAAGAATTCAGTGACCATAATTACTCAAGATCATTCAAGGTCACGGACAGAAAAAACCTGATGAATTCCTGATATAGCGATATGTGAAACGGATGAAATTTATGTTAGGCCAGAACTTGTATTACGCTACTTTGACTCATGCTTGCTGCTCGGGCAATTTCTCTCGTACTCACATGTGGATTGACAACTATAGCTGCTAAAATATTAATTTCGTTGTCTTCAGTAATCATGGGATTCTTTCGTTTACGTTTTCTTACATCTACACTTCCAGTATTTCCAAACGGTGATCATGTCATACCTTTCAATCGTTGAGCAAGACATAGCGGAATCGATTTTGGTAATATACTGTTAGTAAATAAATCGCAGCGTAATCGGCTAGAGGATGTTTGAAAACATTCCATAGCATTGAACGATCTCAACATGTTACTACAAGTCTCACTGGTGATAAACGTATTCTGCTTCCATATTTTAGTTTTATATGTTTTTTCTGTCCGTGACCTTGAATGACCTTGAGTGATTATAATCCTTGAATTCGTAATGAGAGGGTCTACCATTGTAGATGTTTAAAATAGGATGGTTCCATTTTAAAAGATGAAGGTGACCTTGATATCTCTAAAGAAAATTACATAAAAACAAAAATATTTTTGGTATCGTATGAGCTTCATTTTACCATTCAACTTTGTTTTCAAAACATTGAATGTATCTTTGAAAACAACAAAGATATTTGAGGTGATAACGTTAGGTGATTGTATATAATACCCTGTATATAATATCAACAATTTCATCATATCACTGGTGTTAAAGGTCATCTGAAGGTCATAGTCCACGGTACAGTCAAATGTACTTTCTCATCTACTGCAGAATGCACTAAAGAAAACTACATACTTCCCTGATAAGAAATGTGAGTGACCTTGAAAAGACCATGCAAAGGTGACACGTGACAAAAAATATTTTTTTAAAGAGTATTTCTTAGGTGCTATCATAATGGGTGCTATCATTTTGTCACACAGGAGTAATCCGGTACTGACAGAGAGGGGGTAACTTTTTCCCCTGAATTCGATTCGATTCCCCTGCTTTGGCGATTCCGACCCCCCCCCCCCCCCCCGTTAAAAATAGGTCCATCGGATCTGTTCGAGAAACGAATGGTTTCGCGGCGCGTTTAAAACAGAAAAGCGGAGAGGACAGATTATGGGAGGGAGTCGAAATACGCGGCTGCCTATGCCGGTAAAGTTTGAAATTTTGATGAGACGTGCGTTGGCGTTTCGAGCAACAAATCCGCCCTCGTTGTGCAACCGGAGAGAGAGAGAAGAGATTCCCAATTAAACCTGAATCCGAGCGGCGGACCTCTCTGCAAAGAAAACGCAACAATTTTCCGCGTGACCTTCCTCTTTCTCTCCCTCTCTCCTTGCACGTTTTCCTCTTTTCCGATCCGTTGAAACGCCGCAAACGAATTCGCCGGTTCTTGGTCTCCGTTACCAGTACGCTTTGACGGCGGTGTTTAGCGGACGCAAAAACTGTCGCCGACGCAAAGTCGAAAAGGCCACGCGACGAAAGGCAAAGCAGGAGACGAACAAAAAGCGAAATCGTTTCGCCCCGATGGAATGACCGGAGCCGGCGCTTGCATCTTGCCCGTTCGCGGACCAAACCAAACCAAACTGAAGAGAAGCGAAGGCCGGTCCTTTTTCCGCAACCCCTATTTATCTTGCATTCTTCTCTGAACGGGTCAAAGGAACGCCGACCACGCGGACACGAAAGGAGAATGCAGGCCGATGTTGCTGGCCGAAATTGAAAAATTCAAACGACGTTTTCTGCGCCGTTTCAACCAAACGGGAATTAATACGGACATTTTCATGTCGCGGGTCAACGAAACTAGGTCCTTCCGCGAAACTAGATAAGAACATGAGTGGGCAAACCAAGAAGCTCCAAGTGCAGGCAGGAGAAATACGAAAAGTGGGACCCTGTCTGCACTTATTCTTGGACAATGGATGAGGACACGGGTGAAAGCCCTTGGGCGGTGGGGTTTTAGTGGGTATGGGTAGGGATAAAAGTCCCGTTCCCCCAAATTCCATCTCAGGGGGAGCCGAGCCCCATACTATCCCCCAACTTTTATCTTAGGGGGGATGTGCGTAACAGCATTTCCCCACCGCCCTTAAACAAGAAGAAAAGAAGATCTTCCCGCGAAAGAGAGAGAGAACATGTCTGACACGCTCGGTCAATGCAAGATGGAGGTTAGACTTTCGAATTGTACCCCTACAATCATATATTAGTTTATTTGAACAGACAAATATTTTTTTTCTAAATTATTTAATTATGGAATTATGTCCATAAGTCAAAATTGTTCAAAACTATTGGTAGAATCGTTAATTTATCCTCGCAACTTGTAATGATACGTTTAAAATGATCTGCTAAAAAGTTGGAATTTAAATGGAATGCTTTAAACTCAGGTACACAATAGATTCCCGCCATGCGCGTGTCGATACTAATTGCACAGCAAAATAAAAATAAACATTGATGTCAATGTTTAATACAGTACAACAGAACGGAATAGAACGCAAAATACAACAAATAGAATACCATCTACGATGTTTCCGGTGTCTCGTGTTTCTGCTAATGTTCGTTACAGACCCACCCAGACTACTCCACCGTCGAAGATTTCAGAGACACAAACAAATTTCTTCAGCAAATTACACTTTGAATGTTCGCTGCATCGCTTGCCTCAAGAGTTTCTTCCAAACTACCACAGGAACGGCGTCTACGACCGACGGTACATCAAGGTAGAACCGGGGAAATGTCTGCGAGCCATTTAAACCTCCAGTCGGGAATATCCGAAAGTTTCTACTTCGCTTCTTGCTAAAAAAATTGCTTGACTACTTGGACTGCGGGAGAGCAGCCATTTTACCACGAAAAAATTGGCCTGTCTGATTTTTAATTAAGTAACAATGGACGGGGCCGGTCGACGCGTTTGCTACCAGCATTTGTTTCACTGATCTCTAAGAATGTGTTCCTTTAATATTGCTAAATAAATATTAGGTTGTCTCAAAAGTTGGTTTTCGATTCATGCACATAATGCAAGTTTATGTTAGGAAGTACTAAAACATTAACCCTCTATTGCATTCCATTCCCGATTGGGGACTTAAATTTCAAATGTTCTGTAGTAAATTAAGTAGACAATACTGAAGACTCTGAGCAAGTTGGTTTCAAGTGGGAACATTGCGCTTATGAATAGAATCGCATATGTATAAAGTTTCCATACAGGAACAGTCATAAAATGCAATAAATAACATTTTCTAATAAAATTTGATTATTTATTTCATGACCACACTCATTTTTATGTAGACTAACAGCCATATATATTTTTTTCAACTCGTCATAAAAATTCATGCAATAGAGCAGGCATGTCAAACACGCGGCCCGTCGACAAGTACTCTGCGGCCCGACCAAGAACTTTGAAACTATTGATGACAATTTACAACTGGAATTAATCGAAATGCAGTGTGATTTCGTATTGAAACAAAAATATACGGATGTTGGGATTCCACATTTCTGCAATTATTTATTTGTCAACAGGTTTCCCAATATGTTATGTGCAATTAGGCGTATTTCAGCTATCTTCGGTAGCAGTGGTAGCACATATACGAATCACTATTTTCAACGTTAAAAAATAATAAAACTGCGGAAAGGACAAGATTAACAGACGAGCGTGTACAATCAATTTCAAAAATAATTACAGCCCAACGAATTCAACGAAATTTTGAAAATTTCGTTACTGAAAAACGTTGCCAAGTTTCTTCGAAACAAAAATAAAATAGTTTAATAAAACAACTTTTATACTTTATATGTATTTTTGTAATGTTGTTGTGTTTTGTACGTATGTTATTTTGTATGTGTAACTGCAATGTTAATAAAAAAAATGTGCTTCTTCTTTATTACTTATCTGCTTTTTTTATTGCGGCCCACGAATTAATTTATAATTCTTAATGAGGGTTAATAGAGGGTCAACATAAAGATTATCGTATTGTTTATATTTATTTAGCAACATTAAAGGAACACATTCCGAAAGAAATTTTTGGGAAAACCTAATACAATAATAAAAAAATTTAGTTCAATAGCTCCTCCCTCGGCACCCTCCTCCAACCCAAACCTAACGCAGATCAACCAAAATTCTGAAAAAAACTAAAAGAGACTGCCTATTATATGTAAAGTTACTTAAAATTTCGTGATCTGTAACATATTTTAATTTCATCAAAAACAGAACCACTTTGTAACTAATTACCGCAGAATTTACAAATTAAGAATTTACAGTTTGGTATTTGACCGCCCCAATTTTGTTGACGGTATAAAATTCGTCGTCTAATTATTAGCGTAAGCTTGAGCCGGACCCGGAACAAGGGTTCGCTGAAGGGTTAATCGATCTGGCAAATGTGTGGTTCAATTTACCGGGCAACAATGGCAAGCGCATCGCAGAGAGAGTTTCTGAGACAAGCTAATATTATTTAGCGTTTCGCGAAAGTAAGATTAACGTTCGGGGGAGGAGCGGAAAGGGTTTCGGTGAACAAAGGGCGGTGCGGCGCCCTACGGGAGAAAAATAGGTGGCGCGGAAAGGAACGTGGGTGGAAGCTGTCGCGAAGTGAACGAGCTAGCTGGAAAATATCTTGGCCACACATACTCGAAAGGTCGAGAGCCGGCCGCCACATAAATGCCACATACTGTACATATCTCGCGGCGGTGCACGCGTGCGGGAAAGGGCGTGGATGGCGTGAAAGGGTTCGTAACGGCGAACGGCGAAGGGCGAAGGGCGGAGGGCGAAGGGCCAAGGGAGGGGTTGGGAATGAAAACCGAGCGAGCCGGAAGACGGCTCGTTACGGCGGCTTAAAGTGTTCGCACTCAGCTTACACGTAGCTCATTAACGATCGAAGAGCCGACGAAATAATTAATTCCTCTCGGCAAAGAACCGCCACCGCCCTTGCCGCTCGTGCCAGCGGCTCTGCGTGCATGCTTAATGTGTAATTCATTTGACGGTGGCCGTGACCGGGGATATCTCAGTCACCGGACTGATCAAACGGGCAAACCCGACCAATGGAACATGAAAATCACCGGGAAATTCGCTCGCCTTTACACTGTACGCGCAAAACGATAACACACCGTCAAACTGACTCGGCATATGTATAAAGTTATTGTTGGAATTTATTTAAGAAACAAATTGATAAAAATAATCTACTGCTACCAGTAGAGGCATATTGGATCACTTGACTTTCGAGCGCCTATACAAATGATACATTGTATCTATGCTGTCCGCGTCATGGGACCCTCATCTCTCACTTGTTTCTTAGATCGTCGTCCGTTTTTCTAGAAGCGACCCTCACTCATGTAGTGTTTGTCGAACTTAGTGATGGGCACTATCGACTAAATTAAATTATCGACTAAATACTATTTAGTTGCTACATACTATCGAATATTTAGTCGATAGTTTTTGGTCGACTGAAATCTCGTTTTAGTGGTTATGTCTAGATTGCGGGCTATAGTATATGCCTACGTATAGGTCTCATCTCTCACTCACTCTTACGCGATTGCATGCAATCGATTCATGAAGTAAGAGTCGTATAATAATAATGCAATATAAAGGCAAAGTGTTAATGAATTTTTTAAAAAAATATCTAATATTGATAGATATAATTATAAAATACTATTTTATTCCCATAAATGCAATATATAAGTATTGTTATTTAATAATTGTATAATATTTGTAGTATAATAATTGTTATTTATGCTACATACACATGCTTATTGAACGAATTATTCGATATCGCTAATGAGTGAATGTATTTGATAGATTAGTAATGATATTTGGTCCCCTTAGGGTTTCAAATCCATTTACCACTCTCCCCCTCTTCCACTCTCACTATCTCCTAATTTCAGCGGGACCTACTTTTTATTACGGTGGGTTCCGAACCACCTATTTGCCAACAACACGCAGCGCGTACCTAGCGGGGTCAACCTCCGGCGTGTACCGAGCGGTTACCCATCCAAGCACTGCCTGCGCCCAACATTGTTTAACTTCGGTGATCGTACGAGTACCGGTTTTTGCAGCGTGGCAATGGTCGTTGACGAATGTATTTGATAGTGAATCTTGTAAAATCTATTCAAAACTCCCGCCGTTAAAATTCAACCAATAGCTCGATAGTTTCAGCAACTCATTCAGTTAACTGAATTTAGTCAATAGTTTAAAAAATCAGTCGACTGAAAATAGTAGTTGTATCGATTTAGTTGATAGTTTTAGTCGATGGTGACCATCACTAGTCGAACTGTAAAGACGTGCCTCACAACGTGCCTTCAAAGATATATTTCTTTGAATAAATTCAATTTCATATTTTAATAGAGTCTATTTATTTTATACCCATATTCCAACAGTTATCTTTAGACTACGGATTTGAAAATTGTTATATTCACGGTTTCCACGGGTTGGAATACTTTATCGCGACAATAATTGCAACATCAACTCGGAACAATATGCAGGATGTCCCAAAAACGTGATTCCTGAGGTGATTTGAAGTAACTTTTCCTTTACGAAAAATGTTCTCCGAGACTTAGTTAAGGAGCTACGAACGGAAAACACGGACTAATCAGAGTGTACGCTGTACTCAGCTGTAGCCGCGCTGTTATTGGATCGTGTTTTTCGTTAATAACTCCTGAACGAAGAAGCGGAGAACATTTTTGCAAAGGAAAAAGTTGCTTCAAATGTCCTGAGGAATCGCGCCGTCCAAGGAAGAACACATTTCTGGAACAACCTGTATAAACATTTAATAAATATAAGCTTCTTCCTTTTTCTAAGAAATTGTAGAGCAAGGGGTTAATAACATGGTGATTGTTGGATAAATTGTGCGTATTTTACCACGTTTTTATTAACTCGCTTTCTTGTCTGTCTGTTTGTTTGTCTGTTCGGTACAAACTTTGCAATTGATTGTAAACTAACTTCCCGATGAGCTAGAAACTTGAAACTTTAAACATAGCTCAGAACTGAATGACAATACAATATTTTATCGCCTTTGTTTTCGATATGCCGCGGTCGCAATAGCGTCGGCGCTCACGCATACACACACGCTTGATCGCACGCAGGAAAGTTCAAAAGCCTGGATCAGGTGTTTTTCTGTATTCTTGAACTCTCCTTTTCTACGCCTGCTTCCTACAGTACTAATGTTTGTTTACCAAAATCAGATAAGTTTTTCCCATTCAAATTTGATGAAGTGGTTCTCGAGATATCGCATTCACAGACATACAGAGATACAAACGAACAGACACAAAAAAGATCGATTGAAAAATTTCACAAGACTAAAAAGCAGAAAATAATTATTTAAATAAAGAAAATTTTTTTAATATACCACGTTTTTAAGACGGACTAAAAAGTATAAAATAATTTTTCCTAGAGCCACACAGATTCCTTACCCTTGTGAATTTTTGATAGCTATGAAAATACTTGTAAGATTTAAAACGAAAAACGTGGGGCGCATGCAATAGATTACTATTATCTTGCGCCCTACGTTTTTCGTTTTAAATCTTGCAAGTATTTTCATAGCTATTAAAAATCCACAATCACAAATTTTCAGAACTATCTGTATGGGGTTAGGAAAAATTATTTTATACTTTTTAGTCCGTCTTAAAAACGTGGTACAGTAAACGCCCGTTTACTGTCCGGGTTCACGATCACTGTTCAGTGCCTACCCACTCCAGTGCCTGCCAACGCCCATTCTGTCCTTCTCTATATTCGGCTCTCTATTGAAGTCTTGCTCGGTGTATGTAGCCATAAATCAAAAATAGTGTTCGGGTACGATCACTGTCCGTGCAAAACACGGCTGTTGGACAGTAAAGGGGCGTTTACTGTATATTAAAAATTTCTTTTTTATTTAAATAATTATTATGAAAATAGCCGCGTTCAATGCGAGATAAAGGAAGAATGAATTTGGGCCAAACAAACGAACGTCGCGGTCCGTTCCACCTTACAAAACTTTGTTCCGCTGTTTGCCGAAGATTATTCAATGGCATCCAGAGTATCCAGTAACTATTTCATAGAAATCCGAGCTGCGCCAGCAGCTATCCCCGGAATTCCAGGTAAAGTAATAAATATTCCTTCGAACTAGCGCGTCCCCACACAGTGTGTCGGCCAAGATTTTTATACACGAATATATTCAGAAAAACCTCATTTGTTCATAAACACTCACCAAAACAAATAAATAACTGAGCATCAATTTAAAAAGAAATTTCATAACCTGAATTACGCACTTGAAAGAAAGTCCTTTTACAAAGTATTGCAAAAAATATTGATCAATTTGCAATGAATCATTTAATTCAAGGTATACACTCTTTATTTTGACACCCTAATGGTTTTTACAATTATTATATATTTTATTATATTGATGCAGAATGACCCGTTTATTAGTACTAGTTATTTTCGCGGAGGTTTTCAAGTCGAAAATCGTCGGATTGATATCGGCGTCAGTCCGGATATCGAGCATAAATATCGGGGACGTTCGCTCGGCAAATAGGATAGCCGATGATATCGTAATCGTGGCATTTGCGCGACACCCGAAGGTTTTGACCCAGGGTCCTGATTCTGGTCACGAACGCTCGGCATCGAATCGCTGGGCCGAAACAATAGCAAGTGGCCGTCACCGTTGACGTTATCGTAAATACTTTACCGAGCGGAAATGCTTCCCCAAGCTTCCGCGGGCCTGATGAAAATAATTATCAAACCTGCACGCTCGCGATCACTGCCGGCCACTCTGGGGATTCTTATCTCGCGCTCCTCGACTCGTTAACGAAGATTAATATTCTTGCGAGCTGCCTGCGGTGCGAGCAACAAGGACATTTTTCAGGTGGCGTCTACCTCGATCAGAACAGCGTGGAGACAGCAAAGAGAGACGTCTTTTATAGAGCACACGTCGCTCGGTTGTATATGACTAATATTTTAAATTTTTTATCACTTAGATTGTGAAGATGGATCCAATTATTCAATAAAATATTTCTTTGCGCATATATTATGATAAAAATTACTCAACATCTGTAAACAGACCTGGGCAAATTTTAAATCGATATACAGTTAGGAGCATAACTGATCACACACACTTTGAATCAGGATAACTTTTTTATGAATGGACCAAACGACTTCAATTTCTCTGTAAGGTTAGAAGAATTAGTTTAGTAAATGGCATCTAAAAATATATTGAAAAAATGCATTTGGTCGGGATTGTGAAAAACAATAGTAAAAACTGATTTTTACAACTTTGTTAGCTGAGCCATTTACGAAAATTTAAAAGATGTGTTTGATCGACTCGTATAAATTAGATATGCCCTGAAAATTTCATTGCAATTGGTTAATTGGTTTACGAGTTATAAACGATCAAAAGTGGTAAAAATTGCAATCTTTCAAGATCTTCGGTATATTTTCCACGTCTCCCATTATTTAAGTCTGTGATGCACGATTTAATGCTCCGAGGTAGATGTTCATAATCTTTCAAAAAATCCTGGTCATCGAAGAATCGAGCTAATTAACGCGTTAAAGTGACGGATGAACGGATCAGAAGCCCCGCCAAGGTGCAATAGCTCGAGGAACGAGAGGAGCAAATGGTTTTCAATCTTCGAATCGAGCGATAACAATAATCCCGGCCTAGTCAGCCGCAAGCTCGTTAAACACGGTGACGTTCTTCGATTTTTTCCTCCATTGAAAGTGGAACCCCGCAACGAGGAGAGGCTCTCGACCAAGAAAAAGAAGGCAAAGAGAGAAAGAGAGAGAGAGAGAGAGAGAGAGAGAGAGAGTAAGTTCGGTGTAAAATCTGTTCCTTAATGGAGAATGGAACGGAGCTGTTTGCGTAAATGTCGGAGATCGACCGAAACGCGACAGCTCGTTACGAGGGCTCCTTTTGCCTTCCCGCCTTTTAAACTCTGCCCGAGGATTTCTCCGGCTAAAGAAATAGTTTTTTTCTCCTCGCGAGCAAACGGGCACGCGTATACGCCATCTCGTCCCACGTTGATTCGTGTCCCGCGCGCGCAGTCCCTTAATTAAAAGCGGAAATGACGTCTGGACGGGGCATAAAAAGCTAGCCAAGAGAGAGAAAGAGGGAGAGGGACCAGCGGTCGTCAACCACGAAATTACACTTGACCGAGTGGATCGTGCCACGGCCCGAGGTTTTCTTCGATCAAATTAGGCGGGGAAACTGCGATTTTAATTACTCAAGCGCGCTGCGTCCCTGCGAATCTTTCCGCCATTAGCCGACCTTGTTTTAACTGGTCGCTCGGCCCGGGAGCTACCGATGCTAATATTCCTTCAACGGGACGAGCACCTTGCGTCCCTTTCACACGAAATATCCAGTTTCACATATTTACCTAACCCAGACACATGTTGTGTCTGACCTAATCCTGACCTAACCCCTTGTCATACAATAAATTACACTCGCGATGAACAGGTTAAATCTTGATGCAAAATGGGTAATGATTTTTTCTAAAAAAATTGGTAATAATTTTATTGTAATGCGTTCTCTACTAAAGATATCTATACAATCATTTCTTATGTAATATCATTTTTATTATTTCAATAATTGTAAAATAAAAAATCTGGAACCGGTCATTTTGACCGGTGGTGGTCTGTTTAGTGTTAAAACCAGAATACTTCTTAAAACATACTTTATAAAAGAATATATAACTCATATAATTTTTGTTATTCTTATATAAAAAAAAACCTGCATGTGGCCATGCATGTGCCCATGCATGTGTGTGTAAAATCTGTCTGCAAAATATTTAACAGTTCTTTTGAAAATAATTCCTGAATATTGATCATAAAATATTCGAAACCAGAATAGCCCATTAAAACGTACTGTATAAAAAACTAAATAGCTCTTAAAATTCTGATTGTTTTTACTTAAAAAAAATTATGTATGTACTTCAAGTACCCATAAACGTGTGAGCAAAATCTTTCTGCAAAATGTATAACAGTTGTTTTAAAAAAAATTCTTAAAAATCGATAATAAAATGGCATTCGTTTAAAAGTGGAGAGTCGAGACAAGTTTGGAATAAGATTTTTCGGAAAATTGACACGATGAGGAGACGGGTGTTAAACAGTAATTTTCGCGGTGGTCTCGGGCGGCGATTTCGGCGGTAAAATTGTGGAACGATCTGCGACACGGGAGCCAAGCTGCGCGCGATAACCGAATGGGATTTCGGTGGCGGAAGCAAAGTACAACGGAAACATTGAGTGCGCGCCGGCGCTGGTAGTATGGCGATTCGTTAACGGGAACAGTGGACAATCGGAGACAGAAAACGGTAGAATTAGTGGGCCGTGGTTTCGATAGACGAGCGTGAATTAAAGCTGACGTAATCGAGCCGCAGCTCGCGCACGCGTTCCGTATATTCTATCGCGTTCCGAAACGTATGTGGTATAGTATTCGTACGCGCACGGGAAAAAGTACGACAGGACACCGATGCTCTCGAGTTTCGAATCCACTTTGACGAAATAACGATCATCCTGGATCGCACTGCCGTGAATCGATCGCTGATTTGATCGCACACGTGGTTCGTTCTCGTACTGGCAGACGGCGGCAGTTTTCGCAAAACAGATAAATTTACCTGTATTTTATTCCGATTCTTTTTTTTGTACCCGTCGTCGCTCATCCTTATCGAAAGATCCCCTGCATACTAAATCCCTGTCAAGGCTGAACGGCCGTTTCGAATGTACATGGTGGCCCCGTTGAAATCGGACTCCCGAATATCTACGACACTGTCGCCGATATCGAAAAATATTGCCAACCAAAACCGAAACTCACGTGAATTCGCTAAAGTACCTTTTGCACGATCTGAGATGGTCCCCTTGTCTATTTACGTTCTTTGTCGGCCCACATTCGGTTCCGTTAATCTAGTGCACCGTGTTATTTCACTTGTCTGATCATTCATCCACCTGTTCCACTTGCTCGGTCTCAGATAGCTTCTACAATTGAATCCTCAGAATTTTGTACGATATTCAGTGACATTCTAATCGTTGGACTTCATAGTCTCAGATGTAACACAAAATAATTAGGGTAAACTGTACAATGATTGGCATCCTATGCCAAAATCGTAGTAAAAATCTTTCTATCTTTTTTTGAAATGTTTAAACGAGCTTAACTTTCTATTATTATAAGCTATTTCTATATTCTATTATTATAAGAGATTTTTCAGCAAAATCAATTAGTATTACCAGTCATAAATCTTTTATTATAAAATATATTCCGTGAATAACAATCATAAGACAAATAGTACAGTCATTGGCACATTTGCTAACAATCATATGTGGAACTCTGTTATGAAAACTTACAACGTTGCTTTCAAATATAAATAAGAAGCAATGAAAAGATGACTTTTTATACCAGAAATTCTTAATATTTGCCGTTTAAATAAAAAATGCCAATAACTAATGCAGTGCCAGCAATAGTACAGTACCTACCCAAGAAAGTAGAATTTATATGTTCGTCAATAAGTCTGATCATTGGTCTGCAGCAAGAAATATATTATAAAAAATTATTATTGACTGACCGTATCTCTATTTGCGTACATGACTTTTCTCCGCCTAGATCGGTAATTCGTCCCACTGTGCATTGTGCAGAGGAGACGCATCTGCAAATCCGATTTCGTGGAAACAATGTTCGCGATGCGCGGGCCTATGCGATTCCTTTATCGCGTTCAGTATGCAGAGCGTTCGGTTCGACGATGTGGATATCGAAAAATGTCGCGCCTCGCTAATGGATCGGGGGAAACCGGCGGGCAGCGAGTTCGTTTCGCACGAATATTTCCGACGACGGTGTTTGCGCGAAATACTCTTATATAAGCAGGGCGCGGGTGTCGCGGCGAGAGTTTCGCGTCGGTTCGTTTTCGCGCGGCACGCGAGAAAAATCTCGATGGGGATGCTGCCGTCGACCGAGAATAGGCCACGACGCGTAATTGTCGGCCGCCACAAATGGCGCTCGTTAGTCGGCCATCTGCCACTGTTTACCGGACAAACAAATCGTTTGTACGGCCCCGTTTTACCGAGCCCAGTCATATTTTATTCCCAATGAGCGGACGTTTGTCGCTCGCGCGACGCGACGCGACGCGACAGGATGCACCGCGATGCATCGATATCGGGAGGCGCGAACAGATGCGTTTCTGATCATCGATTGGCCCATTGTAACGCAGCACCGGGTACACACGCCGATTCTCTCGCAAATGAATATTTTCGGCCGCGATTAACGTCCAAAATGGAGAGACACACACGGACATACAGAGCCACACACATACACGGCCTCGTCTCCCAATCGGATCGCTGTTCGTTGTTCGTTGTTCGTTGTCCGCGATCGTAAACCAAGTTACCCAGGGATAAATCGATCGGTTGATTAACTGGCGCGTCGGGTATTCGATTCGATTCGATTCGACTCGACACGATTTGAATAAAAGGCGAAAGTAATTCGTGATTCTCGGCTCGATTGAACGCCAATCGATCGCGCCGATAAATTTTCACCCACCTCTGCCGGCACCGTGACGAGCCGCAGCCACTGCTGGTACCGACCAGAAGGAATTTACCCGTTTAAAAATATTTCGAAAGCTGTCGATTTGTTCGTCGATGAATCGGGTGGACCCTGGAAAAGAAATGTATTGATGGGTTTCAACTTCGATTTGGAAAGGATCACCTGGACCCCAGATGTTCCTCGAGTTCACTCCTAAGTGCCTGATCCGTTGCGTGGGCGACTGGAATGTTCAGGGTTTAAGTTTGAAACAAAAGAAGATATATTCTAGCTATATTCTAGTATGCTCCAGTATATTTTAGTACAGGGCCGTCGAGGTAAATCCGGAATGTTTTCCATGAAGTCCTACAGACCAAGTATAAACAAAGTAGTTATAAACACAATAGCTTGCAGTAAGGTCATTCATTAAGAAACCATTGATCAGTCAACAACTAGCATTTTTTCAACCATGAACCGAGAATACGACCGAAGAACGACAAAAATCGCCCTCGAAAATAATTACGTGATTTGGCTACAAAAAAATAGTAGTGTATGATCTAGCTAAGGAGTTCAGGGAGACCAAGAAACAAAAGGAGTTCCAACAGGACTCTGCTCCACCTCACAAGGCAAGGAAGACGCAGGCCTGGCTTTAAGAAAATCTAAGTCATCACTAGTCTCCTGACTTGTGGCCCCCCTCTAGCCCTGATTGCAATTCCTTTGATTATTACGTGTGGGGCGTAGTCGGAGCAAAGGTAAATGCGAAGCCACATAACACGAAAGATTCTCTACGAGCCTCCATTATGGAAGTGATGACGAATATGGACAAAGAGGAGATCAAGCGAGCCTGCAATCGATTCAGGTCCAAACTCGAGAAGGTCGTAGCAGCTGATGGAGACTACATCGAGTAATTCAATTGTAAATATCATTTACTACTGCTGTACCAAATATTGTTAGAATATATTGATTTTTGAATATATTGAAATTTTCCT
This sequence comes from Lasioglossum marginatum, assembly GCA_028455795.1. NCBI lineage: Eukaryota > Metazoa > Arthropoda > Insecta > Hymenoptera > Halictidae > Lasioglossum > Lasioglossum marginatum. The sequence continues at coordinate 7,321,955 of CM052265.1, forward strand.
TGAATTTGAATCGTTTTTCTCTATGTAATGATTTTTCCGGATTTACCTCGACGGCCCTGTATATTCAAGTACATCAAGTACAATAGTACAATACAATTTTCGAATAAATTTCAGCGCCACTTAGATCTAGCCTAGACTCTAAGATCTAATTTCGTCTTCCGTGTTAGCGTGAATTACTTTCTCCTCGATTTCCATAATTTCATTACCACCTCCGACTTGAACGAAGTTTTTCCTCTCGCAGAGCATATTGCCTAGCTCAGGCCTGGGTTAAGTAGGCTACGATAATCGCGTGTCTTTCTAGACGAGTGTATGGAAGTGGACACTTTGTTCGTTGATTAGAAGATTTGAATATAAAATCAATTTACAATTCAGCCATCTAATATAAAAATTGTGGAAATCAATATACTTAATCATTGGATAATGACGAATTAAGTAAAAACCCTTACTCTTAATTTCTAACATAGTTAACGTCAAGTAAACATCATGCAGCTGAAGTGTAGAATTGTCTTACTGAAAAAAATGGGGTGGAATTCCGTAACATTCGCATCCGTGGTTGCGTTGAAGCACGAAACGCGTTCGCGAAGCTGGTGAACAGCCGGAAACAGGATCTTAGGATGCAAGGCTTACATATGTATATATATAGTAGGTAGAAGTCCTGTTTGGCTCGGATTCCCGCGACCAGGAATTTCCATAATCGTCCGCAATCTATTTATTCCGTCTATTCTTCGCGGGGTCTGCGATTCTGTTTGCGAGAAATCCGTAGAAACGAAGAGGAAAGATCACCGCGCGGCGAAGTGGTCGAAGAAGGTTTTAGCAGCCGGGACAAGACAAGAGAGACTCACTCATTTAGTGAGATCGAACAGTACAACGCAGAGTTTCCCCTAACTCTCCCCTCCCCCGATAGTCACGGTCAATTCGTGGACAAAGAGGGATTAGCATAGGAATTACTTCCGGCCGGACGATAAAGCCCGGGCAAAACCTTCAAAGCCGGAACGAAGGTCGTTCCCGAGAACCGAGAACCCGAAGACCGAGTGCACTGTATTTCTAGGGACGGAAATTGGCACGCGCTGTCGAACCATCCGGGATCGAGGGGGACAAAGGGACACGGGGAACGAGTCACTCCATATTATTCCAATTCCTTCGGCCGACCCCTCCCTCTCCACTCCGACACGCTAAGAGATCCGTCGAACCCTGTCGGCTCAATCTTCCCCCATAGAGACCGATCGGAAAGCTTCCCGAAATTGTTTTACGATACTGCACACCCCTCTTTGAGAATCAATGTTCTAGAACATCTCAGATTTTGTTTCTATTAAAGGATTCACGAAATGATTCCAGACTACGTCAGAATAAGATCAGGCTCGTGTGCCGTTCTTCTGTTTTTGACCTTGAATGATCTTTATAATATGAACCGTTTATTTTGAAAGTGGTGTAAGTCCATTCTTCTTTTTAAAATGAGATATCACATAATTTGTGATTAATTTAGTGTAAACTTTTTATTTATAACTAGTTAATACTTAATATCTTAGAAAATGCCAATGTTTTGTTCAATTTAAAATTGGCCAATAAAAGAAATTGCGTAGCGATTGGTTATGAAAGTGGTGTAAGTCCAATTTCCATAGACATAGATGGCGGGATCACGAGGTTGCCACACTACAGGATTATTATGATGTTATAAAACAATGTAGACAAAATAATACATTTATAAATGTATTATTTTCGAGAGAATTTCGTTTCAACGAAAAATCTACAAAACGCAATTCAAAAACGGGTAAGAAAAAATACTAACGGAGGAAAGGTAAACTGGCTAAAAATATGTTGGATGAGGTTTTGCAAAAGTGCACCGTATACTTACTATTTTATACATGAAACATCGATGGAGGACACAGAGTTTAAGACGTTAGATTTATCATCTACATGTCGGGGAAGACCGTTAAAATTTGAAAGAATCGCTCTGGCGCCTTTGTATAACGATGCGAGACCTATTACATACGAAAAATATAAGGATATGGAGCAGTTATTACCTTATATACCCCTTGTGCATCATGAATATTTCAAAATACTGCCACATAAAGAGTATAAATAATAGCAATATCTTATGTTAAGTTCAACAATATATAAATATAATTAACGTTCAAAATGAAGAATACTACTCCTATTTTATTTCTCGTTATTATTTATAAACAAAATTGGATTAATACAAAATATATTTTAAGTGATAGTTAATTTTGCATGATTGAAATTAAATGATTTTTACAATTGACTAATTATGAAAATGGTGCAAGTCCATTTACAGCCTGTAAATATATATTATTTTAGTTAAATTCGCCTAAAAGGAATTTATATAATCAAATTACATATTGATAAATTAGTAGAAAAATTGCCAGACTCGACATAATTAATTTATATTTAAGAATTGACTAATATACTAACCTTTAATTTTCTCGAAACAACAAAAAATGTAATTGCACCACTTTAAAAATAAACAGTCCATATGTCACTGTATTCGTCTTGAAACGGTTTATCAAAGTGGAAACGAAAAAACCATATCATTCCATTTTAAAAAATATGACCGTCAGACGACTTTCACCCACACAGACTTCAACCGGTCAGGTTAGACAAAATAGACTCGATTGTATTCCTATAGAAATTTTCAAACATCCAAGGGCTTGAATGAAAGCTTTCAGATGGCACTTTCTGTTAGAGACACTGGGGTTTAAAAGGACGTACGAAATCGCATCATGAAATTGCATTAAAAAGCAATGCACACAGCAACATTCTTAATTAGCCGAAAGATCAAGTCATTAGGTTGTGCAGCAAATTTCGGCGTATCTGATAGGAAATCGAAGGAACAGGAAGGTCTAGTCGTCGAGGTGGAAATCGCTTCCGGCGAGTCCGTCTGGTTTTAACGAGGAATATAATAGGACTCGAAGCGACGACGGGTCTCGAGCACGCGAAAACGGGTTGCGAGAATAAACTCTATTAGAACCTGGATGGCATTCAATGAAAGAGAGAAACAGAAAGATAGAGAGCGAGAGAGGAAGAGGGAGAATAAGAATGAGAAAGTCCAATAGAAGAGGAGAGATCGGCACAAGATTTTAAACGGGGAGCCGAGAGAACGGAAACAGCAGAAACAGTGCCGGGGCGAGTCTCGGGGTTGAACCGAGAGAATCCCGACGGCAAAGACGAAGAGGGGAAGAAGGGTGGATCAAGAAGAAGCACCGAGGAATATTAACGTCGCAATGGCAGCACGTTAATATTCCTTGCTTTATATCGAATCCGGCGAAAGACAAAGTGAAAAAGTTTCAGAATGCAAGTGGCGCCACTTCCGTTCTGGCCCCCTGCGTTGCGCTTCCCTTTATCAGAGATCCGGTCCCAGCCGTCGAGACGAATCGAATTAACGAAGCCTCCGCGACGATACGATAATTAGTATCGCTTTAATGATGCTCCTGAAATGGCTCCTGCGAATAATCCGTTTCCAAACACACGGTGAGACAGAACATCCCTGAACGTCTTCGAACATCCTTGAAATTGCAACTATATATAAATTCTTTCATGTGTGAACTGAATTTTAGTAAGTTTGCAAATTGCTATCAATTATCACGATTATTTGCCTGGTTGCATTTTTATATTGATGGAGGCCAGATTAAATTTAGTTATACAGTGTTAAACGTTTTACTGTATGTGTATGTAGAAAATTAATAGGATAGATGTTTCCTGGGTCTTTATTTTCTCAGTCTTCTCTATAGACAGCGAATTCAAAGAGGAATTTATGTGAAGTCGCAATAAATTTTACGAGTTATAACTAAATTTGCAACTAAACTCTCCGTGCAAAGGACCAATTTTGTGCATCGATTACAAAAACAGGCAGGGATTGTGTGTTTATTAAATAATTTTAATAAGTAATAAGTAAAACGATATAATCGAATGTATAAATTTTCCTAATATTTTGATCGTTTCATGTTTCATCTACTCGTTTTTAACATATTCCATAAAATCTGTAGTCTAATAATAACCAAAAATCCGGAAAATTGCTTTCTAGCTTACAAGATCGCCTAAACTCGTCTCTTTTTCCAACTCCGGCGGCATTCCGAGTCCCAAAAAAGTTTCGCTGCGTATTTAATCAGAAAATACGATCGAAGCGCGCTTCCCAGTGTCGTAGAAAATGCAAAGCCTCTGGAAAAACAGGCAGAGCAGCTTGTTATTCTTCGTTCTTCCGTCGGAGCATTTTATTCGGGGTTCCAGGCGGAGCGTGTTTTGAAAATTCACCGGACGAATAGCTCCTCGGCACATTCTCGGCCCGCTTTTACACCGTTCGGGCAACGTCCCTCATCAGTATCCTGCAATCCGGCATTTCCATTCCTCGGTTAACCGTGGCTGGTCTCGCAGTGTCTCTTGGTCCTTGCGTTTCCGCTTAGCCAGCTATTTGCCGACACCTCGCGAGAGATTTTCTCGTTTGTTGGCTCGATACCTTCGTCCCTCCTCTTGCACAGTGAGCTAGAAACCTGTTTCTCGTGGCCGAAATAAGAATTTTTGAAGTTTCATATTTGCAACTAATTTTTGTCATCAAATGATGATTGTTAAAAAATTAAAAAATTCTTTCGACAAGAAACAAGTCTGAAAATTTGTTCATACTATAACTAGACTGCGGATCTTTATGCAAAATAAAAATTGTCTGCATGAATTGCAAGAAACTAGAGCCAAAGAGGTATCTGATCCTAACTCCAATCATTTTAACAAGCTAAAAATAATATGTTGTCACTCTTAAATCATTTTATCTTTTCTACTGTTTGAAGTTGCATATTTTTACAATAAATAGCCTTGAACCTTGAAATAACACTGAAATAATTTTGACTACAGAAAACGGGTTTCCGAGGTATGCTATAATGCCTCTCTGTGCCATTCTGCTTCTGTCTTCTTCGTCGCCTTTTCCTCCGATTTTGCTCTCCTCTGTTGTCAACGTCTGAATCGTGCTCTGAGAAATTCTAGGGCGACGGAGGAGCGCCTTGATATTAAAGATCCGCCATAAATTATAAGGCTTTGTGTTTGAAGCGTCTCCTTATTTACTCGTTTCGTTCGTTTGCCCGGCCCACCTGCCGACAGCATTCGCGAGTTCTCCGCGCTACTTCACGACCCGATTCCGTATCGAACTATTCAAATTGGAAATAATAACCGAGAACCTTTCAACGGGTCACCGTTCCCGTCCGATGTTAGCCGAGAGAAATAATGGCCGGCTCTGCGGGGGCAGAGTCTTCACAACACTTTTAATGGACGTCGAAATACCCCTCAGCGATGTTTCATGCGAGTTGGTCCCGGGATTCTGGATCATCTTTGCGTTTCTGGTTTCTTTGTGGATATGGGAGACGGCTTTAGTATTTCATTATGGATTGTCATGGAACTGGTTTTTTGCGGAAATTTCATTCAGGGGTGAGAATATAGAGGATTCATCCTGTAAAATAAGCTCAAGTAGATTGTTGTTCGACTTTTTTCACAGAGTTACAGTTGTTCAAACATCAACGATTTTTTAGAAAGAGGACAAGCTTTCACTCAAAAACATTTTCAATAAAAAATCTAGCTACGCTATCGTGTGATATTTTTTGCGGAGTCAAACTTAATCCAAAGATCAAAAGTGATTTTTTAATTTCCAGAAAAGCTATTTTGCAAACTTAGAACTTTTTAAAATAGCGCTGAAATTCTCGTTTCGCTGTTTTTAAACATTTCCATTACGAATGCATTAACATCAGTAGTTCAAACATTAACCCGTAGCACCCGGAGATATTTCCTCTGAACGAAATTTTATATTCAGATTTATTAGCTGTTTTTCACCAACTTTGATATATTACATGCAAGACAGGTCTGGCCATACATTTTCAATTCAGTGCACCATTTTTGTTTATAAAGGGAGTATCGAGAGGGGATAAATATTCGAGCAAATTTTCTGTTTATATTAATCTTTCTCTATAATTACTTGCAGTCCCCTTCCTGTCCTTCTCAAGGGGACGTTCGAGTGTTTGCTACGTCTGCGATGTCCCTTTACTAGGGACTGACCGATTAATTACTATCTGCGTTAGTGATTGTTGTGTGCAAACATACTTCTTAGAACCAAGTTACACTATTTCATAAGGCACATGTAGCAATTGGAAAGAATAATTTTTGACATTTAAACTGTTATAACTCTAGACTGGGGATCTTTATGCAAAATAAAAAATATTTGCATTGATTGCTGAACATAGGAGCCAAATAAAAATTGTATTCTTCTTTTAATTATCCTATTAAGCTGAAATTAATACATTGATGTCCTTAAATATTGTTAACATGTCCACTGCTTTAAATTGTATCCATTTTTGTCATAAATGCATAAAATCCGCAGTCCAGTTATAATCAACCTGCGTTTGACTATGACTAACTAATACTACTTCTTGCGAATACTAGATTCTCATTTTATAAAAAATATTATTCACGTCTTTTTTCTAATTTTCGCATATACAGTTAGGAGCATAACTGATCACACATACTTTAAATCAGAATAACTTTTTTATGAATGGACCAAACGACTTGACTAAAAATTGCAATTTTTCAAAATTTCGGCCTTTTTACCACTTTTGATCGTTTATAACTCGTAAACCCAATTTCAATGAAATTTTCAGAGCGTATATAATTTATACGAGTCACATCCACAAACACATCTTCTAAACATTCGTTATTGGCCCAGCTAAAAAAGTTGTAAAAATCAATTTTTACTCTTGTTTTTCACGATTCCGACCAAATGCATTTTTTCAATATATTTTTTAGACGTCATTTACTAAACTAATTCTTCTAGCCTTACAGAGAAATTGAATTATGCTCCTAACTGTAGAATCACTCCATAGCTAGTTTGTATGACCTAGCTGTCCTAGCCCAATCAGACGCGACACCTTATACGAAACCCATTATTTAACCAATGATGGTAGATGTGATGTTAACTAAAGCCTTTGATCGATGTAGGTCTTGTATCGCGGTCATTCGCTCGCGTCACGGCATTCGCACAGGAATATCAAAATCGTGTTAATGCGGGAAGGGGTGGCGAAGGGCGAATAAAGATAGCTGCGAAGGGCAGGGTCGATAAAAAGGAAGGAGAAACTAACTGGAACAGTACAAGGAAAAAAAGGCTGTTCGCGTTTCGACGCAATCATTTTTACGACGCCTCTAAAGCAGACTTGCCAACTCACCGCGTTCGCCCGATATAAATTTAAATTATGCCCGGTGGAAGCAAGTCTCTCTCTCTCTTTCTCTCTCTTTCACTCTTATTCTCTCTGCCGCGATCGTCTGCGCTGGGTCAAGAGAACTGCTGCACAGGCAGCGAGCGCGAATAATCGAATCCATAAAGTCAGCAACGTAGCCTGCTTTATGTTCCCTGTCGACCCGTCTGCCTTCTTCCTCTGTCCTTTATTGTTGGCTGCCCCCGCCATTCCCAGCCTCTGTTCGTCCTTGTCTCGTGTCCAACATACTCCTTGTACATGTAAAGGTCAAAAGTATTGTTTTGAAATTTTTTAATCTCGCCACCCTTAGATTTTGACACTTGGCGAGAGAAAATGATGTGTGCCAATTTTAATGATTTCGTGTCGTTTTCAAACATAATTGTATTTTATACAGGGTATCCCAATTTTTTCCGGCCAAACTTTGCCAGCGAGTTCTACACGCAAAAGTAAGAAAAAAATATTATATGATCATATGCTCTTAAATGTTTTATTAAGGAGTTATAACTATAATAATACAAAATGATAATGAACTGGCATTTCGTCGACACAGCGTACGAACGTATTATGAATATCTCAATTTGTGTTTACATAAACTCTTTATGTAAACATTTTGTATTATTAGTTATAACTCCTTAATAAAACATTTAAGAGCATATGTTCATATAACATTTTTTTCTTACTTTTGCGTGTAGAACACGCTGGCAAAGTTTGGCCGGAAAAAACTGGGACACCCTGTATGTGTTACTTCCAAAAATATGTAGAAAATCTTTAAATTTGATTCACTACTAACACTGAACATAGCACGAGGGGTCAAATGACCAATTTTAGATTTTTTATGTGACAATTATTGAAATTGTAAAGGTGTTTTCATGGGAATTTATAGAATATATTTTTTACTACAGTATATATTACAGTAAAAATCGCACAAAATACGGAGTGTCTCAAAATTCCTTCCAAACATCCGAAAAAATGGAAGGTTCCTGAGATCATTTGAAGCGACATTTTCCTTTGCAAAAATGGCGTCCGCGGCTTTGTTAAGGAGTTAGTAACGAAAAACACGGACCAATCAAAGCGTGACCTAGACGCGTGTTGGCACAGTCGGCCAGTTGATAGTTGGCGCGCCGTGCCGGCTGTGCCAACACGCTTCTAGATCGTATAGTAACTTCTTAACAAAGCCGCGGACGCCAATTTTGCAAAGGAAAATGTCGCTTCAAATGATCTCAGGAACACTCACTAACACTAAACCTACCACGAGGGGTCAAACGATCCATTTTAGATTTTTTATTTGACAATTATTGAAATTGTAAATGTGTTTTCATGGCAATTTATTGAATATATTTTTTGACTCCAGTATATATTATAGTAAAAAATATAAATATAATATATTATAAATAAATATAATATAAAGAAATATAAATAAATTTAATCCTGTTATTTTTATAAGACTATACACATCAGTCACTTTTAATACAGTTAGATACAGAGTATTCTACTATATTCGTAAGCATTTTAGTAAATTCTAATATACTCGAGTATATTCTAGAATAGTATAGTAACTTATATTATTCCAGAATATTCTAGTACAATAATTTCAATACTTCTCAAACAAAAAACTTGATCGGTGGTGGTAGGTTTAGTGTTAAAGTGTTATCTGTCGGGTGATTAATGCTCCTGCGAAAATACGCGAAGCTCGAGGACTACTGCGTTCATTTCGCAGCAAAGGATGGTAAGGACGTCGCGCCGTCGAAGGATAAAAGAATATTGAAAGGAGAACACAGAAACAGTCGGCGACTCTCGCGAGGTTTAGCGAGTTCGAGTGCAAAAAACCGTCGCCAATTAAACAAACAAGTCCTCGGGAAAGAAAGCTCTTAATTATTTAAGCGCGGGAAGATGCGGCTAAACTATGATAATCTTGTTTCCCCGGCGGTCCGTCTTTTCGCGAAATAATGTCGGACGGAAAAGAAGAAGAAACGAGTAGTGGGGGGGGGGAGCAGGGAAGCGGTTCTTGCAAAGTGATTGTAAAGGGAGGAAGCTCGCGAGCAAAGGGGGAAAAAAATAGTTAATTAAGGCTCCTTTTCTTGATACGCGATAGCCGGTCGGTGTGCCTCTCCACCTTCCCCCTTTGGAAAACGAGCTTCGTTAAATCCTTCTTGGGCTCGCCGTTACGAAAGCTCGGTGAATGCCGGGCCAGCAACGGCATTCACCAACGGAGAAACCGTGTGCCGGTGGTCATTACTTTCCAATGACAGGAAATCCTTCGAAATGCCCCACAGTCGGACCTGTGCAGATCAAGAGCCGCTTTTAATACTCCGGCCCTCGTGGCTGATTAAAGCATAAAGTCGCCGTTCCGGGTTAATCGGGAACAAGAATTCGAGAACTTTCTTTCCGCGGTGACGCCTCAAGAAAATCATTGAATCCTCCACCCCTTGAAGAATAAAAGGTTTTATATAACCCTCGGTTCTGATTAGAAGAGTTACACACCTCGTACAGTTCTTAATGGTCTGAACAAACCTGCTGTTCTCGGTGTTCTATAGGAAACTTTTACAACGAATCAGCTTTTTAATATTGAACTTGAATTTTCTTTTGGAAGTTAGAGCAATTAGTTTACTACATGACGTGCAAAAAATATTTTGGAAAAATTGCAATCGGTCGGAATTACAGAGAGAATACTACAAGTTGTTGGTCACAATTTTTTTATGCGGGAAAATTTAAAAAATACGTTTCGTAAATCTGTGTCAATTATGCGTATGCTAAAAATTTCCTCAAAATCGGTCAATATTGCAAAGAGCCACAATCGTCTTTTAAAGTCTCTTACGGCGGTAGACTCGTTTCCAGGATTGCAAGGGTGCGAGATTCGCATTCTGATTTCTCGATAATACAAAAATGGGGTTTTTCAGTAGTCAAAAACGCTAGATAAAAGATCGATCTAAGGCGCCATCGCCCTTAAAAGTCCTATTTTTTCATTTACGAGGCGTAATTTGCATTATTCGGCAGCATGTAGCTATGAAAATAGCTGTGAATTTTTTCGGGATTCCCGAGCGTGTTCGGGTTTCTCGAGAATATTTGGGATTCCCGGGGATGTTGGGGTTTCCCGTGAATTTTTTCGGGATTTATGATACTGTACGGAATCTTTTAATATTGTTTTTTAGTCTTTATCTATGCTACAAGAGTCTTCTATAATTTCGTTTTTCGAAATATCGTGTAAAGAGAAGTCACGCGTACAGTTTGCCATCGCAGAAACAGTAAACATAATGTTAAAGGTTATTTATTACAAACGCCATTGTACTTTACACAAAACACTTTTATTATATAATGAATAAGCTAAACTACTTTATACGTATAGACTATATGATATGATGAACACATGAGGACATCTTATAAGAGATTGAGATTAAGCCACGGTTACGAGTGTAACCTCGTGAAAGGAACTACAATTACTTTCTATAAAAATATGCATTTGCATAAACATCCGCTAGTTATAAATCATGAAGTTAAATAAAACGTTGACGTTTTATTTAGATAAATCTAACACTATGGTCATATTCATGAAAACAAGACACGTTTTCGAATCCCAGCATTTTAAGAAATCTCGAACACTTTTCGGGAAACCCGAACATTTTCGGGAATACCCGAACGGTTCAAGATCCCGTCTTGATCCCGAAGATCGTTCCCATTCTCGTCCCGTCCCGGTCCCGCACAGCTTCATAAAATAGGACTTTTGAGGGCGATAGCGCCCTAGATCGATCTTTTATCTAGCGTTTCTGACTACTGAAAAACCCAATTTTTATTATCGAGAAATGAGAACGCGAATCCCGCACCCTTGCAATCCTGGAAAAAGGAGTCTACTCCCTTAAAGCTGATCTTGAAAACGTCGAATCAGCTCGTCGCCTTCAGTTGGTAGACAAGCATACTCATATCTGTCTGTTAGGTTTGAAGTCGATTCAAAGGCTTGATCATTATGTCAAACTTCCCAGAGCCTGCTAGTGGCCTAGACGATTCTCCAGCTAGCAAAGGCTTGAAATGCCTTGTCCCCTACGAGCAGTTATCCTCAAAGAGCCGGTACCTCAAGGAGGGAGGAAGAGAGAGAGTGAGAGGGGGGGGGGGGGGAGTAGGGGAATGAGGAGTTCTAAGTTCGGCCGTGTAATCAGGGGAACGATCGAATTATAGTTGCTCGGCGGAAGCTGATTGCTCGACCACAGGTCATTATCACGGGCACGTGTGCGCGACTATCCGAACGGCTGGGCGCCGGGGCGGACCTTTAATTGTTGGCCAGCAATTAAACGTTTCCTTTCGCGGAACGATAGTTCCTGCATTGGGCGAGGATAAATAAATGGGATGCGGATGGAGACCCTCGGCTCGGGCTATGTTCGGGCTCCGTTCGGACTCTGCGAAGGCACGGCGCAGTTGCAGGGAAGAGAAGAGAGAGGAGAGCGCAAGCATCGCGTGCAGCTTCGCGTGCATCGCGCGCGCGGGAGTTTAATTTCGACAAATTGTTCCACGTACGTTCGTACGTACGTACATACGGACCACAGTCTGTTCCCAGGGTTTGGTCTCTATCTCTCTCTATCTAACGCTATCTTTCTCTCTTTAGCTTTCTCTTTCTCTCGCGGACCTTTTATCGATCAGAAGCTCGCCGAAGCTTTTTGCCGCACTCGGAGTAATTACAATTAGAGACCGAGCGTCGCTGCAGCACTCGACTTCTGCTTCGATTCCCGTAACAGCCTCGAACTTTAAGAAAGGATAATGAGTAGCGTCAAGGCAATCGATGGGCCTCTCGACTCGTACGGTCGGCCATTCGCCTCGATAAACCGGGAGAGACTATTCTAGCGCTGTTTCTAGGGTCAAGGCCATAATACGGTAGGCCGTTGGATTTGTCTTAACGTCAGTTACAATATCCAGAGATAAAATATTAATATTAATATTTAAAAGAGCGAAGTGATCTTGAATTTCTATGGAAAAATCGTTTTTCTAAATTTTATATATTAAAGCTTGCGAATGTCTACATACTGATTAAGTTTTGTTCGAAATATTTTTTTTGCTAGATTGTCGAAAACTCGAGCAAGTAGACTAAGTCGACATATGGTCAGACAAGCGATCTACGAGAGTTCCCTGGGCTGTTTAAAATTAATTTCCTCGTTCATAAATATTAGAACCGAAGTTGGCTGTGTAAAAAAAGCATGATATTTTAATCGGTATTGTGCAACCTGTGCTGGATTTTTAATATTGTTCTAACAAAAGTATGCATGTTGGTGCATGCGAATTTTATTTACAGAATTATTCCGTCCACGTTCTTTCTACACTTGTGTTTTATTAAAACCAGGAGAAGAAGTGAAAAAATTATTTCTTTTAGTGAGCTCCCGTCTTTGATGTTCCAGAGTTAATTTTTACTTGTTACATAAAAAAGAACAATTAATTTTATTACGTACAATCTCGTAGAATTTTTCTCGCAGTATCAACAACTTTACACACAAGTTTTTTGAGATCTTATACATTTCTATGAAGTAAACCAAATTTTATTAATATCCACAACAATTACTATAATGAATCTTATCTCTTCTATTTCTATTCGGTTGGCAATTAAATTCGCGATCTTTCATTTCGTAATTCATTTATTGAATCATTATAAACTCATTCAGTGACCATTCCTTTTGAACTGTATATCATTGGAAAGCCCTGAATTTTGCGATTAATTTGATATAAAATAGTCGTGCTTAAAAAATATATATAATGACTTTGTTTGAGAAAATGTGGAGATCGCGAACTTAGTTGCCAACCTAATATATTACTAAATCAATTGTTTTAATTTTGTACGACTTTTATGCAGACTGATGTAGCAGACATCGTGTTAGGATCCGAAGATTCCAATTTTCAATTGTCATTTTCCAAAAGATTAATCATCACTTAGGATTACTCGTTACGTTACACGTTAATAAAAATTTCTATCACACAATCAAACAGTTCGAAACCATCTCGACCACAGCTTACGATTCACGAATAAAATTGAAAAGCAGCTGTAGCAGAGAAAGTCACCTCTCGCGAAGAAACTCCACCGGGAAATCTCGATTTTCCCGAGCCCACGGGTCTGTCCATCCTGATCGTTGTCTTACAGGAAGTATCAAGGCTAGCTCACTGACCGTGGAATTGCCGTGGTGCTCGATACGCTCGCATGCCTCCTAATTACCCTAACTCTGGTTTCCACCTTACCCTCCATCCTCCTCTTTAACGAGTGGCAACGATAACTTCTAATTGAATCCGGAACCTCGTTGTGTCGAGCGATCGCTTATCGATCTACTGACCTGAACGGACTTACATGAACAATGCTGCAACACACAATGCACCAGAATCTCCTAACCAAGAGAATACAGAACACGAAGGTGGTAGCTTCAATTTTTATCAAAATTGGCATCCTGGTTTCTCAAGAACGTTAATTGTACCGCTAGACTGCGGTTCTTTATGCATTTATGAAGAAATTAGTTAGGTGAAATATAAAACAGTAATAGATTAGAAAGATTCAAGAATACTGTAATTGTTTTTAACGTAACAAAGTCATTAAGGGCAGCGTCTCCTCGAATGTATATGAGTGCACACACCGCTAGACCACGCGACTGGTCGTATACGTATACGTACGCGAGGGTTGCAAGGGTCCGAACTTCCGCTTCTGATTTCTCAATAATGCAAAGACGGGATTTCTTAGTAGTCAAAATCGCTAGATGAAAGATCAATCTAGGGTGCGATCTGCCTCAAAAGTCCTACTTTTACGTTTATGACGCGTAATTCTCATTATTCGGCAGCATATCGACAGCCACGATAGGCGGCGAATAATGAGAATTACGCGTCGTAAACGTAAAAGTAGGACTTCTGAGGCAGATCGCATCTTAGATTGATCTTTCATCCAGCGATTTTGACTACTAAGAAATCCCGTCTTTGCATTATTGAGAAATCAGAAGTGGAAGCACGGATCCTGGCCATCCTCGCGTACGTATACGTGGTCTAGCGGTGTGTGCACTCACACACATTCGAGGAGTCGCTGCCCTTAAGGGATGAAATCAATTTTTATTTGGGTCCACAATCAATGCAGAATATTTTTTTTGCATAAAGATCCGCAGTCTGTTAATTGCTAACACCTTGTATCTGATTGCAGGAGGAATTAAAAATTCGACTGCTGACGAAAATAGTGACTCTCAAGGCATCATGCAACGCGACGATGTCCAGTCAGCTAGTTAACGCCGTGGCAAGGAGATCAGGGATTTTTATTAGGAAATTCGAAAGACGGTGAAGAACGTTATGGCGACGTTAGGCGCGTTTGTGGAGGTTAGGGGGAGGTTCGGCGAGATTTCGCCCGGTACGATATCAGGTAATTTCGCGTTTGCTCCGAGAGTCGTTTCGGGGAAACGGACACGGACGTGGACGAGGAGCCGCGCTCGTTCGAGCGGCTCAATTTCGCTAAGTAAGTAAAAGGATCCAGTGTGAAGGAGTAATAACGTTTACCTCCCCGGTCTCGAGGAATCTTCCTCTTCTTCTTCCTCTTCACACAGGTTTGCACGCTTTCGTCTTTCTCCTGGAGAGAGAGAGGGAGAGTTGGTTCAGAGGTCGAATATACGAGCATTCGGGCGTACAGCCCGCGGATTTCATCACCCTCGGCTTCATCTTCCGGCCGGATGACTTGGCCTGCCATTAATTTTCGTAAACCCCGGCATCCCGCCGCGCCAATAAAGCGCAAATTCCCCGATTCACGGTGGATTGTCGTGAAAATAATTGCTCGATTATCAACCAGCCGCGATAGAACCTTTTCTTCTCTTGATACATACGCCAGAACCCGCTTGCTTCCATTTTCATTGTTCGCGAGCCACGCACTCGGCCTCGAACAAATATTAGCCTGTCCCGAAAGCTCGTCTCGATCATTATGCCTATGCTGCCCAGTCAGAATTGTTTTTCACTATTTACTACTATTAAACCTTCCGCATTAGGATTTTACATGTATTCAATTCAATTTGAGACCATTTGTTTTCTATTGCTGTTGATCTTGAGTGACCTTCATAACTGTATCTTGAAACACACTATCAGAATGTAAATAAAAATTGTTTGCATCAAATACAATAAACGGGAGTCACATGAGAATTGTTTTCTTAAGTAAATTTAGTGTTCATTATACAATACATTTAATATTAATAAAGAATTTTTAGGAATTTTTTGTGAATGCATATAATCCGCAGTCTATCTATTAATGAATCGTTCAGGATCGCCGAACTTTCGACGACCATAATCGTGAATAAGATTTTTTACTAATATGATTGAAATTTTCGGGTCGGTTAAGTATACTCGATTAAAAACGTCTAGCATTCTACTTTTCCCGCTATTTTGTCGGGAATGCAATATCATATTTATTAATAGCTTACTATTCAGAAGTTGAATCGTGGCTTAAACTCTCCAGAAAGAATATGTTACTGTATTTCAGCTTTGATGTTAAAAAAAAATCATCGTTCTATCTTATTTCTATCGAAAGTTCTTTGATTTTGACACAAAATTCATCGGTTTACCCCACTATGCAGATCGGACCCTACCATCATCGGATCGGTTTTGCGACCGCTAATAAGCGAGGAGACTCGCAATCGTCGGCCGCGCGACACAGATAACACAGATAATACAGATAACGCGGATGGCACGAATAATATGGTTTCTCGTAGGGGTGGGGGAATCGATGTAGCGATCATTGGCCGGAGATAGCGGCCGAGCATGTTCACTACGGCCGGCAACTTAATATCGAAAGCTTCGCTGGGAGCCAGAGTTACACCGCAAGAGACTATTTGAGGACGGCCGATGTCGTGTTTCGGCGTACTAACTCTGTTTAAGCGCGCTTACTCGAAATCTTCGACTACCGTGCTCTTACCTCTGTCCCGATTCCCTCCTGCATCGCCATTATCCCTTCGAAACGCGCCGCAGTTATCGGCCACCCTTCATCGACCCACTAAAAACTCGATTTCGGTATCCCGCCGAACATTTTCCCTTCCTCAACCCCGTTACAATCATAAACTAACGTATGCGATAGCAAGCTAGCTATTTTATTAGGTCATTGCGGAAATCCTGATACGTTTCTAATTGATGGCGTTATTCCTGTAACAGGGAGATTGCATCAGAAAAATCTTCCACTTTTCGGCCCATGACATATGATATCCTGCAAACTTTAATCTCTCCTCCTTGTGGAATTTAGTTAGCGGAGGTTTTTTCGCTTTTTTAGAATATTTAAGTGTCCAACTCGATCTCAGAAATTGCTGTACACGTCGAACATCACAACTGGTAAGTCTAATTTCATTTTTATTTTAGAAGCATTAAGCATGTTTTGCCGTGCTTCTTGAAAAATTTTACCTTTGACTCTATGTGTTAATTTTTTTGGACGACCTGTAGATTTTTTACTGCCGTATTTTTCTTTTAATATTAAAAAATTGTTTATGGCATTTAATGATCTTTTCAATCTTGTTGCAATTTCTCTGTTAGAGAGACTCATATTATGGAAAGCAATAATTTAGCCTTTTTCGTTATCATTTAACGATTTTCCCCGTGCCATTGTACTTTAATAATATTAAACGAACATCAACTTTTTATTATAATTTTTAAACTTTATAACTCTGTGTACTTACCATACAAAAACCTTCAAAAAATTGCACTATCAAAGGTAATTTTTAAATATTTCACCGTGAGCCTAAGATTTTTTCGTATCTTGTACTCGATAATTTTCAATGTATTTTTGAAACAAGTACGTCTCTACACTAATACTGTTGATAGTCGACTGACTGCTTACACAATGTGTAGAACACATTTTTGCGAAATAAAAACAAAAATAGAAACAGTCAACCAGCCGACGCGGCTAGTGAACCTATCATTATTTCGGCCACTGTATTTCCAATTATTAGTAGAACTAATTTATTTATGTCAGCGATTTAAGAAACCAGCTATAGAACATAAGGATGAATCACAGACAAACGTGTTATCGATTTGAAAATTTCTCAGCACTGGAGCCTCTAAAAAACTATATGGGTCAGCTTTTTTGAAGGATTTCGATCCCGCAGATCGCCCGCAGCGGAATTCCCTCTTTCCCGGCGGCGGCAATCGGATTCGCAGTGTTCCCAGGATGCGGCGAGGTGAATACGATACACCTGGAGAGATTGATCGGGCTTAATAGTCCGTGCAAAATATTAAGAGCTTCATTAGTAGAGAGAAGTTCCGCGTCTCTGCGCTCGTTATTGGTTTATATTTCCGCGAACGCTGGAAGTCCATTAGAGGACTGAGAAAATTCCGCGCGTAATACAGCCCCTCCGGGCAACTCGGGCTCGTTCGAGCTAAAACGCGGAGCGCACGAACGCTCTCGCAAGCTCATCCCTGCGATTTACGCTCCTCGACAAAATGATACGTGTGCCATCTTTAATTTCTCGAAGACTGCATTCTTCGGATTATATTAATTTCATTTAGCGAAGGTTCGCGATACGGATTTTTTCCTACGGTTGAGAGAAAGCTTTTCCTTCATGCATTCAGTCCTTTGTAACTAGACTGCGGATTTTGTGCATTTATCATGAAAATGGGTATGTGCAGTTGAAAGCAGGATTAAAAGAATGGATTAAAAGAATTTCAGGATATCAATTTATTAGCATCAGTCTATTAAAATCTATAAAGCAAGACGATAGGATAAATTGCGGGAACCCTCGTATAGCACTGCAACCTATAACACTGTTTCGCTCTAACACAATAAGAAAATTGCGAAAATCTTTGTATAACACTGTACTTCTACAGCACTGGATATTACATGATTTTTGTTTAACATATATAAAAACTAAATTACCTTAAAATAATGACGGGAAGGAATAATGAACTATAGTGTCTTTACATGAAAATATATAAATAAATTATAATTTACTCATTTATAACTCTATTCCGATGGTATAGCGGAAAGCGTCATGCACAGTTTACGCGCCATCCGCGGCGAGACTTGCCGTCTCAAGAAAATTAAATTAAGGTTATATTAAATGAAAATAATATTTTTCGTTTTTTTTCGTTTTGGTTATACATACATTTATATTTTTAATAAAAATTAAATTGTTTATATGGAATTAAAAAAAATGTTTGTTTTTAATAGATTTTCGAAACATAACCCCCCTTTTGGTACTGTCTCTGGGTCTCATATAACACGGTTTCACAGAACACGGCATTTTCTAGGGTTACCTTTTTCACCCATTGTCTTTGTAATTGATGCAATTTTTATTCTGCATAGAGATCAGCAGTCTCGACTCGCGCGGGCCGGTCAGGTAGGGTAGCCGATTCTACGTCAGTGACTCTCGGAGCACCAATAGTCCAGGTGTCGCCTAGTATACTTACACAATAAAAGTACACTTCATTTTCTTATTACTTATTGTTTTGATAGAATCAATGAAGTTATTAAATATTGTTGATCCTTGCTCTCTATTATTCATTCAAATTTAAATTTCATTATAAAAATCCATCATTTTAAAATTAGTGTGCAGTGTGTCATTAAAGTGCATAGTTCTGTGGTTGTCAGAAAGAACACCGTATGTCACATACTTTCACTTTCGAGATATTGCCGTTTAAAGTTGTGATCGCTAATGCTTTGACATAGGACACAGTTTAAAATGCATTATTTTTTTCAGCCTTTCGAATTTATTTCTGTCACTTTTTTCTGATGAAGACGTAAATCATATATTATAAAGCTCAATTAACCCTCCGAGTGCTGTTCCGGAGTCATTTTTGACCGGGAACATCCAAATTGTCATTTAAGTACTCAATTTGTGGCAATTAAACTAACTGGATAGCTGTTTCATTGAGGATATCGAAAAGACTAATGTGTCTACACGAGATATCATCAAAAGTAAATTTTTAAAAATTATTAATTAGACCTGTGAACGGTCTTAAGTATTGCCAATTATATAACTATAAACATCGTCCTTTGTCTGATGGTTAATGCATAAAATCAATTCTTTTGAAACTGTGACATGGGGAGTTTTTCCAGGCAACCACAGAGTTATGTACAGTGGAGGACGAAAGTATTCGTACGCCCGTTAAAACAGAATAACTTTCTTATAATTGTACCAAACGACTACAGCATGTGTATAACTAACATGGATCTACAAAACATATATTTTAAATTTTCATTAAGGGCCCAAATAAAAAAGTTACAAAAAATCCTTTTCTTATTTTGGCATGCGATCTTGTAAACTGTAATTTTTGGAAAATCCTTTTTGCAGATCATTTAGTAAATCAATGCTTCTAATTGCTTACAAAACATCAGATCGTTTGGTACAATTATAAAAAAGTTATTCTGTTTTAAAGGGTGTACGAATACTTTCGTCCTCCACTGTATGTATAGGTGTGTAGAATCCCAAAACAAGGTTCTATAGATGTTTTCGCTGTTTTAAATTAATAAGAGAGTTTCGAATAAAGATTTTTACACACACATATACATTGTATAATTTCATCCAGTAGAGTCTCTTAGATGCTGGCGCACGTCGCGTGGTCGTTTGAAAACAACTTCCGCAGTTCGATTCGAACGCAATGATATCTGGACTCGCGATCAAACCTAATCGCCGCCAGTTGTTTTCGATAGTATTATGGGGAGACGTCGCGACGCGTCGCGTCGAGTTTCGGGGGCGCCGTTCCCTCGCCGAGTCCCGGCTGAAAACTTTTCCCTCGGACCGCGAAATATCGGCAGTTGCTAATTATCGTTAAGCGCGACTCGCGCGTGTTTTTGTCAGCTGCGTCGTTCGAACGAGTCGAGCCCGATAACTCGCCGAAACAATTAATCGCGAACCAGAGAAGAAGTCGACGGGGATCGACGAACGAGACGCGAGATCACTATATTTGCGCGATCTGCGTAATTCAATTGACGACGAGGTATGCTGGTGCACCACGACCTCGACGTTCTGCTCGATTTGAGACACATTCAAATCGATAAAAAATTTCATTTTTTACCCCTTCCGTCACCCCTTATTTCACCTCTTCGAATTAATATAACAAATAATCATTTCCAAGTACCTGAACGTGTGTTGAGATTTAGAGCAGGATTTCAAACACTTAAATCCAGATCTACATATGGATTAATTAATCCAATAAATCGCATTATTGCAGACTCTAGCACTCTCTGTAATCGTATTGATTTTTTTAGTGGGTCTTTACACACTTTTGAAATACAATTACACGTAGGATTATCGGATAATACCTTCTTTGTTATACTTAATGAGCTTTTTTAAATACTTCATTATTTTAAAAATTCAATTTTTGACAGAATATATTGATCACAATGTTGTTTTCTTTAACCAATAAGTTTTATTTGGAGAAAAGTTTACGAATTGGACAAGAACCAGATAGTTCGAGTGGTAAAGGACGAGGTGTGCAGAATAATGCATCCCTTAAACAGGAAGTTGTAAGTAGAAAGGGGTATCAAGCTGCCGCGTTTTATTTACGCGTCGAATTACCGGGAACGGGAGCACGGGAGCACGGGGAAGAGAAAAGAAGAGGGAAGAGGAGAAAAACCGATGGCGGGAGGGTAAAGGGCGCGCGAAACGTGATAACTGCGATGGAAAGATAAGAACTCGTAGGGTGTAAGAGAGCCGGGGAAAGAGTACGCGGTCACGAGTGCGAGAAATATGAAATCTTACGGTGTCGCTTGGCGCACACCGCCTTCGCCGAGAGTCACGTCTAACCTCGGAAAAGCTTTTCTCTCCTGAAACCTGTTCTTTAGAATCGCGTTGAAGATTCATGACACGGTCCCCTAAACATCCTATCTCTGGATCATAAATTCGAATCGAGGATCTTGATACCACGGGCTTTCTTTGCACTAAAAATAACGCCTGCTGTGTGTGCTATGTCCCGTTCAACCATTGCCTGTGATCATTGCAAATCACGTATTCATCTGCATTGTTGGCTGTGAAACTAATCATCTTTTCACGATCATATAAATTCTATTTTTGGGATGCTGATATATCTTTATTATACATATTAGGTGTGCAAATATACAGTGACTCCCACTAATATTTAGACACTTTTAAAAAGACAACATTACCTTCATACCAATAGTTTTTGTGCATGTCCCTTCTTAGCTAATTTAGGTTAAGTCTTTTTTCTATTGTAAACACTTGTGTAAAAGGACCTCAGTCCGTTTATGATAAATATAATAATATAATAATAATAACATTTTTAATATTGGACCATACGATCTGAAATTTTTTGGGATCTTAGAACAATTGGTTTGCTGCACAAAGTGACTAAAATTTTTGAAAAAAATTGCAAGTTGTCGGAATTGCAGAGAAAATACTAAAAGTTGTATTTTATAAAAATTTTTTTCACATCCTGTAGCAAACTGCTCTAGCTTCCCAAAAAAAGTTCAAATCGTGTAATACAATATTAAAAAGGTTATCGTCTTTTTCAGAGTGTCTGAATATTAGTGGGAGCCACTGTATATATAAGTTCTTTTTCCAAATTCAATCCTCCCAATCTTTCTGCCGATTCTTCTTACGTCTGAGTCGGATTTTCGTTGAGCAATTCCTCTAACTCACCACGCAACGGATCAGACACTTAGGAGTGAACTCGAAGGACATCTAGGGTCCAGGTGATCCTTTCCAAATCGAACTTGGAACCCATTAACACATTTATTAGGTGTGCAAATAAGTTCTTTCCCCTTTGTTTTCCTAATTCAAGATTTTATTACATTTTATGTACGTAAAATTAAGTACGTAAAATTACGTACATAAAATGTAATAAAATCTTGAATTAGGAAAAAAAGGGGAAAGAACTTATTTGCACACCTAATAAATGTATTGATGGGTTCCAAGTTCGAATAATGTACGTAAAATTTAATAAAATCTTGTTTGGTGACTCCCAATCTTTCTTCTTGCGTCTGGGTCGCGTTTTCGTTGAGCGATTCCTCTAACTCACCGTCATCGAACTTTGTCGGTGCACCTAAGCGATCGTCGTCTTCCAAATTAATATTACCGGCTTTAAATCTTTGGTACCACTGTTTGCATGTTCTTTAAGATACAGCATTCTCTCCGAGTGCCGCACAAACCATTTCAGTAGCTTCAACAGCTGATTTCCTAAGCTGGAATGCGAAGAGTAAGCAGTGACGCAAATGATGCTTCTCGCACGCCATATTGCTTGAAATTGTTGCATAGAACTGGAAACTCTTAGAGCGCTCATTACGACTCTTCTTAAAACTAAAAGAACGCTCTTTCGGATGGCACCAAAATCGGGAAGTAAATTCAGTCAGAAGTTATGATCGTAGAAAAAAATGGGAAGGAACTTATTTGCACACCTAATATTTATTTATTTTGGCGATAACTACACCCGCACTGATTGGAAACGTTTCTGCATTTTCTGATTTTGAGTCGTTCCAAAAATTTAATTGTGCTATTTCTCGATTGTGACAGATATTCAGCATATAATTTCTGCACAGTGAATTTTTTTATCATTTTCTAAAAACGCAGCCGAAAGGTTCGAATCGGTCAAAAAATTTATGCAGCAATTTCTCGATTGTCGCATTGGTCTGTTCGAAAGCCTCGCAAATCGCGCTCGCTTATGGCAGCGGATGGAAAAGGAAGGCGATGAGGGAAAGCCGTGTAATACTGTTTAAATATACGCGGTCGTTATCGTCATCAGACAATACGGAATGTTTGCATTACTCTGTGCGCCGTAGGAAATGGAGGATCGGTAAACACGGTGAGATCAGTGGAAACGGAAGAAACAAGAAGAAACGCGGCAAGGTATTTACGAAAGACGCGCGCGCTCCGAATAAAAAACATCGATACCCAGGGTTCTCGCATTGGCAGTTCCATTAATATGCCTGGAAAGTTCATCCGACTGTTAGAGCTAGCCGTGTCTGCGCTCATGTGGAACAGTTTTGTCAACTAGACGGATTACCGGTCCGTCTGGGCCCCGGTTTTGTGTCCCGTTTCGAGCAAGGCAACAGGAATTTACCGTCGCACTAACCCCCCGCTTCTCTCTTAGCGGAGAATGCACGATCAGCAAACACTATGCCATAGAAGGGGGATTAATGATCGTATCGTTTGACGTTCGTTGTTTCAAAGTGGAATGGCGTCGCGCGAATGCGCCATTGTCGTCATTCCCCTACCCTCTTTAGCGTGCATAACAGTCGATGCGAAAATATACGGCTGACCGAAAAGTCAGAAGACTAGTAAATAATTAGTACCGTCGCTGTATTAACATAACTTCCACTGGTGGATCGTTGTACAAGTAATACTGTCGCGTTTAGTGTAAACAAAATTTTTAAATGTTTATGCGATTTTTCTACCTTGGCTCATATTAACCCACTCATATTAACCCATTGCATAGGTTCTTAAACTGTGGTCCGCGAACCCCTGGGAAATTTTGACATTAACTTTACATCCCCCAACTTTTCGCTTTTATCCAAATAGCTCATTTAATAAAAATCCTACGATCAAGACTTTTTGTATTTGTTGTTACTTAACTAGTTATTAACACTAAACGTACCACAACCGGTCAAATGACCGGTTCTAGATTTTTTATTTCACAATTAATGAAATTATAAAGATGCTTTCATAAGAAATGATTAATAATAAACATAAACTAATAAACTAATAAACTAATAATAAACATCATTATTAGAGCACATATTATAATAAGGACCGCGCAAAGTCTAAATAAATTAATTCTTGTCATTTTTATAAGACAACCACGTGCCTGTTACTTTTGTACTTCGGTACGTTTAGTGTTAACATAATTAAACAATAATTAGTAAAAATTTAATTATTTTTATTCAACTGCAAATTTAACCAATAAACCATTTATTAAAATATACATTTTTACCAATATTTATTATAACGTAGTGCCTATGAGATTATTGAGTCAGAAATTAAGTCTCAATAACGGCGTAAAATGCCTAGGTTTGGGATGGGATCCGCAAAAAAATGTTGTTCAAGAGAAGGGCCTCGTAACACATAAGTTTAAGAACCCTTGCTCTATTGCATTCCGTTCCCAATTGAGGACTTAAATTTCAAATGTTCTATAGTAAATTAAGTAGACAATACTGAAGACTCTGAGCATGTTGGTTCCAAATGGGAACATTGCGCTTATGAATAAAACCGCAAATGTATAGAGTTCCCATACAGGAATAGTCATAAAATGCAATAAATAACAGTTTCTAATAAAATTTTGTTATTTATTTCATGACCATACTCATTTTTAAGTAGACTAACAGCCATATATATTTTTTTCAACTCGTCATAAAAATTCATGCAATAGAGGGTTAAAGCACAAAGCTTCTGTTTTCTCGTCCTTGATCCTGTCTTCTCCCAAGATGCTTTTTTACAAGAAAAGCGTCTAAAAAACGCAGGTGATTTTCTACTGAAATTATTCGAAGAAATAAATCCGCAGTCCAGCGAGGTTGATTTTTCGCGGATTTTGGCGCTGGCGATCTGAGCCGGATTAAGCATCGACAGCTCGAGAGAACGAGAAACGACGTGACGCTCGAAACTCATTCGTCTGATTGCTCCGAGTTTGAGCCGAGCGGTGGCGGGAATCTGTAAATCTGATTCCGAATCCATTTTTCGCGATTGATGCAATGCAAATCTACTGAGAAACGATTCGCGCAGCCGTTACACGAGAAAAACTCGATCGTATAACACTCGAGCCGTAATATTTCTTCGCCGACCCGTAAAATATCACAATCCTCGCCGTTTCGGAACGCTGTTCGAATATACCTTTTCCCGTTTAAGGGCAGACAAGGGGGATGGATATCGGTTAACGCGTAATCGAAACCCTCGGCTCTCGTTCTTCTAACAAATCATTATAAACGCGCCATACGTCTGCCTACGCTTTGTTTTTAAAGTATATCCCGGGAAACCCACACCCACCCCCACTCTCCGCGAACATATGTTCCTTCTATTCAACATTTTTACCTTCTCGCCGTTCCGACGGGTTTAAACATTTCCATCGGACTGTTCAATTTCTCGAATATTTTTTTTCCTCTGGTTGAATGAAGATTGAATAATATTCCGGTATTTGTTCACGATGATCCTTTCGCCGGATGTGTTTGTAAAAATTATTATAGATTCTCACCGGTGCGATGGAAATCATTCATTTGAATATTTTCAGGTTGCTATTATTAAATTTATCAAGTGGCTTTTCGGAGGAAATTATTGAAAAAATTTATAAAGCGGTCACTTTCAGCCGTTCGACTGTTCAATTCAGTCGCGGGGCCTATGAAATTTTCAATTTTATGGACTCATGAAGCTGTTTCGGGAAATATAAAAATTAATTGAAATGTGAAATTGTATGAGAAGGCAACAAAAAAAACGGTGAAAAAAATAGTGGCTAATGAAAGCAATCGTTAAAGCGAAGCTGATTAGATTTCAATTTCTTAATTTGTATAAATCTCTTCAATCCTTTAAAATCTATTTATAGATGGTTGATTTCATTTTCTCAAGCGATTTTTATTAACCAAATTAATGGAGACATATGGCAAGCATTCGGTGCATCTGGTCATTCGCTGAAAAATCGACTGTTTCCACCAAATAGTGGAGCATCGGCAAACTTCCTGTACAAATAACCCCAGGATTTAGTCGGCGAAAATCGCCCGGAAGAATAGCCATTGTTATCCCGACCGACAATGTTAAACATTAGTCCTGATTACTGGTTAATGCGCTCGGTAATGATTCGCTAGTTCCGAAAAAGCGAAAGGCAGTCTAGCGTGCTGTGTTCCGGAGCTGGGGGTGGTGCGATGAGCGTCTCGCATAATTCGCCTCTGAACGGTTCATTAATCGAGGTAATTCTGATCAATACCGTATCAACGGCGAGAGTGTATCGTTAATCATCCTTTCTACGGAATATCGAATAGAACCGGGACCGCCCATTTATTATCGGTCGACCCATTATTCTACGTAATAATCGAGTAAATACATCGGGCAACAAACAATGTCCGTCGTCGCCTACACGCATCTAGCGTCAATACCAATAAGTCGGTAGCCGTCGAGTTATTAATTGATGAGGAAATTTCACCGCCTCGCGGATCCGTCGAAACTTTTGCAAAAGTGAGAGAGAGAGCGAGAGAGAAAGGGGGGTCTCGACGACGCTCTGTAAAAATGCCTTGGGAATTCAATACTTTTACACCGTTAGCCGTTCGACGGGAAGTTCTCGAACTTCGGGACCGAAGTTTCCGCGCGTTCCTTTAAAAAGACGAGTTACTCTCTCTTTCTCGTGTTCTCTGCGCCCCTCTTTCTCTCTCTTCAGCGGCGCTAATGCTTCTGGTGGACGTACATATTTATTATTCGAGCGCCAAGATGAAGACTCGCCTCCATAGTATTCTTTGTGCTCTTCTCGCCTGCACGGATTTACTTTCTTTCGCTTTCAGCCGCCGCCGCCCCCCACTCCACCCCTCGATAGCTCTGACACGTCGATGGAAATCCCTCGACAAACTTTCGAGACGATACTCTCTTCTCTTCCACTTTATCCCTCACTCTCTCTCTTCCACTCTATCTCCCCGCCCCTCCCCTCTCTCGCGCGCTTTTACTCTTTCTCTAGCCAGCAGCCTTTCTAAAAAGTTGGGTCGCCCGTTCGTGAACTGCTTGCGAATCCCGACTTTGGCCAAAGTCCGATTGATCTTCGAAGGCTTTCAACGCCGACGAAATTGTTTCGCGATTCCCCGATCGACTCCTCTTATATTTCCGAAATTATCGCGGGAATCTTTCGCTCCTGCCGCAATTTGTTCGCTGGGAAATGCCCCGCGGTTCGCGAAAATGCTCTCAGAGGGGTAGCGAACTTTTCAGATACGATTCTGATAGTCTCTGGTCTTTTATTGATCGAGCTTGTCGATAGAGTACACAGAATTTGTATGCTCTAAAACGTTGAACGAAAATGGTGGAAAATCTTTGGACACACTCGACATTGATTTGTGCTGAATAATCATTTTAGCAGAATATCGAGAATTCTAGAGCTTTTGAATTAAATATGGATTGTGCCTTCTTAGGTTCCAACCAAAGAAAATAAATGATAAAATCCTGGCTAACAACACATCACGAAACTTGTTAGAATGTGTTATAACTAGACTGCGGATCTTTATGCAAAATAAAAATTGCCTGCATCGATTGCAAGAAATAGAAATCAAATTCTATGTTATTTCTTCCCTTAATGATTTTAATAGAGGAGAAATCATATATTGACATCTTCAATTTAAAAAATTTTTCGACAATATTGAATTTCATCTACTCAATTTTGCTACAAATGCATAAAGACCAGCAGTCTAGTTATAACACAATTTTAGCACTAGTAACACTAACACAACATTTGGTAACGCAAACATAATTTAGTTGCACGATGCAGCTTCAGCAAATGTTCACTGTTCGAAAGACAAGTGTACTCTATCGTCCGAATGTCTATTGCTCGGATAACAAAACATTTGCCTTTCTATTAATTAGTGTATGCGTTGATGGTAAGCCTGTACAAGCGGTGGTAATGTTTTGAATATAAAATTGTGTTTATGGTCGTTCGACTACGTCTGAAACGACTCGACAAGCCAATGATCATCGCGAGAGACACAGCTACTTGCATTAACTAACAACAATTTTGTTTCGCATTTCGCATTTACAGGTAATAACATTTACAGATAATAAAGTCTGGAAAAACATTTAATCAGAGAGTTATCCAAGTAGTGCAACAGCCGCCAGCGCGGGATGGCCGGAGGTGTTTTGTCTTGGGATTATACTAAGC
This sequence comes from Lasioglossum marginatum, assembly GCA_028455795.1. Taxonomy (NCBI): domain Eukaryota; kingdom Metazoa; phylum Arthropoda; class Insecta; order Hymenoptera; family Halictidae; genus Lasioglossum; species Lasioglossum marginatum. The sequence goes on from CM052265.1 coordinate 7,349,929, forward strand.
TTTCTCTCGAAGAGCATATCGCCCCCAATCCATCGTTTTAGGATTTTTCTCGTAGTAATACTATTTGTCTGCCTGTCAACTTTTCTGTCTTGAATAATTCCTTAGGAAAGAAATATTATTTCTATTTATTGTGTATCTACTGGATTACATATCAAATACATAATAATTTATGGAAGAAAGGCAAAAATTTTGAGTCCGGTAAAGTAAAGTTTACCCTTTTGTTACATTTCAAGAAAATGTCAGCCTAAGAGAAGTCCACGTAAACTCTGCTCAACTTCCTCAGACTTACAATTTGCCTATTCGCGGATAAGTGTCGCAAAGCGGCAGCCCGGAAACATTTTTTCTCGGCCGGGGGTGGGTGTCCAGGGTCACAAATCACTGGGTTGTCACCTCGACGGGATGTCGGCTCGATTCGAGTCAAGAAGCCGAGTAGAAAGAGGCGGAAACAGTCTGGGACGAGAGAAGGGGTACGAAGGTAGCGCGAAGGGTTGCCAGCTCTTGCAGAAGAAGGGCGGATTGCACGCTCAGCCCGAGGCGGACACGCAGCCTTCCTTTGAATTACGATCGCGTAAACTTAGTCTCTATTAAAGTCATAAATTTCAAATTCAATAATACCGGCTGGCCCGTCTCGACGCGTATACGCGCGTTTTTCCGGCCGCAAGTTCTCCTCAACAAAGTCTCTGAACGTTGATCTCTCTACGAGGATTCTGCTCGACGCTGGAGAGCGTCTGGTCTCTCGCACACATGCACGCGGCAAAATGTCCCGCTACTTGACAAATTGCTGCGGGCCGGAATTCGGCACTAATCCATTCGTCGTTACATCTCTCGCTGTGCGCGATCGCTCGAAGATCGATATCACTGTTGGCGGCTTGCCCTTCGCGAAGGATCCTCTGGCAAACGCAGCTTCGCTCCCGTGGTGAGAAAGTCCTTGAAGATGTCGTCGACTCGTCGAGTATTTCTATTTATTTGTTGAACACAAATGCTGCGGGACAACTATGCACGGCGAAGAAAGTTATTTATTCTACCCAGTTGTCTTTTTTTTTATGTCAATCCAGTGATCCATTTTATCGTAAGGACTTTTTGTTTGAAAGAAAAATCAATATATTCAACATCGTAAATTATAAATAAATTCTTAGTGTATCAATATCAGCCTAAGGGTAATTTTTATGAATTTTTATCTCGCAAACTAGATGTCCAACCAACTTGTCCATTTTTTATGTCAATCAAAGAGGTTTGCTTTACAGTCAACATTTTTCGCCCGGAAAGAAAAGTCGATTTTGTAACTTTGAAAATTACAAAGAAATTTAACTTGGAAATGCTGCCGTCAGAAAATGTCCGGGAAAGCGTATGACAATATTTTCGAAGTTTAATTTCATTTGTTGGTGAGCTTGAAACAACGAAGTGGATGAGTAAAAGAGGATCCATATGACGTGACGCGATTGTCCGGACTGTCGGCGACAGTGTTTTTAACCAGAGGCTGCCGTGACTGCTTTGAGAAAGGCGGAAAGGTGTTGCGGTGGAAATTTAACGAACCGAGTGACCTCTAACACGCACCGTTCAAAGGATCCCGCAAACCAGCGCGAACATTCGCGGTGGCATTTAGTCTGTTTGGAGCTATGTTGCATCAGGCTGGAGTGCCTCGGCGTTTACGGCATATCTCCATTGGAAATTAAGTAGGACGCAAACCACCGGGGGGTGGACGGCCCCGGATAAATTGCAGCGTCGCCCTTTAATCGATTCACTTGGCCAAGGGAAATATTGAACATCTCCTCCTCGACTCCTGATGCTGCTAAGAACATTTGCTCAAAGACATAATGACACGCAAGGGCCTTTGAAAAAATCGCAATTTTTATAAACAAATAATCACACATAAGATCTCAAAATAGAAAAATGGAAAATGCTACAACTGGATTGTGTATATCATAACTAGACTACCGATTCTTATGGCTTGTAAAAATTTTCAAAAAATACTAGCATATCAAATTCGCTACAATTTAGTACAATTTTTATTTACTTTGGACCTTAAAAGACTATTCCCACTGAAAGTAAGATTTTATTTGATTCAACTCTTCCTTAACACTAACCGTACTGCGACCGGTCAAATGACCGCTTTAAAATTGTTTATTTTTTAATTATTGAAATTATAAAGAAGCTTTGATCGCGCGATTAGAAATCATTCAATAAATTTCCTTATTCGAGCACGTATTATTAAAAATTGTGAAGAATCTAAATCAATTCAGTCTTGTAATTTTTGTAAAACAATATATATCCGATACATTTTGTACCCGCTACAAAATTGTTTATCATTAAATTTAAATCAACACAAATTATTTCATTTTTCACTGGTGCATATTTGTAGTCAAAATTAAATCATACGTTCAAACCTGAATCTCTGGAATGAAATTGAAAGACCAAGAATAAATTTTCAAATTTTTCAATCGTGTTAAAAAAAGAAATAAAATGACAAAGCCTGTGCTGTTTCTAGCAATAGATAGAGACCAGTTTTACCGTATAGAGAGGACCCCGTTTATCAATAACAATGGCGGTATTAAACCGGCTTTTGTCAGCCGGCAATATGGGGACAAAGTGAGGTTAGCTCGGTTGTTTCGGTATTGCAGGATTCGGGGAGGACGCGTGTAGACGGGGATCCGAACAACACCGAGGTCTCGCCATACTGACATCAGCAACATCAGCAACATGAGGGGAACACGAGAGCAGCAACAGCCGCAACGCATTACAAGCTAATAACGAAATGTCTGGCGTCCGTTTGACGCGAGCGCGAAAGGCCCAGCCGCCACGCCGCGCCACGCCGCGCCGGTTCGCGCGGATCGAAATCTCGCCGATGCGAAGGTTGCGCGCGAACAACGACGCGAGGCTAACTCGATTATCATCCCGAGTGTAATTTCGGTGTTGCGGTTACCTTCATTATCCCTGTCGTTGCCGTTGTCGCGCGTTTCACGCGGCAATTTCGCCAGCACGCGCAATCGCTTATCTAATCGCTGGGCCAAAGGCCTCCGTACCGCACACCGCACCGTTGGCTTTGACGTGTGCCCTCGAATTCCTGGACCTATCGGCGTCGATTCGACGAGATCCGACAATGTGTGTATCTATTTCCGTTGTCATCGGATTAAGGAACGATCCTCCAGTTCTCCGGAATCTCTCAAGTATTCTGGTCTTCGAGCCCGTTTCTGCGGCGAATTTCAGAATTCTTTTCGGGTATCGGGCCGCGAAATATTTCGTCCGTGGCAGCCAAAGGATTAATGTAGTTATGGTCTGAACCAAGAGAAATTAATATCTTGACTATTTAGAAAATGCCGTGGCAAGCAGACAAAATTTTAATCAATCTATGTCAATTTTTATCTTTATTCATTAAATTAAATTAGAGACTACGACAAAAGTCCGAAATTTTTCGAGTTTTCCAAGAGTCTAAGACAACAAGAAAAATCAAAGGAGAAACGGCGGACTCGTTAAAAATCTGGGAAAAATAAAGTTCGCCAATCTTTTGCATTTAAGCACGCGCAAGTAACGGATATATACTTGATAGCAAAAAAGATGCGACTATGAACGGACGCCGTTCTGCCAGTCAATTAATTTCGAAATCGGGCAGAAAACGCACAAAGGGAACGGGGCTCGAGGAGTTATTAAGAACGCGGCTCTATTTACATTAGAAACGGGACGGGGAAACGGCACAATTAGCGAAACGGCTGGCTGACGGAGCTACCTTCAAACATTCATTTCCCCCGAGCTCGTCTTTCGGCAAATACAGCCGGCAGACACCTGAGAGAAGTCGCTCCCGATAACTTGTACAGTTTTCGAAATGACAAGAAACGCTCGGAAGAAATGTTGTCTCCGTTCCGGGGGCAAGTTGAGCGATCAACGGAACTTTTTCTCGGATCGCTCGAGAAAATTCGGGACATGGCATCCCGGTTTTTAGATGACATTCGTTCCTATGGAATTGACATATTTTTCACCGGTGCTGGTTAAATAACCCTGCATGTCAAACTGTTATTCGAAGAATCAGCTTACTTTAACAGATCCTTCGTAATTCCTAAAATTCGCTCCCTCAAAATTATATTAGTCTGAGCGAAGGTGTGAAATGCTATTTCATATTTCAAATTTTATTTAGTTTAAAAAATAGTACTTTAACACTAAACCTACCGAGCCTTAAAAGTAACTGATACATGTTCCCTTATAAACATGACAAGATTGATTTTATTTAGACCTTGTGCGGCTCCTATTATAATACGTGCTCTACTAAAGATATGTATACTATCAATTCTTATAAAATCTTGTAAAATAATAAATCTGGAACCGGTCATTTTGACCGGTGCTGGTAGGTTTAATGTTAAATAGTATGAATTATATAATTTCAAAAGTAAAATGTTTTTATTTAGAATAAAATATTTTTACGAAATAAAATATTTGTATTTAAGTGGCAGAAATTGATGGAAGATTTGGGCGCTCGGTGGAATTAACGAAGACGTTAATAGAGAGAATGCACGCCTAACAATTAGAATAATAATTAGCGGCAAATAGGTGCCGGTGCGGTGCGTCGTTGGCAAATTGCAAATTCGGCCGGTTTTATCTCGGGGCGATCGTCGAAATCCGTGAAAAAGGTGAAAATCGCGGATGCGGGAGAAAAAGGCGAGCTACCGGAGACTGTTCCCAATCGCGAATCGAATCGACCCGGTTAATTTTTCGATTTCGACCGATTTCCGGCGCGATCTTGTCCCACGGAGAGCCGGCACAGTGCGGCGGCCGGCTGTTTTGCTTCTCTTTCCCTCGGAATCACGGTTACGGCCGATTTCTGTTCGCGAGCGGGCAAAATTCACGGAAGCTGGCTAAACGAGTTCGGAATACGGCTATTAATCGTAAAACTGCTCGATTTTCTTCACGCTCGGACATGCGCGCGTTTCGAATCACGAAACGTTTTTTCAGTAGTCTAACTTCTCGTCTTTCGTAAATTAGATATGTGCGCTCGCGCGGTCGCCGTTCAATCAATTCGGCCCACGTACCGCACAGGCGAAAAAAGTTTTCGATATTCGTTTCGCCGATTGAAGCTCCCGCATCAATGGCCGCCGCCGACAAGATTGCCAATCGAGAAATATTTGCGGGATTTTTTTTCCCCCGCGTTCGGGAGAGGCTACGTAAATAACCGACGGCCGACCGAAGAGGACGTTGGAAACGAAAATACTCGACTCGGAGAAGAAGACTCGGAAATGAGTAGGGAATAACGGGATACTTTCTTCTCGGTTCGAACAGCCTGCGTTAGACGTCGGTGCTTTGTTGCGAATTCATTCGACACGGGAGATGGCGAACATCGATATGACCCCGGCTGCCAATTTGTCGTTACCCGAGTTGGAGAAAATTTGATTCGGAGTATCAAGGAGGAATGGAGAGGAGGAATATTAGTTTGTCTGCTGATGATGATTGTGTCTTCGATTGAGTCAAATTCACTCTTCAATCTTTACTATTCTATCTTCATTCTTTAATCTTTAACGTTCAATATAATCACTGTTCAATCTTCATTCTTCATTCACGAACGTGAAAGAATTACGAAACAAAAACAATATGATGAACAGGAAAATCATAACTTTTCGCAAGCTGCGTCGTCTGAAATTCTCGCAATCTTCGACCACCCTCCGAGATAATCGGAACCGCGAGAATTTAAAAATCTCGGGCGACGAGGTTCGACCTCGATCGATCGACTGCCAAGTTCGCTCTCTCAATTAATTGCAGAGCACACTGCCCCGCGCCGTGGAGGAGCAGATTGCACTGTAGGAACGAGTTTTTAGGCGAATGATTAAAATTCGGCCGTGCAAAGATGAGAATTCGCACGACGACGGCTGTATGCTAGTAAAAGAGAAGGAGAGAGATAGTCCAGCCCTGTCTATGGAGCCCGCTGTCACAGCCGGCGGATTCGCTTTTGGGTAAATTGTCATTTAGCGTTCGTCGCGCGGAGCAGCGCGCCATTGTCTCCGCCTCCCATTATTATTCGCCGAAAGTGAATTACAACTACTAATTAATTTACCGAGGCAGAGCTCTGCGAGCTCGCCCGACGCTCGTTACGGTGGCCAATGAATTGGAATCGTGAATGGAAGGAAAAGTCATTCTCCCGACGGAGGTTGACGGAGGTTCGCCAGTAAGAATGCGTAATTCAGTATCGCCGATCGAAAGATGTCGTTAATCAGCGCTAATTGGTCGAACCGGGGGTCACAACATCCCCGATTATTGTGTTAGACAAACATTTTTAAACCACTTAAAAATTTCACGTGTATATGCTATTTAACATTTTAACACTGACCAGTGATTAATATAAGGTGGAGTGGGGTAAGTGCGTAAACGGGGCAAGTCCATTAACTGGTTATTTTTATTATAATATGAACGAAATATCTCTAGCTTGTATTTATTAATGTAGTATAAGTTAGTATAAACTACTCGACATAGATGTTGCCCAAGAGTAAAGGTGTTTTCCTCGCTTAAATCAACCAATGCCAAATAGTCATGTGAGAGGTACACGTACAACTTTGAGGTTACCCTGAACGTGCAATAGTTTACAAGTTATTAATATATTCTGTATTGTTATTTTAGGTGAGTACAACAAATATTGATGTAGGTTTACATTAAACAAACCGTTTTTATTGTATTTTTTAAAATTTATTGAGAAGAACACTAAGATGCTCTTGCATATCATCCATAAATATTACTACTCGGGGCAAGTGCGTACTATATAAGCAGTTCATGTTCACTGTTCCAGTTTATTTTTTGTACTATAATTTTTAATGAAGGGTAAGTAGGGTATTACCTTATATATTTGTAGCGACAAAATTTTTCTAATAATAAATATCATACTTATATTTTAAACTTTGTTTTAATATCACTGTATCCCTTTTCATATTTCAGCATAAGTACAATATTTGTCTGTTTAAAAATGGATAACTATAAAACTAAACAATATAATTTAACGCAATAAAAAGCATTTTGTAGCAGGCTTGATAATAATTCTTTTCTTGTCCCGTAGCTCTTGAAACAAGGTTCGAAAGCATTTTTAACTCGCAGAGACGCTCTTGCCCCATTTTCGGGGCAAGTGCATAGTAGTTGACACTTCGTACAATATCCTATCAAAATGATCATTTTCAGGCAAAATAAGAATCCTACATAATATTAATTCATCAGTAATAACTGTGGCAAGAGTTTGATACCAAAAGCGTTAAGTTTTTACATACCAGACTGAGAATACATCAGTTTAAAGTCCAACTTTACAAAAACTAGTGCGCACTTAGCCCACTTCATCTTAATCTGATTAGCATAACTTTGACAAATCTATGGTAGGTACACGGCTAAACACTTTTTAATGGAACCTTCAATAGCAACAGCAATTTTCATTGTGAACGAACAGGTCACCCTCAATAACGTCATCTAATAGTTTCATTTAAGATTGCAATGTAAAAGAAAATTTCTTGGTACAGCACAATTATTGAAAATCCTATTAATAGGCTTCCGGTAGGTAAAGTGTTAAATATTATAGTACCTACGTCGTTGTCGAACAGTGCTTTAATACATTTTATTTTCCATCGACCTTGAGTGATCTTGAATGACCTTCTGTGTCTTGAAACACACCATCAGAATGTAAATAAAAAACCATACCGACCCATTAAAAAAAAAGGGTTGACCTTGACGCGAGACGCGTTTCGCATCTGTCGCGCATGTGTCACAACGTCACGTGACCAATCCAGTACTGGCAGAGAGGGGGTAACTGTATTCCTCTCAATTTGCAATTATCCAATTCGGAATACGTCCTGTTTGGACGTGACAAATTTTGCTCGGTATACGACATCTGTTCGGTGTACGACATACATTTTTTGTGTGAATTTTGATGAATACCACCCCAACAAAGATCAAACAAATCGCAATAGCATCTTTTGTGAAGAGACAATGTCACACTTTAGAAACATCCTGAGAATAAGACGGAAACAAAGTAGTGAAAAGCGACAGAAGACGGAAAAAAAAAAACACCACAATGCCAGTTTTTATTGCAAGGGGACACTTCTTTTCCACAGAATAGAATATCATTTGTTTCTTTTTGTATTTTAGCATTAGGCAGAGTTTAGATTTAAAAATCTATAATAAAATCTCATTTTTTATTTATGTGTTTAAACAGTATTTAAATTATTTTACAACCCCATTAATGTAGGTATACTATCAGCGTATGTATAATATCATAATGTAGGTATAATAAACAGCGTGGAACGTGAGCGGCGCTCGGATGGGTGACCGCCCAGTAAAAGCCGGAAAATGGCCCCGGTTGCGTTTCATGTGTTGTTGGCAAAATAGGTGGTTCGGAATCCACCTTTATAAACAGTAGGCCCAGTCGCTTAATAATCTAGCAGTTGAAGAAGCGACGTAAAAGAACAAAGAAAAGGTATAATATCAATAGGAGTTCTTTTTTACATGAGAACGGATTAATCATTTTTACATTACTTCTTGTGGGAAAGGTTGGTTTGGTATACATCCTATTCGGTATAAGTCCAAAGATCAGGAACGTATATCGAGGTACCACTGTAAATGCGAACACCTTCGTCCTCCACAGTGCATATGCGAAGAAACTGTAGAATCACGTTGTACCAAAAATTCCGGAAAAGAAAATGGCAGTAATACCTTGAGCCGCAAAAGGTTAGGATCCCAGCTGAAAATTCCGAGAGATCCAGCAGTATATTCGGCTGGCTCGTATAGTGTTCCTGTTCCTCGGAGTCGTCGGACGTCTGGTCGGTGGCTCGTTTATTGGAAACGGCGCGCGCGAGCCGCGAGGAATGCGAACGCAGCTGTAACGAGGAAACGAATGGGCCGATCGATTATCATAATGCCGTTGTTCGGACGCGGCCGATCATTCGCCTGCAGGTCCACGACCGGGTCCGTGGATCCTGCTTGTCGATAAACTTTTGCAACTCGACCCGAAGACCGACCGTTAGATCGGCCAGTGCAATTTTAAGCTCGGGAAACTTTGGTACGCGTTTGTTCCTCCTCCCCTTTCGGTTTTATTGGATCGTTCCCGAAGAAAGGAAGAAGAATATCTGGAGGGCGGTCGCGCCGGAAGGTCCTCGGGAATGAACGACACCGAAATCGACGATTCCTGTCAGGATTATTGCGAGCAATTATTGCCGGCCGCTCTCGTGCTCCCCGGCGACAGATGGGCCCGAACCAGCCCAATGGCCGATACATTATCATAATGTCTCGATCCTGCTGCATCCCGCGGCCCGAATCGCTGGAGATCGATTGCGATTTAATCCGCCATCCTCCTACGCGATCAACCGATCTCCTAGAGTACCGAGCTACAAACTTACTACAAGATTGATACTAGTTCAGAAGTGTATGGACAGTTGTAAGTTTTTCGAGAATCACTCTGTCACAGTAATTGTCAATATAAGCCTACATGAAAAAGTTGTGGAATTTTTTAAAAAAATTTAGCTTTTACAAAGTTTTTTATTGCAAGCTTTTCAAATTCATTTGAAAGACACAGAAATATTTTCCACGGTTCGAATTTAGGGAATTTTTGTTGTTGATACTCCGACGAGTATCGGATTCGAATAAACTGCCTAGAAACGAGTGTGCAACGAATCGAAGGGCTCGGACGAGGCGTGACGAGGATGTAAAAGGGCGAATGTTCAAGAGAACTCGCGCAACGTGGTGCAGAACTCGGTGAACCGTGGACGTCCGAAATTAACGATCGAATCGAATTGTCTCTGCGCCGCAGCCCTTATCCTCCGTTTTATCGTAGCCCGTGGCTCGCGAGAGCGTTCACGCGGCCACGGTCAATGTGTACTCGACGCACCCTCCATTATGCGGGCCCATTATTCAAATCTGCGTCCACCAGACTACAAATATCGTTACCGTACCCCTTTCTCTCTCCTCTTCTCTCTTCTCTCTGGCATCGTTCTGCTCGTACTGGATCTACTTCTCTTTTCAATGAACGACGCAACGGCACGCGATCGTCGCGTTTCCCGTTTCCCTTTTCGAGCCATTCGAAAAAACGAGCTACAGTTCCGGACAAATCAAGTGGACACTCTCTAAAAACTAATACAATTTTTTAAATTAGAACGACTTGAATTTTTTATTGAGGAGTTAAAAGATTCACTAGTACCTAAACAGAATTAATTAACAAAATTAAAAATTTTCATTACAGGCATATATAAAAGATTTTAAAAACGTGACTTTCGATTTCACGAAAAAATTTTTTTCTCCATACTATCTAGTAAATTAACTCTTCGAGCATCTAAAAAAAATTCAAAATTTTGATCCAATTTTTAAAAAGTCATTTTTTAAAGGGTGTCCACTTAATTTTGTCCCCGACTGTATGTGCCTCTTGTTCGATTAAGAGATCCAGAGATCGCGTGATCGACTAATCTTGACCCGCTACTTTTATCATAAGTGTTCCCTTTCTATTCGGAATTCGCGAGCTTTCAGAGCAACCAGAGGAATTCTTTTGTTAGCGAAAGTAGCCCAGGATCGATTGTTCCTTGCTACAAAAATCAGAGGCAACTCAATGTGTAACTCTTAGGAGTTTGGGTTGTGTATTTTAATTCACACCAATCTCATATACTGGGCGAGTCACCTAACTTTATCATCTCAAATATCTTTGTTGTTGTCAAAGATACATTAAATGTCTTGAGGACAAAGTTGAATGGTAAGATGGGGTACGATACAATGGGGTAAGATACGATACCGAAAAAAATGTTTGTTTTTAGTAATTTATTTTAGAGATATCAAGGTCACCTTCATTTTTTTAAATGGAACCTCCCTTTTTTAAACCTCTACAATGATAGTCCCTTTCATTACGAATTCAGTGACTTTAATTACTCAAGGTCATTCAAGGTCACAGACAGAAAAACCGTATAAAACTAAAACATAGAAGCAGAATACGTTTATCACCAGTGAGACTTGTAGTAAACATGCAAAGGTCCTTCAATGCTATATGGAATGTTTTCAAATATCCTCTAGCCGATTACGCTGCGATTTATTTACTAACAGTATGTTTCCAGACGCGATTCCGCTATGTCTTACTCAATGATTGAAAGGTGTGACATGATAACGGTTTACTGTGAATGTGGACAAAATGCATTGCAGGCCCGATTGCTTTATGAAGAAAGGTACCCTAAGCGAAACAGCCCTTCTAGGCTGACTTTTACTAATATCTACAAGTTATTTAGAAATACTGGAAGTGTAGATGTAAGAAAGCGCAAACGAAAGAATCCCATGACTACTGAAGACAATGAAATTAATATTTTAGCAGCTATAGCTGTCAATCCACATGTAAGTTCGAGAGAAATTGCCCGAGAAACAAGCATGAGTCAAGGTATCGTAATACGAGTTCTGGTCCGACACAAATTTCATCCGTTTCACATATCGCTACATCAGGAATTCATCAGGTTTTTTCTGTCCGTGACCTCGAATGACCTTGAGTAATTATGGTCACTGAATTCTTAATGAAAGGGGCTATTATTGTAGATGTTTAAAAAAGGGAGGTTCCATTTAACAAATGAAGGTGACCTTAATGTCTCTAAAAAAAATTACATCAAGACAAAAATTTTTTTTGGTGTCGTATGAGCCCCATTTTACCATTCAACTTTGTCCTCAAAACATTTAATGTATCATTGAAAACAACAAAGATATTTGAGGTGATAACGTTAGGTGACTCACCCTGTATAAGAAAAATATGCTAGGAATTGATTTTTGATTTTGGCAACAAGGTCTCCGATCAAGATATTGGATGAAAACGCTAGATGCGTTTTTTCTTGATAATCTATCAAACATCTTAAGGGATATGCATGCAATTCTGCAAGATAAGCTAGCAGCCTAGTAAAACGTGACTCCCGATCAAGCAGATTTTCCGTCCGCGATCAATCAAGCCCGCAATTAAGCCGAGCGATCGTCGAGATCGAGTTGCGAGCGTCTTCACGGTTTGCCGATCGAGAAGCCGAGATTACGTACAGTAACGCAGGCAGCTTCTGTTACCCCGTGGATACACGTAGGTAATTATGCGTGTAGCATATGCGCGCATAAACTTACGCAGGGAATATCCTGTCACCCCAGGAAACGCATGTAACACAGGATTCATGTGCGACAACTGCACCGGGTGGCCCAATAACAACGCTGTCTATTGCTGAACCATCACACTAATCCACTATCGTCTTCCTCTTCGTCCTGATCCTCATCCTCCTTCAACCTATTCTTCATCTTGATCCTCGTCCTCCTCTTAATCTTGTTCCTCATTCGTTTCTTTAATTCATTCTTCACTCTTCTTCAGAAAAATTGAAAGCAATCGTTCTTCAGGATCAAACAATTATTACTTTGCATAAAAACCCACAGTCTAGTCATTATAGTCCAGTTAATGAATGCTTAAAAGGGGGATGTAGAGGGAAATGGAAGGAACACAATTTTTGACTTTGGGACTGTTCGGATTAGTTAGGAAGTAAACATACTAAAAGTCCCTACTCCTAGGAGGTGAGCGGGATGCAAAGGGGCACGTAGAAGGTCCATTTTTTCGATTTCTCGCTTATATCTCGGAAACTATGCGTCCTAGCGATAAGGCCATTCTATACAAAATTAATATTGACAAAATGTGCCACAAGATTAACTCCTTTTTCAAAATTAGTGAATTTTGAGTGCGGATATCTCGGAAACTATGCGAGATAGCAAAAAATTGAATGAAATCAATCTTGTGGCACATCTTGTCAGCTTTAATTTTTGTAGGGATACGCACGTGCGTGTGCGTGTGTTGTGTATACGAGCGGCACAACGCGGCGGCGACACACCGCACTATGGTCTGGAAACCCGCTTTTCGTGGCCAAAAGTATTTTAACGTTATTTTAAAGTTAAAGGTTATAGTATGCTAGGTCGTTGAATTCGTTTCGACACCAACAATAATATTATAAAGTCAGAAATATATAGTAACATTTAAAAAATTGTCGTGATTTCCATTTTTATAAACAAAAAATTTTCTTTTAAATTTTTGTATATTGAAATTTATAGATGTGTAAATACTGATCAACTTTTTTGGGAAACATTTTTTTGGCAGATCGTAAGAAGTTAAAAATCGTGTTAACAGTCACATAGGAGCGCTTGTCGAGCAACTGCAAGCGAACGCGTTTGGAACGCCTGAAACTCCCGGTGACCATTTATTAAAATCATTGTACAACTCAAACGGGCAGACGAGGGCAGTTGAAACTTTATATACTATATTCAGAAATGTCTACAGTTTCATATGCAAAAGGTTCCATTTATGCCGATTTGTACCGTTTTTGTAAAACCTTTCTCAAGGTTTACAACTGTTTAAACTTGTCACTATTTGTTTATGGATAAAAAGATGCTAACAACAGTATTACACACCTAAAATATACCTGCTGACACATACGAAATTATCATTTAAACTTGTATTTTGATAGTCTATGATGACTATTTTAAACGTTTTATTTAATCTGAATTTTACGAAGTTTGTCTTCAAAACGTTATATCTCAGCAATGAATAATCGGAAATGAATAATAATTTGGATTTGGAAGCTTTGGAGGGTTCTTACTGTGTTCCAAAAAAAATTTTTTGAAAATCTTAATCTTGAAAAATTGACTTTTGGCCACGAAAAGCGAGTTTCCAGACCATGCGCCGCCTCTGTGCGCAACATAGTTGCCGACCAAGGGACTCATTTCTTCCGAAAAGATCGCCGATCCCGTCACCATGGAACGGTAGCCGCCAAAGACGTATTCTGTGATTGGTCGATTTCGGTGACAAACATCGGATATAAAAGAGTGCTGAACCGTCCATTATTGAGTTCAGTCTGAATCTCGCCTTCGAACACGCGCTGTTGTTTCAAATAAAGCAGTTTTAACCTAGTCCTTTTCAAAGTTTCTTTCCCTATATTTTGTATAGAATGATCTTATCGCTAGGACGCATAGTTTCCGAGATATAAGCGAAAAACGTCTACGTGCCACCCTGCACCCCGCTCACCACCTAGGAGTGGGGATTTTTAGTATGTTTACGTCCTAACTTTTAATTAGCTTAAATACATTAATTTTGTGGGAATGTTTTGAACTGATATTCGTCGCTAAATTTATTAATAATATTGCAGAAATTGTTTCAATAATTGAATACTTTTCAAAGCACACTCATGCCATCTTTTCGTGCAAGAACGTCCGTGAAAGAAATGAGAAGAGATCCGAAAGAGATATCGAAAAACTCTTTGCAAAAAAAAGAGTCGATACTCGTTCATATTAATGGCCCGCATGAAATATTTCAGGGACGAAAACTATCCAGGGCAGGGCAGGATAGGGTCTCGGAAATTTACTCGGGACCGGTGTAGTTCGTTCCGAAAACGTTCCTTTTTCGTGAAAGTCCTTTTCGTATAGCGGAAAACGATCGGAATCCGGATGCGAGGAGAGCCAGCCGCTCGGAAACGTTCTATACGCCGCCACAGCAGTGGCAAGTTTCGCCGAAATCCTGGCAGAAAGTGACCAAAATCTTTTGTTATATTTGACCAACATTATTTTTGTGCTGACAACATCAAAAAAGTATCTTGTTATAATTTTAGAATCATAATCGCGGGTAATTTGTTATAGTAATTTACCAGTAGATAGAAAAATACAGTTTTATTTCGATGTTAATTCTATTTCTTCTTTTTATGGTCTTTATCATATGCTCAGCTCACTAAACTAAAGTACAGAGTCAAGCCGAATAGATACAGTAAAGTCGCGATATTTTTCTGCCACCTACTACCCAGAATTTATCCAATGCCTACCCACTCCACTGCTTTTTTTTGGGAATATGTTTATTGGTTTATGTCTGTACATTGTATTATATAAATAGTTGGTACCTTAATAAACATAAAAAAAGACCATTCGTCTTTTGTATTTTAGTATCTAATTGATTATATGCATATGATACTCTTAAAATTATGGTAATTGTTAACGAGATTAGGTTAGTCTGTATTTTATGAGTTTTGTGGAAAACGCATGCTCCGTGAGCGAAAAACCTCAAAGAAAAGAAACAATCGTGATAAATACTACAAATAAAATAAATAAATTAACTTATATATTACAACTTATAACTAGGAATTATATAATAAGTTATGATTAAAGATTACTGTAAATAGATAATTACTAACGCGGTCTAGTGGAAGTTTTACGATTGCAAATTTCTTTTAGATGTGTGCTATTCAGTGTTAGCCACCAGTATTTTTTAAAATTTAAGCGTTCATAGTCTGTCCAGTCCCGGTTTGGAATGGAAGTGGAGAATTTAAAGCTTTCTTTATTGTTAATGCGTCACTACTATAAGTTATACACTTGTTGTCGCGATATTTTTCTGCGACCTTCTACCCAGAATTTATCCAGTGCCTACACACTGCACTGCCGGTCTACGCCGCAGGGCGGCAGTGATTGATCTCGGCTCGGGTATATCGGTGTGAACCACTACTAATCGAATTACAAAACTTCTTTATTTCTCATTATCTTTTTATGGGACTTTCACCAACTTATTTCTGGCATTTTTCTGATTGAAATGACACCACACACGATATAATTTCAACTGTATTTAGTGGTTTAATCGACGATGAAATTAATCAGAAAAATGCCAGAAATAAATTGGTGAAAGTGCCATAAAAAAATAATGAAAAATAAAGAAGGTTTGTAATTCGATTAGTAGTGGTTCATACCGATACGCTTCGGCCGCGCGATCCGTATTTACATGCTGTCCTTTTCTACGTTTGGCTTCGATTGTACTTACGGCGCGGTAGACGCAGTCATAAAAAAATATCTCTACACGATATGGCTCCGTGCAGAATACAGGCCGTTGGAAAAATATCGCGACTTTACTGTACCTTGAACCGAAATACGACGAAAGCCGGTGTCCAGGCATCGTCTTATATCGAAATAAAATTGTATTACTTCTGCCACTTTTCTATTCGGTGCACCGTTGGAAGAAAACGAGACCGGTGTTCGTGAAGAAGCTCAAGGTTGCAGAAAGCAGCTGAATTTACGGAGGGGAAAATGACGGAAAGAGGAGACAGAGAGGGGAAAGAGAGAAACTAATGCGCCGGGGCTCCGCAGAATGCATCGAATACTTGGTTGAACGCCGTCACCGGCTAGCTTGCGGCACGCGTTGACAGTTTCTTGATGGCTATTACATTTCATTGTCAACCGAGTGCACTATCCGGCTGCTGCCCGGTCCGAATCCCTCGGGAGAATCATGGAATTCGACTCGTCCGACAAGATACGTGTCCCGGACGCAATTATTCGACCCGCTCGACCATTCTTCGCCTGCTAGGAGCGAGCGTCGTTGCGTCCAGTTTCTTATTATGGTAGCCCATAAATATTTTTAGAATGATCTTCGGACAATTTCGTCTTCGTTATTGATGTTAATCTTAACTATGCACCTGTCGAAGCTGTATTGCAGTTTGAATGTTCTTTGACAATGTCTCGTCGTTTTGTAATAACTATATATTTTATAATATTCCAGCCATTTTTAAAAATCTAAGTATTAAAACTCGTGGGATGATTAAATTAATTCTCCAGCTTACAGCTTGAGATAATTTTATGAAATTTCTGCGGCTGTCAATTCGGTAATTAACATGTAGTCTATTAAAACCAATTCTCCGATTCGGTATTATCTTACGCAGTGAAATAATACTCAAATGTACACGAGATACATTTCATCTCTCTATTGTAATTAAACTGCATTTCGCGAATTGATACCGCGCACACAACGTGAAATTAAATGAAATACTTGACGAACGTCTAACTTATTGCAAAATGGTCAATAACAAGCATGAGTTATCAATCGACTGCAATTGTCCCAAAACTGTGGCAGAGATAAATTTGATTTCTCTATGTTCACTATTCAAACCTGAATTGTTCGAATCGAGTAAAATGCTTACTGATCGTTCAAGAAAATATATTCATTTTACCTTCTACAGACACATAAATTTTTCAGTGGTGAATGTGAGAGACCAATTAATTTCAATCATTGAAAAATAGTACCAGAAATACATGCCATCCTCTTGCAATAATAATTATTCAACCCATAATCACTCGAATCGAATGAAATGCTCAACGAACGTGCAACAAATTTTTCATGTCACTTTCCACTACCGATTAAAATCCTCGACGATGAGTAACGGATCGATTTCAATTATTCCAATGATTGAAAAATAGTACGAGCGACACATATTCTCCGTGTGCGATAATTAGACTGCAAATTTTATGCATTTATACCGTACACTCGGCGTCGAATCAAATAAATGCGCGTAATGGCCAGTGTTACAAAATTTCCTCGTTTTATCCAGAATAAAATTCTGCCACGATAAGCATGAGTTAATAATTATTCCAATTACACCAATTATTAAAGCATACATTCCAATTATTAGTTAACAGGCTAAAAAAAACGAAAAAAGTGATAGAGGGAATGTTGCCCGCAGTCTAATAATAATATTCAGCCGGGCCATCGTTTCGCCCCGTAATTACACTGGCGCATGCGAAAGCGGAGGCGAGAAACGGAGGTGGTAAAAATTGTGTTTGCGCGTTTTTAGCGTTCCCCACCCGGCCTAGTGACGCTTAACACACCGATTGCTCGTTAACGATAACACACGCGCATTTATTACGGAACCGCTGCGCTCCGCGCCGGCTGAATGACGTTGGAAATATGTCTGTTTGAGCGTAACCGGATCCGCTCCACACCGCTCGGGTCGCCAGAGACCGAGCACATTTTTAAAAGCTCGCCGTAATTTCGCTGGCACGCGAACTTCCGAAAGCTCTCCCCCCCGCCCTCTCTTTCTCTTTCTCTCTCGGGGTATGCGAAACTCGTTGGAATGAGTAATTATGTATTACGTTCCGCGTATATTGTTGCTGTTGTTGCGAGTTGCTGCTTAAAGTTGTTGCTGCAAGTTGTTGCTGCTAGTTGTTGCTGCTAGTTGTTGCTGCTAGTTGTTCCTGAAAGTTGACGCTGCTGGTTGTTACCATTAGTTGCCACTTCTAGTTATTGCTGTTAGTTGTTATTGCTTCTATTGGGTTGACAAGAAAGTAATTTCGGTATTTTCTGAAGGTTCCGAACAGGTTCTGAACAGATTCTGATAAAAATGTATGTTAATAATTTCCTTTAAACCGAAATAAAATTCTATTTTGGTTTTGTTAACATACCATTTATATCAATCTTCTCCTTTTTCTAGGAAATTACGATCTACGAAAAAGTTCTAATCACTGACACCGTAAAATAAATCGTAGGGCAATGTGTTAGTGAATAAAAATTTCCCTTTTGTTCGATGATCTTTTGCCAAAAAGAATAAATAAGGAAATATTTTATCGGATTAAAGTTCCTCACTTGCAGAAAGAAATTCGGTTTTATTTCACCTTAAAATACCGAGATTACTTTCTTGCCAACCCAATATTTGCTGCAGATAGCTCAGGCTGCTACTTTTCAGTCCTGGGTGTTGCAGCTGGTTGTTACTATCAGTTGTCACTTCTAGTTATTGCTGTTAGTTGTTGCTTCTATTTGCTGCTGATAGCTGAGCCTGCTATATGTCAGTCCTAGTTGTCGTTGCTTATTATTGCCGAAAGTCATTGTTACTAGTTGTTACTGCCTATTGAAGCTGCTAGATGATACTAAGAATGGTCACTGCTAGTGGATGCTATTAGTTGTCGCTGTCGGCGATTCCTGCAAGTCGTCGTGGCCATTCGTCACTGTACGTTCTCCCCGCTGGTTGTTACGACAAATCGATGCTGTTACTTGTTACTGCAAGTTGTTCCCCGTTGTTGGACCTTGGAAAAACGTTCGAATGCAACTATCGGAATGTTTTTCATCCGATCGGCGAATTACACAGCGTTCGATTGCCGTGTTTGTATGCATGGTCGAACGTTTTGTTGGTTAATCGAGAAACGGTTCCGCGTATCGCAAACATTACAGAGATTATCGCGCGTTTCATTTATTTAGCACCCGACACGACCTGGACAGTGTATGAACGTCCCTTTCGTTACCGATTTCATGTAGTCATGATTATTCTACTGTTGAACTTGTCTTGCCACAGGCTTCTATCGGGTTAGCGTTTTTAAATTGAAATTGGAAGAAAAATTAAATAAGATATTTATTACTAGCATTTGTTTACCGAAATACGTGAATAAATCCAAACCACAAAAAGATAAAGCTAATTATACCGCCACAAGGGACACGTTAAAAATCACATTCATTTTCGTGATTCAGTACCATTATCGCGAGAAATTTGATTTAACTTACTATATCTATAGCGACTCTTCAATAAATGAACAAATATGTAGAACGCTTTAAACCTCCACATGCTCCACAACTAGTTTTTTTATAATACTTTTTAATAACACGGTCCAACAAATTTCAACTTTTTTTTGACGTTTCGATTCTCACTATGCGATTATTATAAAGTTTTCCGTGCTGATTTCGAATCTGCCCTTAATTTTTCTCCTAGACGCACAGTTTTTGAGAAAGAATTTGAAAAAAAGACATTTAAACAAAAGTTTAAACAAATATTGCGATGTTGTTATAAATTGTTCTTTACAGCAAAAGATTCTTTAGACTTTCCCGAATGCAGTGATATCCAATATTAATATAACAATATAATAATGAATTTAAACAATCGTTAAAGACGGAGAGACACCACTTTTGCACCGATTTTTGAGGATATTTTTGAATTTATCTCAAAAAATAAGGGTCCAGCGGAAAATCGAACTATGCCACGTGATAGAGCAGACTTTTATCTTGAGAAACCACCCTTTCCAGTTTGCAACGTCGACGTTTTTTTCGATCCAGCAAGCAAAATATCTTCGCCCGGCATGAGTTGCCGCCAGTGCTGCTTTTCCACTAGCGCGGTCGTTCGTCGGGATAAGGCGCGGCGTGGCGTAACGGCGATGCAGTGGCTATATGCGCCCAATTATTTCTCTATTATTTATCAGTTTATTTAAATGTTATATTTTTTGAAAATGTTATACTATTGTTATTTATTATTTATTAGTATATTTATTCTGTATAAATTATTTTATGTATGTTTTTAATGTTAGTCTATTGTTCATAGTATATTTCATACTAAAAAGGCCTTTTGTAACAAAAAAATAATTTATTACAAAAATCTATTTAATATCGCTAATGTAAATTATAATTATATTATACATTATTATTACTATTATTATTATTATTATATTATACATTATTATTACTATTATTATTATTATTATATTATACATTTTTATACATAATTACATTATACATTAGCAATATTAAATAGATTTTTGTAATGAATTATTTTTTTGTTACAAAAGGCCTTTTTAATATGAAATATACTATGAACAATAGACTAACATTAAAAACATACATAAAATAATTTATACCGAATAAATATACTAATTAATAATAAATAACAATAGTATAACATTTAAAAAATATATAACATTTAAATAAGCTGACATAATTGCGCGCGCTTATAGCCACTGCAGCCGCGCCGCGCCGCGCCGTATCCCGACGAACGACCGAGCTAGTGGAAGAGCACCATTGGAGGCAACTCATATCGGGCGAAGATATTTTGTTTTCTGGATCGAAAAAAACGTCGACCTTGCAAACTGGAAAGGGGGGTTTCTCAAGATAAAAGTCTGCTCTATCGCGTGGTATATTTCAATTTTACGCTGGACCCTTATTTTTTGAGATAAATTGAAAAATATCCTCAAAAATCGGTGCAAAAGTGTTGTCTCTCCGTCTTTAAACATGTTTAAAAAATCATAATGTATTAATATTGGACATCAGATGTATTCGGGAAAGTCTAAAGAATCTTTTGCTGTAGAACAATTCAATATCTTTTATAATAATATCACAAAATTTGTTTAAACTTGAAAAATATGTCTTTTTTTCAAACTGAAATTTCTCAGAAACTGTACTTTTAGAAGAAAAATTAAGGGTGGGTTCGGAATCAGCGCGAAAAACTCTATAAGAATTGCATAGTGAGAATTGGAACGGTTTTTGATTGTTGAACAGTATAATTGAAGCTTCACATAAATTTTGGTGACTGGCAGTAACAGTCTCTCCACATGATCCACTTTTTACTGTCCGCTCATTCACGGTCCGATTGACAAATGAACGTTGGCTGATTACCAGCCGATAAAACCCCAATTTTCTCCTCCGCCGTGCTAATTACATGTTTAATCGAACCTCATCAAAATAACATGCTAAAAAGAAACACCATCAAACTAGAAACGGCTCGTCACACCATCTGACGAACGACCAACATCCCCTCTTAAACGAAACAATGTAAAAGTGCTGTAACAGCACCACCGCGTCGCGTCGTGCGTCGCATCGGAAGGAAAAATGCCAAAACTTTGCGGTCAACTCCTCAACTTCTCGCGGAGCAAATTTTATTTCGATATTTTTGATGGGTCAGAGGTTCTTTATCGCCCCATAAAAATACCAGTAAATTCCTGTAGACCAACCTTCCCCAGCAGTATAAGGGGAGGAACGAGCTAGCTATGAAAACGTGCTTCGAGGTTCGCGCTTCCGGTGAAAAAGCGCGCGATCTCCACCCGCCTGTCTCCCGGTCGCTCGCGAGTTGCGAGATTAATGAGACCGCGGCCCGATAGCGTCACGGCCTTTTTACTGGGGTAATTAACTCGGTGGATATCGATTGAGCCCCCGTTCGATCGAAATTAATCGAGCTCCGCGATTCCGAGACGAGGCGAGCCTGACCTCGCCCTCTTGTCGCAGGACTTGCTCTTGCGATGCGCCTTACGCGATTAATTACTCGGAACTATGCGACTCTGCAGACAGAAAAAATTTTTTTTTACGGATTATGTATTGCATTTCATTTAGGAACGATTAATGATTTTTTATTGTACAGGACGTTTCGAAATTATGTGTCACGGCCACTATAGCATGATTCGCAAAATTGACCTTGACCCTTTTTTCAAGGTCAAAGTTATTTTTTATTGCATCCTACAATACTCATCCCGAAGAACAAAAGTCTCAAAGGAACTATAGGTCTTAAGTCAACCCATTTAAAATACAAATTTAAAGTTTCGTAAACTATTTTACTCCATTACATTGAAGGATTAGTATACTAGATGACGCGAGTAAAATTTTTTTTAATCACAATTAGTGAAAATAACAGCGAAATTGCAAAGAAAGTCGTTTGACCGAATTTTTAAAAAATTTTTCGCTTTTAATAAGTGGTAAAATATTACTGTCAGTAACTGTATTTTAACACATCTGAATGAAATAATAATTTCGTTAGCAATTAGCGCCATAAAGAACAAGATTGGATCAATAACAATATCGCTCTAGGCAACGATAATTTATAATTACGTTTACGGGCGCTGATTTATTTCAGTTTAATGAACATGCAACAATTTCATTGGATCCCGTATAGCTTGTTAGTTATTCGAGTTTTCTTCCGATTTAATATAAATTGATGTACACAAACAAATTGTGTTTTTCCAGAAAACATTGTGTCTGTGAATTGTTATGGATCCAATAATGATTTTGTTGGCAATGCGTGCTGCGAAGAGCAGAATTGAATCAATAGCAGTATTTTTGTAAACAATAATAATTTATTTACATAAACCTGCACACGGTTATTTCACTTTAAAAATCCAACAATGTTGTTGGGTCATGTATAATTTGCTAGTTGTTCAGATTTGCTTCCAATTCAATGAGAATTGTTCTTGTTCAATCGAGTATATTTTTATTAATTGGTGCGGGTACAATAATCACTTTGTTAGCGATTCATTCAAAGATGAATAAGATTGAATTAATCACAATGCTCTTCTAAACAATAATAATTTATTTGTCTGCTCTAACACGTACTTGTTCAGTTTAATAAACGTGCAACAATTTGATTCGATCCTGTTTAATTTACTGTTTATTCAGGTTTGCTTCCGATTCAATGCAACCCGCAGTCCATAAACAAATTGTCCTCTTCCATAAAATTATTTTTATTGATCGGCACGGATACAACAATAATTTCATTACCAATTCATTGAATGAAGGGCCGTATTGAATCAATAACACCGATCTCCTAGGAAACGATAATATATTTACATATTGCGATACGGTCCAAGAGAAATAAATTACGTGCCCATATATGTATCCGTACACGTTTATTTTACGTTTGGTAAACGCGCAATGATTTTATTGCATCCTATTTAATCAGCTGCAGTCAATCTTATAATTGATGGCACATAATTTAAAACTGAATAATCTTTTCATAAATGGATCAAATAATTTCTTCTGCCAAGCCAGATTTTCATCAGCGAGTATCCCAGAACATCGCACTCCCTTGAAGGGGGTGACTCCCAAGGTGATTCGAAGTAACTTTTTCCTTTACGAAAATGTTCTCCAAAGCTTCGTTAAGATAGAAGATTTGTTTCAAGGATTGCAAGGGTGCGGGATTCGCGTTCTCATTTCTCGATGATATAAAAATGGGGTTTTTCAGTAATCAAAAACGGTAAAAGTCCTATTTTTTCGTTTACGAGGCGTAATTTGCATTATTCGGCAGCATGTAGCTATGAAAATGGCAGGGGTGTGCGAGTACCCGAAATTTCGGGTTCAGGTCGGGTCGGGAAATTTGTTCGGGATCGATGTCGAGATCCCGAATGTTTATAAAGTTCGGGTACCCGAAATGGTAATCGGGTCGGGTCGAAGCGGGGTCCCGAAAGATTGCAATATTTGGGTACTCAAAGTTAAAGTTGGGGCAAGTCTACGATCAAATCAACGATAAATGACTCTGTGCATATTACGATGTCTTGCTTGAAACCGAAGTTTGATAACCGATTACACTAAAAATAGAAAAATCATTCTGAATCTGCCAGTGAAAATAAAAGATTGAACTGAAAAATCATAAAACAGCATTATACTTATATAAATACAACTTTAACTTCGAGTACCCGAATATTGCAAACTTTCAGGACCCCAACTCGACCCGACCCGAATACCACTTTGGATCCCCGAAATCGCGGGTATCCGAACTTTATAAACTTTCGGGATCACGACCCAACCCGACTCGATCATTGTTCGACTCGACCCGAGGCTCGAGTACTATTTCGGGTACCCGCACACCCCTAGAAAATAGCTACATGCGCAGTTGTATGCTTCCGACTAATGCAAATTACGCCTCGTAAACGAAAAAATAGGACTTTTGAGGGCGATAGCGCCCTAGATCGATCTTTTATCTACCGTTTTTGACTACTGAAAAACCTCATTTTTGTATTACATATCGAGAAATTAAAATGCGAATCCCGCACCCTTGCAATCCAGGAAACCAGTATACCGCCTTAAGGAGTTATTAACAACAAACACGGACCAGTCAGAACGCGACTACAGATGAATGGCATTGGCCGAACCGAAATCCGTCTGAAGTATCCGCGCTCTTTTTGGTTAATAACTCCATAACACAACTGGGGGGAACATTCTGGCAAATGAGAAAGTTACTTCAAATTACCCCAGGAATCACCCCCTTTAAGGAAGTACTACATTTTTGGATCACTCTGTATAACTTATCATCTACAAAACACATTTTTAAAATGTTCATGATAGGCCGAAATAATAAAGTTGTAAGAAGCAACCTTTACTCAGAAAAGAAAAATTTAACTCGTTTGATCCTTTATAAAAAAGTTATTCTAATTTAAGGTGTACACTATCAATTATGAGACTGAGTGTAGCTATCCGGCGTTGTTTTCGATTCAATAGGAAGTGTACGTAAATAAATTGTCTTGCTCCGGAGATAGAAGCACTTTTATTAGTTCAGTTTCGTTGCTCGTCTGTGTAGAATGAGTAAAAGCGAACGAACTAACTCGTCGTTTTCTTGACACAGTTGTCCACGGTTTCTTGTTAGACGTCGCTGCCTTGCTGTGGAATTCGGACAAACAAACAAACGCAACAGCTTCTTGTGGACAAATAATTGAAACACTGTCCTCGTGTATCGTGGCACCCGGTTTGAATTGTTTGGGCCCGGAGGAAAGGACATTCTCTCCTGGATCTGCTATGTACAGTTAGGAGCATAACTGATCACACACACTTTAAATCAGAATATCTTTTTTATGAATGGACCAAACGACTTCAATTTCTCTGTAAGGCTAGAAGAATTATTTTAGTAAATGACGTCTAACAGAAATGTTGAAAAATTGCAATTTTTACCACTTTGATCGTTTATAACTTGTAAGCCAATTAATCAATTTCAATGAAATTTCCAGAACGTATATAATTTATACGAGTTGACTAAACACATCTTTTAAATTTTCGTTATTGGCACAGCTAAAAAAGTTATAAAAATCAATTTTTACTATTGTTTTTCACGATTCCGACCAAATGCATTTTTTCAACATTTCTCTTAGACGTCACTTACTAAAATAATTCTTCTAGCCTTACAGAGAAATTAAAGTCGTTTGGTCCATGCATAAAAAAGATATTCTGGTTTAAAGTGTGCGTGACCAGTTATGCTCCTAACTGTATTTGGACTCATTGATGCGGCTGCTTAACTACGTCTGTCTTAAATGTTTTCTTATTTGCTCGTTTCTCTATTTTTTTATATTGTAAACTATGTTGCTATACAAATTGTGATATGTGGTACTGAAAGTTGTTGCTGCGAGTTATTACTGGAAATTGTTGTCGAAGTCACTACAAATTTATGTGATAATTGACATCTCTGAAATCCTCTCGAAACATGTGAATAAACAATCAAATCCGAGAAGAGCACTGTTATCTCTCTCTCTCTCTCTCTCTCGATTCAATTCTACTCTTCACTGCACGAGTTGCTAACGCAATCATTATTCTATTTGCACCAATTAGTAGAAGTGCTCTTTTGCAAATCCGAAAAGCTAGCTAATTCAATACGATGCAATGAAATTATTGCACGTGTATTATCACCTCGCGAGCAACGGATCTTTTTTGCAATAATATAATTGACGACGCTTGGGGCCGTTCATGGCTTTATTTATCAATTTTTGCGAACATAATTTCAGAAGTATTTCTTATAGACGTATTAATATATTAATTCTGTTACTGCGAATGCAACAGCTTATTAAAACTCAATTAATTTAATTGCCAACAACTGAGTAATTAAATTACGATTTCGATATTCTGGGTGAAAGTAGATCCCGGTAGCAACTGTTGGATGGTTAAAATAAAGTAAGTGTATCCTATGTAGTATGTACAGATAACATATTTCTGTCAGATCCTCTCAGGACATGTCAATAAATTATCATTCCCTAGAAAAGCATCGATAAGCTGTTCTATTTATATCAATCAGTAAAAGCACTTTCTGGAAAAACATAATTGATTTACGGGTCATATTGAATCAGAAGCGAGAGCGAACAGCTATCAAATTAAATATAACATGCTAAAATTATTGCACATTTAACAAAAATAAATGTATACCAGCGGCAGGTAGATAATTTATTTTCCTCAAATCCTCTCGCCATATTTAAATGAATGAACATTCCCTACGAAAGCACTCTCATCGATCTATATTCTATATTCTAAGATTCTCTTCCAACAATACGATAAAATTTATTAATGTAAATTCAGAATTATTGACATCCTCATCTTATTCGTGTTGAAAAATCGTAAGAAGATTATTCCTCTTTTCCACATTCTGTGTAAACTGTAGGTTTTTGTGAAATCACAAATTTTTATAACAAAGTTTATACAAAACGGAACTAGCAAGCATTTCCTTTGTTTTGCAAAAGAAACCAGCCCAATCTAAAGAGGATAAGAATCGCATTAAATTCAGGATTACTGCTGAGTAACACTTAAGAAGATTATTGCTACTACGTTTGTCCTTCTTCTCTTAACATTATTACATCCAGACTGCAGATTTTTATGCAGATACAAATTTTTATAGACTAGTCTATAATAGAAATAGAACCAGTTAACATTGTTTCTATTCTACTGTGGATCCCATTGCAAGCAAAAATATGTTCATCGTCGAAATCCCAATCTCCAAAGAACTTCCAAAAACTCACCACTGTCTCGTCCACAGTCTCTCACGGCTGTTCATCTCCGGAGCGTAGGCTGCGAGCTCGCACGAAGATTATCGAACTCTCGCAAGAGAAAGAGAGAAAGTCTGATCAGGAGATTGCGAGACCAAGGGAGAAAGAGAGATTTCGTGTTCTCGCTCTCGCGATAGAGAAGAGGCGGGGGTGTCGTTCACTGGCATCAGGGGTGCACGCGCGTCGGAGGTCCCGACTAGGTGCACCAGCGAGAGATCCAACAGGGGGTGTGAGGCTAGCATAGTAGGAGGCAGAGAAAGAGAGAGAAAGAGAAGGAGAGAGGGAGAGAGAGCTAGAAGAGGGAAGAGAAGAGATGAGAGAGAGAGAGAGAGCCAGAAGAGGGAAGAGAGGGTGGTTTCGAGCGCAGGTTGGAGGATGGTATCCGTGCGCGAAAGTTCGTCGCCAGCATCCAGTGACATCGCGGAGCTCGACGCGCGCGCTTCGTTCATCTCGAGCAACGTTTCCCACGCAGTGTTTGCACCCCGATGTCCCGCGATCGACTAGCCTAACCGGTTAGGCTCGGCCTCAAAACGTACACCGCGTCACCCCCCGAAAAATCTCCACCCCCATTCACAAAATTCTTCTTCAAACAACGTCAAACTCCAATCGAACGGGATCAGTGATTCTTGTGTTTACGTCTCGGTTACATACCCTCCCGCGATTGGATACGCTGCCGAACGCCTCGATCATCAAGATCATCGATCGTCAAGTCTTCCTAGATCTGTGGGATCGTCCTGATCCAGAAGATCCATGGAACCTGTGCGTGTTCGCGCGAGCGGTACTCGGGAACGCCGCGAGACGATGTGAGACATGATGTGAAACGCAGAGTGGTGTGAGACGTTTTCCAGACCGATGATAGGACATAGCAAGGCCACGTGGCGTAGTAATAATTCAGCCTGGAGTTCTTCCCAGCTCGACGAAGACCATACTCTTCGGACCATGCTGTGCTGCTAGACACAGTGAGAACTGTCGTGAGAGTGTGCCTCCCCTGCTGCACTTCACGTCAGGTGGAACGTTGGACGAGGACGGGACAGGTAACCACCATCCGGAGAGCGGATTTTACGATTTATTTCACCTGGTCGGTTCACCTGGTAATTGGAGGATCCGGAAAGGGCAGCTTTCGAATTTCTGCCCTGCGGCTACGCTTCGTTACATTCCCGCACCTTCCAGCCAAACCCCCCTCCCCCACCTCCCGATAAATCAACCCTCGGATTTTTTACGCCACGTTCCTCAACGGTAATCGATCGCTTTGTGAGCGAACCAGTTCAAAGGACCTCTCGGAATGTGCTGCGTTCGGATGCTACTTTTGCTGCTGGATTCACCGGGGGTTTTCCGGGAATTGTCCCTTAACACTCACCAGTTCTACCAAAAATAAATTGTGTTTTAGTAACTTTTTAACGAGCTGTTCAGTAGCGTTGAACAGCGTCAGAAATCTCATCCGAAGACCGAGCAGGTTCTTAACAGGTTTATTAATTGAAACCGAATTATCGAGCCCCATTTAAGACGGCAACTAACGAAAATACTCTCGCTTAAGCGTTAACTTCAGAAAGGATATTGAAATGTCCAGTTAAGAAGAAGTTCAAGAAGAGTTTCGTATGCGGAAATTTCGAAAACCCAGTCCCATAAGAGAGCCATGATTTTCCAAGTTGATGTGGAACGGCTTCGGTCAATGGCTTCCTCAATATTTCGCATTGTGCTTGCAAGATACGCCACTTGGCTCTGCCTGAACGTTTCCTGCTAGAAGGAATTTGTTTACAAGCAAGCGAATATTGGCTCTTGCAAAACCGCAAGATATGCTCGCTGCCGAAATTTCCTAGTAAACTCTTCTCTAACTTCAATGGGAACACCGACTACTATTCTCTCTCCGGAAGTTGACCGCTTACAAATTCTCTGGCTCTTCTGTGATCTATATTTACGCTTCCGGTTCCTTGGAACCTTCCTTTCTTTTTTCCAAAAACAGCGGACAAATTATTGACGAGATTTATGAAATTCGGTTTAGGATTGTTGGTGAAGTGAAATCTTGTTGTTCATATTTTTGAAAAATGGAAAATGGGTTACTGCTTTTTTAAAATATTGTATTCAGGGCTTGAAAATAGTTATGATATCGGTCTCGGTCCTTGAAACAGTTATGAAGGACCGATATTCTAAATAATTGTTATGGAGGACCGAAATTTTGGTTGATATCGGTTTCGATTACGATCCTTCGTACATGGTCCTAGGAGAACGGTCTAGGACCGTTATTTTTTCGTTCCTATATCGGTCCCCATATCGGTTCTAAGTTCTAAGTTTCAAGTTATAACAATCAGGGCTTGAAACGGGTCCGAAAATAACTAGTAAAATTAAAAACTGTTATATTTTGGTCATAATTGAAAGTTGTTTTATTATAACAATAAATATGAGTATACATTATTCACTATATTTACATTTACTTTTTTATTCGCTTTTTAATTTTCATTATGTAGCTTAGGCATGTTTAAACGAAGTAATAATATATAATCTACAACATTTGATGACATACTCGATCGATGTGCAGATAAATTGAATTTTAGTACGGAAAATAATCTTTCCACACTAGCCTGAGTTAGCGGAATAGCCAAAATTACACAGGCCACCTTATATAATTTAGGTAGATTATTTTTCTTTCCTCCCCAATACTGGATAATATCCATCGTACTCTGCACTCGAGGTTTCAATGTTCAAGAGGATGTGTTTTGTTTCACCAGAAATCATTCTGATTGGTATCCCCGCAAAAGCGTCACCGATGACATCGAGTCAACGGTTGCGTCGGCAATCGACAATAAGGTGCCGGTCTCTTTGCCACCGATTCCAAAGCATCGGCCGACCCTTAGAAGTCGCCGTGCCTAAAACATCGGCCGAGCGACAAAGTATTAGAACCGATATAGGACCGAAAAAATAACGATTCTAGATCGTTATCCTAGGACTAATATCCGTGTACGAAGGACCGTAATCGAAACCGATATCAACCAAAATTCCGGTCTTTCATAACAGTTATTTAGAATATCGGTCCTTCATAATTGTTTCACTCAAGCCCGAAATGAAACAGTTTCAAACAGTTATTTCCGGGCCCGTTTCAAGCCCTGATTGTATTAAAACTGTGGTTTTTTATGGGCTAGTTTATACTAATTTTTGAGAAATTGCAAATTTTTATGGACTAATTTATACAAAATGCAACGATTAAAAGTTCTCATTAAAAGACAATTGGGATGCCGTTAAATTGTCTCATTGTGATTTTAAATACTGTAATAATTCTTCCCTTGTCATTGCATCCAGAGTATAGACTAATTTATACAAAATGGAACCAGTAGAAGTTTTCTTTATTATATTGAACATTTATAGCTGCACAATCTATAGAAGAAAACAATCTCATTAAATATAATCCATATTCTCCTTTTTTTTATCATTGCATGCAATTTCTCAAGTAACTATAAATTTCTAAGTCTGTACACTGAGTGTATACACACATATATAGCTTTATTCTACTATAGATTTCACTGCATTTTAATAATCTCATTAAAGACATGATTATTGTTAGCAAAATCTTCATTTTTAATCGTGTTGAAAAATAAGTGTAAGAAGATTGTCACTATCCGTATATGTATAAAGAATTGTTTAACCCTTTGCACTCGGAACTATTTTAATTGGAAAATTAAACATTTCTTCCGATCTAGAATATTTCCATTCCCTATGATTTTTGAAATTTTATGCATATGAAATTGGTATAATACCTCATACAATACCTAAATATCTAGTAATTGATTAGATATCGATATATTTAATAATGTAAACAATATTTTGAATAATGGTGCAAAGGGTTAAACAATCTTTTGATCACGTTATAAAGAGATTTACTCTGCCGTAAATGAACCAACCGAGGCTCGCAATAGGTCAAGCATCTCACAAAACATAACACAGCCGCAACATCCCCATTAAAACCTGAGGATTTTAGAGCCCCGTGATACCGCTGGCAAGAAAAGGGACATAACCTCGTGTCCCCGAAAGATGATTCCACTGGGGTACACGCTCTGTAGGGACATTTTCAACGCGTAATGTTTCGCCTGGAAAACATTTTTTTCCCCCGGTGGTACGGCCCGATATTCTGATGGATGTCGCCATTTATCAGTCACTGGCTGCGTTCTTGTCAGCGAGCATGACAGAGAGGATATCGCGAATTACGCTTCCCCGATTTTATTTTGATTTTCACCCGCGCTCCCGCGCGCTGGATAGAGAGCGAGAAAATGGAAAAAAGAGAATGCGTTACCATGAATACACGCACGTGGACAAAACATCGGCTCGATAAAAAAATAATATATTTCAATCGGCGATGCGCAAGACGACAATGATTCGTGCTCTTAAAATCGCCCCGATATAATACGTTTAGAGAACGGGAAACGTTTCGTTCGGTTGGAAAACGCGCGATTTTCCCTCAGACGACAACGATTTACGGGAGTTTCCCCCGTTGCGCGCCGTCAAGAAAACTTTGTCGGAAATATTCTTCGGACCGAGAGTGTATCTGCTCCCAAGCGAACAAAAGCACCCCAGACTGCCTACCCGACGATAATATCAATTACTTTTGCCCCGGATTGCGAATTTTTCCTTCCCGGAACACCTTCAAACTCGCGAATTAATATTTGACGATGAAGAAACGGAAAGTTGCGAGACTTTTAATTACGAAACTGGGTCATACTCTGTAAGCACATCCGACAGAACGTGAGCGTTCGTCTTTAACTAGCATATTTCCATTGGAAACTTGAATATTCTTTATAGAAAATTCTATTGCATACGGGGTGAACGTACGTATTAGCATATCATTATCTCAACCAAGGATTTTCAGTATAAAGAGGACTACGGTAGAGCAGAAACAATTTTTTCGGAGATTTCAAGGTGACCTTCATTTTTTTAAATATAAACATATAATTTTTCTGTGCACTATTCGATCCGATTCGTTACTCTTTATGAAAAAGTATTACAATATACAGGATGTCTTACCCGATATTGACATCTTGATTTTCTCGCTATTGCATATTCCATTTAAAAACACAAAGTTGACCTTTATATGACCTTTACCTGTCCACTCACGAAAAAAGTAATAACATCAGAATATGCTGCACTCCCTGAACCCGGGACGCCCTGTACAATGCGAATAAAAAAGGAGTGAACTCAGAGAGGCTGGCTCGTCTTCGGGAAGCTAGAAAATCGAATTTCGAAGTGTCGAGTCTCGAAGGAAAAATCGAGTGCTTTGAAAAACAGTAAGGCGAACGGGATTTTTCGCGACGAGTACAGAATATGCTCTCTCTCTCTCTCGCTTTCTCTAGAGAGAGTTAACTTTCTTATCGCGTCGGGGAAAGGGCTCGGCCGTAGTAAAAGGATCTCCTTGTTTTCGCCGGGATTTCTGAAACGGGATTAAAGGTAAACTGATTAGCGGCCCTTCTAAGCCGATTCCGAAACGTACCTTTTTGATCGGGGCTCGGGGAAATTATCGTCGCCTCTTGTCGCATCGGATACTCATCGCCTAATCGTCTTGGATGCTCTTTGAATGTCGGTGTGGGCCTTTAGAAAGCCGAGGTGACGATGGAGGTGTGGAGGAAAGAGACAGAAAATAGGGTTTCTCTCGCACCTCCCTAATGGCCGTTTAACAGCCTCCGTGAAAAGACGACGAACGACTAGCGTCGACTCGAACTCGAACTTCTCGATATCTCGTCCACGTCGCACCTTTGGCGAGCGTCGTCGGTCATTTTACTCGGATCGAATCATGCTGCTCTCCCTTGCTCCAACTATGTTCTAGTCTTTCTCTCCCTTCCTCTCGCAAACACTTCGATTCTCGTTTCGAACACGAATCGAGGACAAATTGGCCACCAATTACATCGCGCGCGATTCGATTCATGACCGTCTCCATTCGCCGGAGAATGCAGAATACCCTCTTCCGATTCTTTTGCGACACGGGAACTATCGATCACTACACCTGACTAATTAGGTAAGAACATTATACAGTAAATCCTCTACAATCGCAAAAGCCTCGGGGAGGTTTGTTTGCAAAGTTCATAGACGGACACTAGCTTTTTTGAGCTTCAAACACCGAGCCGAACGTAGAGAAGGACAACGCGTCTCTTCGCGTCTATTTCTTTCCCATACGCTATCCTTCTTTGCGCCCGGAACTTTCATCGTCAATTAAACCACTAAATACAGTTGAAATTATATCGTGTTTGGTATTATTTTAATCAGGAACGTGCCACAAATATATTGATGAAAGTTTCATAAAAAAATAAGTAATAATAAAAAAATTTTTATATTGGTATTACATTGTGAGGACGCGCGGGCCCTTGAACTGTGCCGGCAACTGCGACTCTCCGCGTCGCATTAGTAGTGGTTCACACCGATATACCCGAGCCGAGATCAGATTACTACAGTGGGGGGATATTCGTTTTGCATTTATCGTGTACCACCTTTTTGCGACTATAGGGGATTTACTGTAGTTATACTATTTTCAATCTATTGAACATCTCTACAAAATTCTGAGGAAACATTCCCACTCGAAACAGACACAACCGACCGTCCCCTCAATTCTCAAGAAGCATCTTCGAACCAGATCAGGTCCTCTAATCTCCACTTAATTCCAAAAAAATTCTCGAACAGATCCATACTGCAAGCGAACACCGGCCAAAGTTTTATCGCTTTGATCAGCATCGCCGTCGCGATTATGACAGGCAGTGTCGTTTCGCTGGAAGCGAACAGGAGTGGCGGGGATGGGGGTAGGTAGACGACAATATCGTTCCGCGTATTCCCGGTGTCACGATCTCCAGTCACGTTTGTAGCGTACGATAGTTCTGGTTCGACTCTGAAAGTAGAGTGAAGTAATTTCGTGTGTCGGATGCGGAACACATCCGAGAGACAACTCTCTTTTCCGATCTGAAGGTGAGGGAGGGGTCGGGGGGAGGTGGATGACGACGAGGATCGGTAACCTCCTTCCGGCTGTTCTCAAAGCAGCTTCAGCTTCAGAAGACGAGGCTTCGAAGAGCCAGAAAAGAGCAGACACACACACACATACATGTGTCGCGAGTAAAAACCGTTCTCGCATATAGTAGCGCGGGGAACAGTGTAATTTCGCAAGCAAGGGTCGCAATTTCGCTATCTACGCCGATAATTTCGACATCGAGATCTCGCGAGAACCAGAATGGATGGCGTTTCGCTACCTTTACTGTCTGCCGCGCTTCTTCTACCTCTTAGCTATCTCGCCGAGCCGATCTTCCAACAGATAACGTATCGCGAACTGTAAACCGGGAATGTGTTTCGCGAACCGTTCAATGGTTTTATGAGCCACGTATTTGCTACCAGAATATGTTTACGAACCTTTAAATCCTGATCTCCCGTTTGGCGTCACTCAAAATGCTCCTGCATAGTGCCCACCACGAAGTTGCCAGACGGGGCTATTATCACGAATGATAAGTTCGCTGCGCAGTTTCTCGATTGATTGCGATTTTGGGACCTAGTAGATCAAAAAAATTGCAGGTTTCGGTTTTTTTAGTTGTTTAATTTTATTTTTTTGCTTCTGGTCAGTAGAAAGACCGGAATCGTGTCAACCGTCAACCCATGTTTTCCAAAACATACTCGGTAAAACAATATATAACTCATGCAACGTTGATTATTTTTACTTGAAAAAAATCACACATGCACTTTAGACACCACCGAATATGTGTGCAAAATTTCATTGCGGAAGGTTCGATAGTTTTCCTGAAAAAAATTCCTAAATATCAGCACAAAAACCAGAACACCCCCACAGAGCAAAGTCAGCCTGAATCGACAAATCCTAAATATCCCGGCGCGACTTATAGAATGTCATGACGCATAGCGGCCCTGTAAACACCACGTGCGATCTCCTATCTCTATGGGACCATTCTTGCAAACTACGAGGGGAAAAAGCGAGCGTCGATGCCGTATTCCTGTATGACGGTCGTTTCTTTGTGTCGCCTCCGGCTACTGCGGGCACACAGGGCCGAATTTCATTTCCTGTAACCAAAAACAAACCCGACCGATGATAGCGGAAACAAAGTTACACGCTCGCAACGTTTAGATAGCATCTGCTCGCAATTCGATACCGGCGGCCGGGGAGGAGAGCGTTATCGAAATTTTTCCCCTCTCACTCTCCCTCTCTGTCGGCTCAAGAAGCAATTCATCCGGGACCGTAATTTCCTTCCGCCCTCTTCGTGAAAACAGAAAAGTGTCGGGGCTCACAGATTAGATAAGGGACGAGAGGGACGATACACGGAAACGATGGCCGTGGGAACACGTCTTTCTATCGAACGGTCAAAAAATCGAATTCCTTTTCCGGCCGACCAAACCAATCTTCCTCCGAGGAGTTCGCCTCGACAACTATTATTCGAGAAATTTTCGATAAAAATGCTTATCGAAATTCCCGACACTGCCCCGTACACGCTGGAATATGTATGCAAAACACCTCCAACGTGGAGCTTGTAGTTTCCAGTAAATAAATTCCCACAGATCAGACAGTCGCGTTAGAGATACAAGTTAGGAAGCGGATAAAGGACGCTGGCCTTTGAGAATTGTTCTTTCAGAGAATCTTGAACTTCTCGAGATAAATCTTGTTTTATATGACAGGCTGTAGATTGGACCAGTTCCACTAATTTTTTTATTGAGAAATATTGGCAATCTTTAGAAATATAAATGTTTTCCGGGAGGTCCTTTCTAGAGTCGCTCTGCTCTCAACTCGGAAATTTATCAAAATTTGTGAATTTATTTTTGAGAACCTGGTCAACTTTTCGCAATGAAACTTCTTTTGTATGAAAGATTATAGTGTGGACCAATTCTCCTAATTTTTTTATTGAGGAATATTTACAACCTTCAAAAATATGACAGTTTTCTTACAAAACCTAGTCAGCTTTGCTCAGTGAATCCTTCCTCGTGAGAAAGAGCACACTTCCCAGCATCCCCAGCAATTTCATCATAGCGAAATATTAATAATCATAAAAGATTCACACGGTTCCCAGGAACCAGTCTACGAAGTTTAAGGCAAATGGTTTCCGAGATGTTTTCGTCGTCGATTTTCAAAACGTGTTTTCCGTTTTAAACGGATTACCTTGAAAGTTCCTGGAGAAAGAGAGAGACGTTTTCCAGACGATGTACCTAGAGAGAGAGAGAAAGAGAGCGAGAGAGAGAGAGAGAGATAAAAATGTCCCCAAATTTCTGACCTAGAATAAACGTTTAAGGGTGGCTGAGCTGGAGCAGCAGTCGCCACGGCGAAGCCGACCGTATGAAACTCGATTTGAAATAATTTCATTTTCACGGAGACATCTTGGACCGCGCGGTTATCGACTCGACTCGAGCTTTTCCGTTTCTTGTTCCAGCACCCGGATCGAATTCTACTGTCGAGTTCCGCGCGAAGTGCGAGACTATAATCCCGGAGCGGGTTTATTCCCTATTAAAACTTGTTCTACCTTCCGCTTACAAAAAGATGAATTATGATCGCTTGAAACGATAGAAAAATATCATTCCTACGCAGGAAAAGCTTTCAAAACCTTCTCTGAACAATGGAGGATAATTTAGACTCTGGCGTTTAATTTTAGGATTATTGGTGTGGAGAATATAATTCCGTTTATGCTCTGTGTTACTATAGCAGAATAAACAGTATCAAATTTAATATCACATTTATGATGAACATGAATTCCACTGCTAGAATATGAAAATAATTCGCACAGGAAATAAACTTCTGTTACACGTAATAAAACAGTTCAGTCCCAGTACAATAAAATATTCAGTCGAATCGAGTATCGTGTGCTGGTTTAATTGTAAGACCGAGTTATAAAGTTGGATTTAGGCTAAATGGCTGGTTTCATTTCAGTTGAAAGCCGATCCTTGTCCCGAGAACAAGACGCGAGCGTCCGTCGTTAGGATGGTTTGAGGGTGAAGTTGTCAAGAGACGTCTGTCAGTATGCTGTGGATATTGATCGCAGTGACGTGCATCGAGGTATCGACCTTTGCCAGCGCACAACCGAAAAAACCGACCACTGCTCAAGAAGATGCGAACAACACTGAGCCCCAGCATCCCAGTGAGTATACACGTTCATTCGTCTCTCTAACGTGGACGTTAGGACCTAATCGCGGCTGACGTCATCACCTACTCTTATCTACTCTCCCAATTTTAACTAAATATTTCAGTATTTGATGTAAAATGAAATTTAAAAAATATTAATAAATCGTCAATGTTTGAACTGTTATAATTTCGTTAAAAAATCGTACAATAATGAGCCAGGGCTTATTTTAAAAATTGAAACTTGTATTTTCATAACTAGGATATTTTAGCATAATGTGGCAAAGGGGAAACTGAAAATGAAAAATGTTGTAAAATTTTTTTCGCGAACGAAACTTCCACAGATTTGAAGACTGAAGCTGCCCCTTTAGAACGAGCCCTTACAGCTTGATATACGATTTTTTTCAGTCGTTTTATCAAGCTCTGAATGGAAGGTGAACTGCTAACTTTATAATAATGCAAGTGCTCTACATGACGGAACTTGTACCCCACTTCTTTTCCACAAAACAGCTAAAAAAATCGTACATCAAATTTTAAAAAGTCGTTATAAAGGGGAAATAGTTTTGTTCGCCGGAAAAATTTTTGAATGTTTTTATAGACGGTCTAATTTCCAGAATTCTCGTAGTAAAGCGCAAATTAACACAAGGATTAAACAAAAAATATGGTGCAGAAGCAATAATTTTGCAAAGCTAGTAAACAAGACAATTTATCTAAAATGGTAGTAAAATATAAAAATGCTTTGGCCAAAGGTTGGAGCCATTACCGATTTATCGTACTATATTAAACAATCTTCCTAAAATAATGCAAAGCGAGCCACTACCAATTATTCTTCCTAAACTGAACAATTTCTCTAAAGCGTTCAATGTCGGTCAGCTGTGTGGCGATTGTGCCACTGCCGATATTTCTTCCTAAACTGAACAATTTCCCAGAAATAATGGGAAATTGTAAAACAGTGTAACGTCAGTCAGCGATTCGATAAATGAGCCACTGCCAATTTGTCTTCCTAAACTGAACAATTTCCCTAAAATAATACTGCAGCATAAAACTGTGTAATGTCGAGCAACGGTTGTGTAAGGGCGCCACTACCAATTTATCGAGCGAGCCGTCGAAATAATGCAAGCTTTTTACACGTAGCCCGTTCGTCACAGACCCTCCCCGCGGCGGCCCGGCTTCGTCCAGTGTGCGCCGGGAAAAACAATTTGTTAAAATGGCTGCATGAACGTGCTTCCGCGGCAGAATGTTCTCTTTTACTGATCGTGTTGTGCAAACGAGGCGCGGCCGCCCGACTAGTTGGAAAATAGAGAAACTACTCGCACAAATTCCCGCGCGGAACTTGTTCTCTAATTTATTCGCGAGTTGCCGCCGAGCGCAGCACGCCTCGCGAATATCAAAATTAATGTTAAATGGATACGTGCGCCGGGATTAGATTCGGGCTGGAAGCTCGTCGAACAACTTTTTCCGATACCGCCGCGCCGCGCGCCGCGGCCAATTAACGACGAACGCTCGTCGACCGAGCAAGAAACAGTGCGAAACTTCCAATCGGGCCGCTACTGTGCCGTTTCCCGCGTGAATTCCGTCGGATTGTTCGTCAAAGAACAGAGTGTACATCGTGCGAACTTCTGCTGACCAACCGAGATCCTTCCAAGATTGGCACTAGGGATTTTTGATATCACTTGGTGCAATTACTGGATTTTTTATTTTATTTAGCACGATTTAATTATAGGAAATGAGTTTAATATTGGGTTATGTTCGGAAAGTCTCCGCCGATTTCCGATAGATGGCGCAAGAACATTCTAAAACTTACGGTGCATTATACAGGTGTTCCGACTAAGCACCTAAGCTAGGACCATTGAATTATTTTTATAAACCTTTAATATTATACATTTTCAGATAGATGGCGCTTTCGCCAATATTTGAATCTATTCACCATAAACGTAGCTTCAATCGTTTTTGTTTGGCGTCAATTTAAACATGGAGAACGAAAAAGTGCATTTTTCGGCATTTAATGTTTTTTTTACTATAGAAAAGGCAAGAATGCTATTCAAGTTGCAAAAAAGATATGCGCAGTTTACGGAAATAATGCTGTATACTTGGCTCCATATATGAAGGAACTTACTAGCGGACGAATTTAAGACTCTACTGCGCATATGGCTCGTACTCCGCCGACCACGTGACCATTGAGACAATGCCGTGTGTTCGTAGTATTTAGAGAAATATTGAGAGATTAATAATGTTTATATTGTGCAATATAGTTTAATTAAAAGAAAGCGGGAAGGTACAAGAGTAGGTATTTACATACATTGAACCGCCACAGGTAATGAGGTTATGTTGACGTACAAACGTCAAACCGATTTGAGGGGTTAAGACGACACAATTACAAATTTTTGTCACCTGGTATATGAATAGTGGGTGATCTAGTGGAGATCAGAGACTTTGCAACAAGGCTGACGCCCAACGACATGCGCGAAACAAGTATTGTAACTTTTTATATGGAGCCAAGTATAAGTGATCGAACAGTGTGCGAATGGTTTGTGAAATTCATAGAGGGCGAATTTAACTTTGAAGACTGGCAACGTTCCGGTAGGCCACCCGCGGTTGATGATAACCTAATCAAGGCATTGATCACAAATAATCAGCGCATTACCACTCATGAATTGACA
Organism: Lasioglossum marginatum; assembly: GCA_028455795.1. Taxonomy (NCBI): domain Eukaryota; kingdom Metazoa; phylum Arthropoda; class Insecta; order Hymenoptera; family Halictidae; genus Lasioglossum; species Lasioglossum marginatum. Next base: position 7,389,673 of record CM052265.1, read on the forward strand.
GAGAGTCTGAAAGTGTCGTATTCGATCATTCATGCGCATTTGGTGCGGCTTGGCTTCGTTAGGCGCCTTGACATTTGGGTACCGCACAGATTAACCGAAAAAATTTAATGGACTGTATTTCAACGTGCGATTTATTGTTTAAAGGCAACGAAAACGATCCATTTCTGAAATGGATGATAACGGGCGATGAGAAGTGGATATTCTACAACAATGTTGAGCGAAAACGGTCAATTAACGCGCCCAGAATTAGTCATTCGTAAAGGTGTGGTTTTTCATCAAGATAACGCTAGACACATGTGTCTTTGGCTACCCGGCAAAAGTTGTTGGAGTTTGGCTGACATGTCTTACCGCACCCTCCATATAGTCCTTCAGACTACCATCTTTATCGCTATTTGCAAAATTCGCTGAACGGAAAAAATTTGAATTCTTTGGAAGACTGCAAACAGTACCCTGATAAGTTTTTCAGCGATAAACCAGGGACGTTTTACGAGAGTGGGATAATGAAACTTCCCAACAGATGGCAAACCGTCATCAAACAAAATGGTGCATGTCTTATTAAATAAACTTGATTGTTAGTACAATTTTTTTCGTTTTCAATTTACTCCAAAAATCGGCGGATACTTTCCGAACAACCCAATAATTGTGGAACGCATTATTTGTTTAATACTGGCTTAATTATAAAAGATGCATGTATGCACGGAACATTTGATATACACACTTCTGAGGTGCACTTTCAAAGTCCGCAAAGCATCGGAGCTTGCGCCAATTGAAAAAGTATCGACAAACTCATGGACATCTTCTGAACGTCCTCGCAACGTCTTCTCGTTGGTAGGGTACGTGTCCGGTAGCAATTCGTAGTTGAAGAAGCCACTCGACTGCCCGACCGCTCTTCTTCTGGGTTAGCCTCGATTCTTCGTATTAGCGCGGCTGGAAAGAGGATTCCACTGGAATCTGTTTAGCCGGACGGTTAAGTATCGAGTCGAGTATCGGGCTAACCCTATTGTTGAACCAGGGCCAACGAAACTATCCAGTTTGCCGTACGTGTTCCTCGGCGAGGTTCCATCCACGGTGAACCTCGACCGATCTACTCGGTTATCGCTAATCTAGTCGAAGAAGACCGACTCGCCGGCGTCCACAACTTCCCGGACTAGTTTTTGGAATTTGTAGCTTCTTGCTCCCCTGGTTTTCTCTAATTAGAATCGAGCCATCAGATCGAATGACGAGTCCGATAATTGGCCGGTGTTTGATCAAACAGGGAACCGTCGATCCTGATTTATCCCTACAGAGAGGAAGATAACAGTCTGAGTGTTCAATGTTTTCAAATTCGTTCATTTTTAACGATACACAATTTTTAATACAGAATTTCCATTAAGATCCCGTACAGATCAACCGCACGGATCTTATTTACATTAGCGTCTTCGTATTCGTTTACACGTGTCACGGAGAATTATTCTTCTATTTTTTCGTCGACTGAAATAAATTTGTCTAACCAAGTGGCCAACGACGTACAGGAATTTCGAAAAGGATTCGACAGATCTGGAAGTTCTCGATACCAATCCCAGTTTTCAAAAATAGAGTTCCGGTTAATTCCGGGTACAGTTGCAAAGCCTGTCCAGGAGAAAACCGAAACTGAACAGAGCCGTGCTGAGTCCGGTGAGGTTCGTGGAAACAATTGAAATTCCCAGCTCGCTTCTTCTTTCGGGCTTCTTCCAGGACTCGTTTTCTTGCGAGGAGAAATCGTAAAATTCGAAAGCATCGAAACGATCCGGAACGCTGTAATTCAGCGGTTCGAGACGGGACCCGAAACACGGGAACCGGCATTCCTACGATTTTTGAAATTTACATCGCCGTTTCCTTCCTCGACGCCGCGCCGGCCCCGGGTTAACTTTCCATCGCTAACGAGCCCCAGAGTTTACTAAAGTATTTTCTTTAGTGGATTCGCTCCGGCGCGGCGCGGCGAAACTCCGAGTCCACCGGACTCCTTCTTCTTCCTCGGCCCTATCCGCCGCCGCCACCCAGCGCAATCCACTTTTCACCGTTATTGGATTCCAAGGCTTCTTCGCAAACGAACGGGGCCAACGCGTAAATTCGAGACAACGGTGCTGCACCGCTACCTTACGAAACGATCCGGGCTCGTGCCAACTGACATGACGGCCGAATTTTTTGGCGCGAACGATTCTTCGATCGGCTCTTCCAATACCTAATATGGTATTTTTAATAATACTGCCTTGCGGCGCAATCCTTTTTTCCTAGGTCACGGAATTTTTAGAAGAGACTGGAAAAGGGAAACTCGTCTTTTTAAACATTTTTTAAACATGTTCCAGTGTTCATAATGCTATAGAAAAACTCTTGTATACGGAAGAATTTGCAGGTCAGAAAGAAATTCTGAAAGTTGAAAATTTGTCCTTTTGAAAAAGGATTTTAATCATTTCCTTCCCAATAATAATCTGACAAGAACGTTTTGGTACACCGTGTTCATGAATTTTTATTTAAAGCTTCCAAATGCTAGAATCTACTAAAAACATTGAAAATAGTTTTGAATTATTGATTTCCAATAGAGCAATAAACGATAGATGGAGATTTAAACGAACCTTGTAATTTTTTGCAGCGAAGTTACGAAACTTTTCGATATCAAAATTTTGCGCATACTTCCGTTTATATTTTAACAAAATCCGCAAATTTTTACGCGAAAGAAAAATGAAGATCGAGCACGTTAATCGAAAATATTCAAAAATTCATACCGCTTGTTGCAAATTGCATGGGCCGAATTATTCAAATTCTTATTGCATTTAGTTTAACTATGCAGGTCACGATCTTACCGGAGCATAGTTTCCCAACGTGTGCTCTATTCAAATTTCGGTTCCTTTATTTTCAATCCAACTGTTTAAAATTCCGAACAATACACGCCACTACATTCGAAGATTTTGGTAATGAATGTAACAATTTTTTGTTGAAAAAATTCCAGACCTCTGCAAATTCCATTATTATTCATCGTTGTTGCAGTACTTTTTACAAAACGAAGGAAAATCGTACACGAATGTTGCGTAATTTTGCAGGAGCAGAAAATAACTATTTGGAATCCATTGTTCACTGAGAACGTAAAAACATTGCTGACAATGGTATTTCCAAGATCTACAATTAGATCGTTTCATTAATTTTATTTCGATTTAAAGGAAATAAGGATAAACTTTATACTTTACCGGACTCCAAATTTTTGCCTTTCTCCTATAAGTTATTGTGTATTTGGTATGCAATCCAGTAGATTTGTACCCGGAGAACCTGCAGATCGAAGTTTCGATCCTGTAGCATCAATGGTTCAGGAATTATGCTTGCTTAAAGTTGATCAATCTGCAGTGTTTTTGACTCGATAAGTTTCTGCTCGATAAGCGGCGCGCGATCGTCACTACAAACCAATATGGCGGCGCCCTTACCTGTCAAAACCACTGAATAATGCTCAACTTTAAGCAAGTATAACTCCTGAACCATTGATCCTACAGGATCGGGACTTGGATCTGCAGAGTCCCCGGGTACAAATCTACTGGATTACATACCAAATACATAATAATTTATAGGAGAAAGGCACAAATTTTGAGTCCGATAAAGTAAACAGCAGCCGAAATTAATAACATACGTACTTATTAGACAGTTCAGAATCTTCATGACAAAATCTGACTCGATATTGCAGGGCAGTGCTGGGCACATTTATCTCAATCGAGAGAAAACCGTCCCCACCATAGAACTCACTGTCCCCTTCCAGTAGCGCCGTTATCATGGAGAAAAGACACGTTTTGCCTGTCGCGAGTAGCTACGAAGGTACATACGGTGCGGCAACGAAGACATGCGTTTGAGACACTGCAGCCAGAACGGGGAAATCAACGAAAATAATGTACCCCCTCTCTGATGAGCAGAGTAATATGTGACACGTTGCGCGACCAGTCTACGGTCTTAGTGGAGGACGTTGGAGTGTGCTCATGGTGGTGGAATAGGATAGTGGAAGGGAAAAAGGAGGAGAGGAACGGCATCCGTTTGGTCCCAATGAGACCTTTTCCACCTCCTGCGGTTCCAAGGATATGAGTACTGCGACCCGCTATTCGCATTACTCCCAGTACTCTTCCTTTGGATCTCGTCCACTCCTGTTCTTGTCGTCTAAGCGTTCGAGGGGTCCCAACCGTGCTTAGCACTGTTGTAAGGCAAGAGGTTAACACTTTGCTAACCGGTCACAAACTAACTCTTGCCTGCATTTACATTAGTTTATACAGTATTCAGACAATATTTCAGTATTTCAGAGATTTCCAAAGCGCGTGGCAAGAAACCGGAAAGGTTTATTTAAGCCGGTATCGGTTTTCCGGGATCCGTTTCGCAATTCGCGGAATCGTCCGGTCTCTCGACGATGTTGATTCGATCAAAAGAAGAGAGCGAGAGAGAGGGAGAGAGGGTGAACGGAGTCGATCGAACTTCCGGCGGCGAACGAAGAGGAAGTACGTGGTAAGACCACCGATGAATTGCAAGAGAGTGTTTGCGATCGGGATTTAGCGGATTAGTCTGGCTACATGAAGCTAGCTAGCTAGCTAGCTGACTCGCCCGCTCGCTCGCGCACTTTATAAATTCCGGACGAAACCAAACTAATTAGGTATGTATATAGTCGAAGCGGCGCCGCGGGACACATAATTAATGCGATGCACCGGGTAAATGAGAAATTAATTACGATATGGAAATCAGAAGGATCCCTCGGTCTGGGTTAGCGGCAAGTCGTTACCTGGGGACCAGAGGACACCGCCGTGTGCAACGCGGGGCAACACGGTGCAACGGAGGTGCAGAGGATGCAGCGAGTTCTTTGACGCAGACGCACGTGTGCGAAACGTGAGCTGCACCGACACGAGACCCGAGAGCGCACGTGTCCGATGCTGGACAACACCGAAACTAACTCCATTCTACAATCGGGGCGACGCTACTCGTCGCGACGCTCCGGAAAATCTGCCGCGCTGTGGAATCGTGAAACATGTCCCGGACGCCTCCGTACGGTCTCCGCGGACTCGGCTTTGTACTATGAACGACAAGCTCTAGCGCTACTTTACCGATCTCCTGGGACAAACCTGTTTCTCGTTCTTTCGCAGCCATTTTTCCCCCTGTTTTCCCAGATTTGAATAAATGATGGCCGGAGAAGTGCCTGGGAGAGTACGTTTCTGATATTTATGCTTCGGTCTCTCAGTCTTGGAAGATGATACACGGCGGACAAGGGACGATTCTTACGGATACATGAGAAAAGGAATCAGGCGGATGCATAACTGATTCAACACGCTAACTCTTCAGGACTGACGCGGACAAAAATCATTTTTCCGATTAGAAGGAAAATGTATAATTACACTGTCCAACAAAATCAAACTTCCTTCGTGTTCTACAATTACTGTTGTGTGGTTCTTATAGAGTTCTTTGCGCTGATTCCGAATCTGCCTTAATTTTTCCCCTAGACGCGCTCTATCCCATCGAACGACCGCGCTAATGGTGAGCGCCACTGGCGGAAACTCATGTCGGGCGAAGATATTTTGCTTACTGGTTCGATAAAAACGTCGACGTTGCAAACTTCAAAGGGGGGTTTCTCAAGATAAAAGTCTGCTTTACCGCGTGATATAGTTCGATTTTACGCTGAACCTTTATTTTTTATGATAAACTGAAAAATAATCTCAAAAATTGGTGCAGAAGTGGTGTCTCTCCATCTTGAATGTTTGTTTAAACATGTTTATGAACATTCATAATGTATTAATATCGTATATATCTCTGTCTTCGGGAAGTCTACAGAATCTTTTGCTGTAAAGAACAATTCAAAATCTTTTATAATAACGTCACAATATTTGTTTAAAGTTGAAAAATATGTCTTTTTTTCAAAAAATAAAATTTCTTAAAAACTGTGGTTCTAGGGGAAAAATTATGGGCAGATTCGGAGTCAGCGCAAGAAACTCTATAAGAGTCACACAACAGTAATTGTTGAACGGTCTTGGATAGAGTTATTAACTTATTGGTACATAACTGTGATGAATAAACTTTCGACAAGGCAAATTCTGTAGAAACAAAAGTTGTCACGGTATAACGCATAGATCAACGGGTTAATTTTAGCAGATTTCTCGAAGAAAGTGCTGAAGAATGCATTCCGAGCTTCTCGACTGGAGTCCCCTTAATTTTGAAGAAAATTGTATTTCGATCACAGCCGGCTGACAACTTCCTCGCCGTGGCGTGAAAAATGAGACTTGTCTCGGAGAGCTTGTACCGAAGGTGCGAGGAGATTTCAAGAAGAAGGTATTTTACCGCGGAAATACGTTTAAAGGTGGGTGACGCGAGAGAGGGAACTCGATGGTAAATGCGCGCATCGTTGAGTGTCCTTTTAAGGGACGGCCCCGAGTACTCCGTCGCGTCGAGGAGTAGTAGGGTTCGTTCCCGTTGGGGGGTGAAAAGGGAGGAAAGTGAGGTGAAATATCGAGAAAAAATTACCTCCCGGAGGGGATGCCCGAATGGAGAGACAGTTTAGATAAAAATTCCCCGCGTTTGTCACGGTCGTCCCTAATTAAAGGGCCGAGATTAATGTTGGTAATCTAAACCGGCTTCTCCGACTAGTCGATACGCTTTCGGAACGAGTCGAATCCTTTCCGAAATTCCTGGACATTGTCGGCCATTTTCGGAGACATACTTTGCGAGGTAAACGTAGTGAGACAGATACTGGTCAGACGCGGTATACTAAATTTCATTGAAATTTATTTTAGTCGAGAAAGCAACCGAATCATAAATGAGACTTTTCATTTCTGAACAGTTTGAAGTCCGCGAGTTCAAAATCGTGTTGGCCGCATGAAAAATGAACGAAATTAAAAAACAAATATAGTGGATTATAGCACAAGTAGCCAACGTACTGCATAAAATTTCCAGCTTCGATCTACCAAAATTTATTTCAGTCGACGAAACAATGGTAGAATAAATGGTAATTCCAACTGGGGTCGTGTCAAAGTCCACAGATTAAAAATTTCATAGCAGCGTTAAAAATAAACCGAGTTTTAAAAACAAAAATAGTAGCTTGAACTCGGGATCAATGTAAAATGTATCATTCTCTGGATACACATTTTTTGGGACTTTTTAGCGCATTTAGGGGGCACCGTCTCCGACGTCGCTCGTATCTCCGAGCCATCGCGAGTGTTCGTCTGCGAGATTTACAGTCGCCGAGCGTAGTTTCATCGTACACGGACTTTCACGCAAGAAATTAAAGTTTTTATCTGGCCCGGGAGCGTTACGCGGATTCTGGCGAGGTGGCGTCTCGCGAGGAGGACATTAATTCGGCGGTAACGCGGGCCCGAAGTTCCCGAGAACGATTCGTGGCCGCGATAGTTTAATTTACTGTCCCGCGAACCGCGTTAAAACTTTGCTATGGAGCCTGCTGCCGGCCAATAGATCTCTTTAATAACTCCGAGTGGATTCGTAAACGCTCCGCCTTCCCACAATCGAAATTCTGGTTCGAACGAGGTAAATACCCTCTACATACTAGATCTTCGTACTGAACCGAAAGTCTACTATAATATACATCTACTAAATCTAGAAGTTCATGCTATAAAAAAATTTGTGCAAATTATATAATTGGAGCTCGTACTAAATTAAAAATTGTGCAAATTTTCTAATAGGTTGGGGAAAAAGTTTCTTCGTATTTTAATGCAGAAATGAATCGAGCTTTTCCCATATTTTAAATGAAGTTTATTAAATCAAGTATGTGCCGTTTCGATCGATCACCTTTTGCCATTTTTGAGGTAAAACCATAATCCCGTCACTATAGAATTTCTGTGACTTCTGGGTGAAAAACTGCGACGCGTGATTTTTACAGGCCTCTTTTGAAGTCAACCTCACACCATTAAGAGAGTTCTGTAGAGACCGAAATAAATGGTAATCTGTTGGTGCCATAGACTTATAGAGATTGACTGAGCCGTCTTACGGGCGAGTTGAAGCCTACAATAACGGCGCGGGATACAAAGAGTGAGAAAGAGAGCAATAGCGGGGGTAGTGCGCTCTCTTTCTAATTTACGAGTTAGTGGGGAGAGATTCTGTTTCTCCTACTTGCTTCTATATAGCACACAGTACTCAGTTTCCCTCAATGCTCTGCTCTTTTCGCCTGAGCCCCCACCGCCCCATCAACTAGCGGTGTGCGAGTGAGATAGCACTACCCCGGGCCGCTCAGTCTATCTCTATAAGTCTAGTGATATAAGTAATATCAGGACTACATATACGGTGGGTGCATCAAAACTTTCCAGCCAAGCTCTCTTAACCCTTTCGCTGCTGAGTTAGGACAGAAGCCAGAACCTAATTAAAAAATAAAAAACGTAACTTTACGAGAGTAACACATAAAAACAGATTTTGAAAAACGTATATTTACGGACGTAGCAGCGAAAGGGTTAATTTTTGACGGGTCGCCAAAGATATGGGGGGCCTGGCATTATCGTAATGGAAGACGACGCCTCTCCTGTTTATCAATTCTGGTCGCTTTCTCTCGATTGCTTGACATAATCTTTCCAGTTGTTGACTGTAGAGTTTAGAATCAGTCCATTGACCGGATGGCAGCAAGTCGTAGTGAATGATTCCTTTATGATCCCACCAAACGCACATCATCACCTTTCTTGGCGTCAATCCTGGCTTTGCCACGGTTTGCGGAGCTTCGCCTCGTTTCGACCACGATCTTTTTCGTACATTATTGTCGTACGTGATATATTTTTCATCGCCTGTAATGAGCCGTTTCAAAAAAGGTTCGATTTTGTTTCGTGTTAGCTACGACTCGAAAATTGAAATTCGGTCCATTCAATGTTTCAATGTTAACTCATGAGACACCCAAACATCGAGCTGTTTTTTGTATCCAGCCTTCTTTAAACTGTTTAGAACTGTTTTGTGGTCGATATTTAGTTCCTTACCGATGTCACGACTGCTAATGTGCCGGTCTTGCACAACTGTTTGCACGATTTCATCGACTTTTTCAGTGACGGGTCGACCAGATCGAGGTGTATCTTTTACATCAAAATTTTCAGATTCAAAATGCTTGGACCAACTTTGTGCCACATGTACTGATACTGTATGACGTCCATAAACATCACAACATTTTTAACAGCTTGAGTCGCATTCCTTTCTTTTCTGTAATAAAATTTCAAAATGTATCGAATTTCTTTTTTGTTTTCCGTTTGTTTTTATCCGATTAATATTAACAGAGTTATGACATGGTAACACCATCTATCGGGAGAATACGAAGAAACTTTTTCCCCAACATAATATTTTAAAAATTGTGCAAATTTTCTAATTGAAGCTCGTACTGTAATAAATATTGTGCACATTTTCGAATTATAGCTCGCGTATAAAAAATTGCACAAAATCGAAACGAGTCGTATTTGGTCCCGTAGACAGCACGGTACGAGTCAGTTTTAATGCCGGGCATGGTGTTCAGTGTTAAACTATCTAATGAAATTCGTCCTATCGCCAGCTACGCGTTCGTGTAAGCAGCTTTGAGTCTGTTCTTGCGGGGCCGGTTCCTTCGTTGCATGGTCGCATCGTTCCACCGGTGCAACAGCACGAGACCCAGCTGGTTGCACGAAACAACGATCAAGCCGGTCTAACGAGTGTTTAAACTAAGCTTGTTAACCATCACGGCCCGGCAAGAAGCGGCGACGCGAGACGGAAGCAGGAAGGGGGACGACGACGATGATGTAGCCGTGTCTTCGGGCAGGCTACGGCCCTGTCTTGTCAGAAATTTCCCTTGACAGCGAAAAGAAAAGAAACATCTTGCGCTGATGATGCAAAACCATCGGTACACTCTTCGGTACCCTCCTTGGTATCCTCTTTGGCGTCAATTATGGATGTATTGCCGATCGAACGAACCTTTCCCTGAGCCTCTGTGAAATATTCAGATCTCTGACCTTGACACTTTCGACCATAGAGGGCGTGAGGTATGAGAGTTGGCAGCGTTCTATTTATGTATCATTTATCTTTTCAATCCGGTATTAAACAAATAGTGCGTTCTACAATTACCAAACTCATCTCCTGCAGGTTTAACAATATTTCTACCGTGGTTTTGCATATCTTAATTTCTACTTATTTTTTACGACCAATTATCAATCATCCTGTATATTCAAAGAAACACATTTGTTGAATAATTTCCCTCTTCTATACGTATCAAAACAACGAAAGAGCGCAAAAAGAAGAGGACCCAGAAGAACGGCGCCGCGCGCCCCAAACGCAGTCAGGCAGCTCTCAAAGCAGATTTTTCGCAAACCGTGACATTAATTTGCGAAATCCGTGGTCCGTCACAGAAAGCGTTTTATGCTGGAGAAAAGGAAGCGCATTTGCTCGCAGGAAGGACTCGTTACACGGTTTCCGAGCGTCGGTTCGCAACTCTCGTTCGCGCAAGAACTTTCGACTAACATTTTCGTGGTTTTCGGCGGGCGTAGGGTCGGGTCGCTCGTGCGAAAAACGACGGAATTATTCCGGAGCGGTGGAAAATGTCGCGACGCCGAACCCACTAATTCCGACGTGTTCGTTCTCATCGACAACGACGGGGGTCTAACGGCGTCGGTTCCGGCCGTAGAGCCGAGACGAGATATCCGTGGACGTCGGGGGAACGGTTCGACGGAAGGTTGCACCGCCGGAGAGAGAGTGCATCGCGCCCTTATCGCAACCTAGCATCCATCCAATGCAGTTACCGGTCGGCTATGTACACAGCCGCGCGCGGCATCCGCCGTTCGATTTAGGCGACGAGATATAGTGCGTTGTGCTCTCCTTCAACGGGATACAACACTATACAGTCATAGTCCTGCGGAAGGAAGACCGAGGCGGGATCCTTGGAAATCGGCTGATAATTGACCGAGAAACCGACACACATAATCTTCCGAGAGATAAAATCTAGCAGGACCAAACTGTATTTTTTCAACTTTAAATTAAATTATCAGCAATTGCAATTTTGGAAATTGTGGATTTGTGTCCATAAAACCAGTTTAACGTCTGTTACGAGCCGAGGGTCAGGCAGCTATACGTGAATAGTTTGAGTTGAGAGATTTGGGTCGCTACTAGGTAGGAAAGGTACACGTAGGACTAGCCGATGTCTCTTTCACCACCGGTCGCCTCGTGTGTGGAATATGGAAAAGTGGCCTAACCGATGTCTCTTTCACCACCGGGTCGCCACTATATAGGATAGGGTCGTGATTCTGCTGTCTCGTAACTTATTGAATTGAATAGATACACCTCGAGCGGCAAAAGTGTATCGTCGTAGGATACTAGCTAATGGAAAATCGAAAGGGAATATGCGTAATGGAAATGAACTCCGAATAGATTGGTACAGAGTAATATTAGGTTGGGGAAAAAGTTTCTTCGTATTCTCCCGATAGATGGTGTTACCATGTCATAACAATGTTACTATTAACCAGATCTGGCATTACTTGAGCGCGTCTGAAAGGTGATATATCATAGAGTAATTACAAACAAGAAATTGTGATATTTGTTTATTTAGTCCAAAGTTATCACGTTTTGAAAATGAGTGAAAACAAAAAAGAAATTCGATACATTTTGAAATTTTATTACAAAAGAGGAAAGATTGCGACTCAAGCGACTGTTAAAAAAGTTGTGATGTTTATGGACGTGATACAGTATCAGTACATATGGCACAAAGTTGGTTCAAGCGTTTCGAATATGGAAATTTTGATGTCAAAGATACACCTCGTACTGGTCGACCCGTCACTGAGAAAGTCGATGAAATTATGCAAACAGTTGAGCAACACCGGCACATTAGCAGTCGTGATATCGATAAGGAACTAAACATCGACCACAAAACAGTCCTATACCGTTTAAAGAAGACTGGGTATAAATCACAGCTCGATGTTTGGGTGCCTCGCGAGTTAACATTAAAAAATTTAATGGACCGAATTTCAATTTGCGAGTCGTAGCTAACACGAAACAAAATCGAACCTTTTTTGAAACGGCTCATTACAGGCGATGAAAAATATATCACGTACGACAATAATGTACGAAAAAGATCGTGGTCGAAACGAGGCGAAGCTCCGCAAACCGTGGCAAAGCCAGGATTGACGCCAAGAAAGGTGATGATGTGCGTTTGGTGTGATCATAAAGGAATCATTCACTACGACCTGCTGCCATCCGGTCAATCGACTGATTCTAAACTCTACGCGAAAGATTACGTTAAGCAATCGAGAGAAAGCGACCAGAATTGATAAACAGGAGAGGCGTCGTCTTCCATTACGATAATGCCAGACCCCACACATCTTTGGCGACCCGTCAAAAATTAAGAGAGCTTGGTTGGGAAGTTTTGATGCATCTCCACCGTATAGTCCTGATACATATTGCACCATCAGACTACCGTTTGTTTCGCTCTCCAGAACTCTCTTAATGGTGTGAAGTTGACTTCAAAAGAGGCCTGTAAAAATCACGTGTCGCAGTTTTCCGCCCAGAAATCACAGAAATTCTACAGTGACGGGATTATGGTTTTACTTCAGAAATGGCAAAAGGTGGTCGATCAAAACGGCACATACTTGATTTAATAAACTTCATTTAAAATATGGAAAAAGCTTGATACATTACTGCATTAAAATACGAAGAAACTTTCTCCCCAACCTAATATATTCTTGATTATACTTGGGAAATACACATGGTTAGTGTAATATGTCGCGGTTTCGCGGATTAACGCTCTCAGTTTTAACGCACCGAGAAATGCGAGGGCGATTTACTACAGGGTGCTCGACAAGGACTTTAATATCCGATTTTGCTCGAAGTGACTTTCGTCGTGAAACGATACGTACTGCGTGTGTTAACTTGAACCAACCCATTTAATAGGAGAGATCTATGCCCTTATATAGTACCCAAAATCGGACCTAAACCATGGTGGGGGGTCACGTGCTACTTCCGATTAAAACTGAATTCTTGGAAATTATATAACTCGCTGCATCGCTTCCAAGCACCCTAATCTCTATCGATTCTGAGTAAGCCTTTGTTCTTGAATAGGGCCTTTGTTTAAAAAAAAACTGTGGTGCCCTAGGTGGTTCGGAACCCACCTTAAAAATAAATTGTAGGTCCATCGCTTAATAACCTAGCAGTTGAAGAAGCGATGTAAAAGGACAAAGAAAAGGGTCTTTGTTTTGACACATATCCCCGGAAGGGTCAAGTGTCACCAGCGGAACCGTCCGCATAGGTAACACGTCATACAAAATTCACGTCGTTAACGAGGAAATCTTCCTCACGATTCGGTTCGCAAATCCGCTGGAATTCGATCGATTATCGATGAACGGCAGCTTTCTTTTTTTTTCAAGCGAGATATAGACAAGAATGCCTATCCCATAGACCGAGTGATTGGCAATGTACGCGTGAAAGTTTGTCGGCCGATAATTGTTCCGCGCTGGAAGGGTGATCGCCACTTAACCGGACCAATCGAGGTGTCGTTGACCAGATTTTCCGATAACATGATAGCACAATGTATTAATTTGTAAACTTTTGCAGATAGTGGCCAATTTAATGAACCACATTATATCCCGGAGTATATTCTATAAATTAGGCAGCGTTATTCGAAAATTAATCGATGATCTTCACATGTCAGAGCTTCTAAAAATCTTTGTCATGAATCAAATTAGTAGACATTGAACGTGCAAAATAAAAATTTCCTTGATATGTTTAATAGGTTGAAAATAATACAACAACGGTTTTCAATTCCTGTAATATTTTCAGAGCTCTAAATTACAGATACTCATTTTTGTCATATATAGGGTGTGGCCGAATAACATGTACTAGCGGGCACGAGGTGGTTCCTTATGAAAAAATAAGAACAAAATATGGAATAAAATTTTTTCATTTAAAGCTTAGTTTTCGAGAAAATCGAGTTTGAAAATTCTATTCGTATGTATGCTGTTACGGCTAAGTTACGGTTCGTCGAGCATCGTATAACGCGTATCGTGTTTATAAACAATGCCTAAGCAGTCAGTTTTCGTTGATCTATCTAACGATGATGTACACGAATAGGGAATACGTTGACATGATCCGACATGATACGCGGTATACGATGCTCGACGAACCGTAACTTAGCCGTAACAGCATACGTATGAATAGGATTTTCAAATTCGATTTTCTCGAAAACTAAGCTCTAAAAGAAAAAATTTTATTCCATATTTTGTTCTTATTTTTTCATAAGGAACCACCTCGTGCCCGCTGGTACATGTTATTCGGCCGCACCCTGTATATTTGTCTGAAGGAATGAAATAGAATGAATAAAGCTTCTACACAAAAATAATAAAATTTCTGTGTTATAATTTGAGAATAATTCTCTCCAATTCCAAAACAATTTATTCCAACACGGAGGTAGTATTTCCTAGGAAAATTCTGAAATGTGCTTGCTTTTAGGGCTGGCTTTTAGATTCCTGCTCCCCGTTCCACCGTTTCTCCTTGTCAATCGATCAGACGAGTCGCGATTTAATTCGGAACAACGGCAAGAAATCACGTTCGCTTTTCTCCGGGACGTTGGCATCGAATTACGTTCAACGTCGTCGACGGGTTTCGAGTGGCACAGATCGCGCGATCACCGACGACGACGACGACCACATCGATCGTGTCGTTAAAAACGATGAATCGAGAACGATTTCCTCGAAACTGTCTGTCGCCCGTGTGTCTCCGATTTATTAATTCCGCATCATAAATCTACAACGACCCGCGGAAGTACCCGCACAAATCCGTGCACTTATGTTCCTTAATAATCGTGTATAATTCAAATAAAATTCCTAATTGCTGAATAAAAATTTTATTGACGATACAAGCTTTGAGAGAAAATTTTATTGCGATTAAGGGTAACGCGGTCATTAAAAATATACAAAATCATCAATTGAGCCGTTTATTTTGAAAGTGGTCTAAGTCCATTTAAGTTTAAATTGAGATATATTTAAGAATTTGCGTTTCAATGAAATTAAAAATATACGTATAGGATACCAATGTATCATACTCCTTAAGTGTATCTAAGAGAGTTAAATTTACAATTTCTATTAAAATAATAGGATAAAATTAAGTGAATAATATGTGTCTTCTTACTAAGAATGGATTTAAGCCACTTTCAAAATTAACAACTGGATTTGTCATAAAATTTGAAACAGCCCAAGTCCATTCGATATAATTTAAAATGCTTCAAATTGAAAAAACAATATTCAATTTATTTTATATTTCATTACAAAACTTGAAAAACGCCATTTATGCAATTCAGGAAATCTTCTAATTATATAAATTACATAACAATTTACTCCTCGTTTACATGTTATGTATGCGGGAGGGATTTGAAGAAGTCATGATGCTCCGGTGGTATATATCGTAGTAACTCCATTATGTCCTTGTATTTCGCTGTTGTAATTTGTCTTATATTTTTATAAAGTGGTGTCAATACAATATTTTCGAATTTTCTTAGTCTATATCTTATAGAAAATTTAATATGGTTCATTTCTCAAAAAAAGCATGCAGCATATTTTTAACCAATTTATTGTTTCTCCGTTAGAATTCTTTACCCTTTTAAAAATTGCATCCTCCAAAAATCTTGTTGATATGAAATCCTCTTGTTTCATTTCAATTAAAATAAAGTTATTATCTTTCCGGCACTTCTTGATAACATAGTAATAATCTTGGGGGACAAACAGTAAATTATTTTTGTTTAATGACATTTCTACGACGCCAACATTTCTGTTATTCGGTAAAAACGAATGTCCTGATACTAAGAATTTATGGTCTATGATTTCCACATTATGTTCAACTGTTTGGACAATTTTTAACCACGTTAAAGCTACTTTAATATTTCTATTCTGTACTGCACACATGCCACTGTAAGCTATAATAACAACTGACAAATGGACTTAGGCCACTTTCAAAATATAAATTTGTATCCTTCTATTAACCAGCTAATTTCCTTTTTACAAAATCTTTGTCATTTTAAATATATTAGTTACAATTTGCTTCAGAAGAAAAAGATAACGTAGAAATGTAAATATTAAAATTGCTACCTTGATTTTTCTCAAAAATGGACTTAGACCACTTTCAAAATAAACGGCTCAATTAATCGATTTGAGAAAATATCAAGCTAAAAATAATGAAACAATGCTTCGAAAGAATATTCCAGGTTCCAGGATTGCATAAATCATAGATGACGAAAAGAACTATCGAATAAAATTTTCGTCAATTCCGCGTCGCGGGTAACCGCGCCCGGAACCAAATTAATTACAGAGAGTTCCGTCTCGGGTGTCATTACGACGGAAACTAATTAAGGTGGATCAAAAACGATTGGACACAGCGGTTTCGTATTGCGAGCGCGGGCGAGAACTTTTCTTCGCTCGGAATTTAAATGAAATTCTTTAGGAAACAATAATGCCGAGGCGGTGGCTCCGGCGTACGCGGCGTCGACGAGCGGTTCATATAATAAACCGAGCCTGCCTGTGACATTTCCGTTGATGAGTATAATTACCGCAAAGCTCGGCGCGGCTCGGTACAGAATTTTGATACCGCCGCGCCATCTCTCTTTCCCGGGGACCGCTGATTTGTTCGGTGCTCCGCAAATTCCAGGCTATCTTGCACCGTTTCGATTTCGCTTTTCTAGTTCCCGACATTTCTGAACGGGTGTCTAGTAAAAGAGCGTATATAAAAATAAATCGTTGCTCTATGTAGCAATTAATTACCTCTAGCTCTAGTAATAATATTGAACTTCTAGTTTATTAACCTTCGCAAGGTAATGTGGGGTATCAGAGTTTACTTTTTATCCTGTGTTATTCTTTATCCCAAATTTATTAAAAACGAGGCTATTTATGATATTCACTTGTCGGGGAGTCTAAGAGACCCCAGCCTTACTATTTATATATTATTAGACCTTAGCTTGCGAGGTTTAAGTACAAAAAGCTTTACCAAAGTAATTTCTATAGCACATTGACACCCATTGCATAAAAGAGTCCATTTAAAAAAATTGGCAACGTCTTTTTTTCAGACAATCAGTAAATTATTGCATAACTCGTTGGTAGACAGCGTGTTAATGTAAAAACAAAAGCGGTCAAATCGTTCGGATTGTTCGCGATCCGTAACAAGTGAATTACAAAGAGTGAGGATTCCAGTTTCTTTCAGTTTTCGGTCGGAATTCCTGGAAAGTATCTCCGGCCGTTACAATTTCGCGGAACAAGGGTTGAAGCGTGGTAGGAGGGGGCTTCAGGGATAGGAGGGTTTGAGAGATGAAAGTCTTTCGGCCGGAAGAAGTTTGAGTGGCGAAAGGAGGATAAGTCGGTAGGTATGTATCCGCATAGAATGATTCCGACGGCTCGCGAAATTCCGTATTTAACGGGATGCCTTCCACTTGGAAGCGTGGCTGGCCAAAAAGAATAGGCCAAGCAGAATATCTTGCCGGGCTCTTTATGTCCGGTCGCCGAGACGGAATGTTGGCCCGTGGAAAACGGGTCGCAAAGGTTTCGCTCTGCAGCTAGCTTGCATACATTACGGGGCCTTTATTCCGCGGCTACGGAAAATGGAGTGGACGTGGCGGGGAAACGGAGAGCCGACCAACGAACGAACGAACGAATACTTCTGAAAGACGAACTCTGCTGGACGGCGAAACGGAAAATCTAGCGCTCCGGATACCGCCAACTGGGCTGGATCGAATCGCGGAGGAGCCGCGAAGAATAGACTCAACCTACGCAGAGAATAGACGGCGACCAGACCCGCAGACTGATCGGCCTCCTTAGATTCTTTCGATAGATCGACCAGGTTTCACTTTAGCTTCGTCGCTACCTCCATCTTCTACTTCAGATCGTAAACAATGTGAGACTAATGGGATAAACTTTACCTTACCGGACTCCAAATTTTTGCCTTTCTTCTATAAATTATTATGTATTTGGTATGTAATCCAGTAGATTTGTACCTGTGGAACCTCCAGATCGAAGTTTCGATCCTGTGGGATCAATGGTTCAGGAGTTATACTTGCTTAAAGTTGAGCAATCTACAGTGTTTTTGACAGGTAAGGGCGCCGCCATATTGGTTTGTAGTGGAGTCAAACACACAAATTTGGAGTCCGGTAAAGTAAAGAGCAGCCGACTAATGTGTAGTTCCTAAATGATCAGTCAGTCTTCACTCATTATATGTCATATTTTCGCAAAACTACGTCTCTTGGCAACTCAATGTTTCTTGGCTAAGATAAACTTGTGCGACGATGTTAAATATATAAAACTTTTGCAAGTTTCGGGACCAACAGCAAACTTGTGAATTTGCATCTGTTAACGTCTCTCGCTTAAGCCGTCTTGACGCGTTCTGACGCGGTCGTTAGTCTCCTGACAATCTGCTAAAACTTTTTACACTATGCTCCCAATATCTTTGTATTGCACATTCACGAGTCTCACATTGGATCGAATCTTTTTACTGCAACATTCATTAGTGATAAACAGACTGCGGATCTTTATGCATTTATGGCATCTAAAAATTTACCAAAAATGCGGGAACGTAAAATTCGATAGAATTTGATACGATTTTTACCTATTCCAGATCTACAAAGGTTACTACCACTGAAAATAAGATTTTATTTAATTCCACTTTCAATAATTGATATTGTGCAATGATATTTGCAAATATTGAAAGATTGCGCAATATATTGTGTCAATCAAGAAGAGTTTGATTTTTATTGTACAGTCTCATAAATATCGCTTCGTCTGTGGGTAATATTGCGAATTTTCAAGTATGGCTACGAAGGAAAAATAGGAAGAAAGAAAATTCATTTTAGAATGTATCGAGGTGTATCAGAGCGCAGAAAGTTCCTTTTTAAACCATTCCTTCATCCACCTGCGCTTCTTTTTTAAAGCTATAACTAATGCTATGGCCACACAACTTGCTTTCTTTTTATTCCACATGTTAACTGCAGTGTCATTAGTCGTGCAACTTATTGGGCAATAATATTGTCTAGGGGCCGCTTTAACATTTGCCTAGAAAAAATGAAAATTGCATAAACATCCGCAGGCTACTGATAACATTTCTTAGAAATGGTTATTTTTCTGAAACATAATATTCTCTCGAAGTAAACATTTCAAGTCAAAGTACTTATATTATTATTAAAATTCGTTTACACTGAAAACGTGAGGGCAAGCTTCTCCATTTTTAAAAATTGGCATCACTCTCGATAAAATCAAGACATTTCACATTTATCTCTTCACGTCGATATACTCCGCATTTAAGCAATCGTTCGCACTCGAAAAACCGAATAATCGCATCGGAACCACTACTGGTTACACCGAGTGCATTAAATACACTGCAATTCAGTGGAACGTTCGAATTCGAGTCGAATTATTCTACACATTCGAGCGAGAGAACCGAGCGGCGTGCAATTGTCTCCCTGAAGCGCGTCGGAACCCATTGGTGCGGTTCCCGCGAGAATTTCCGGGATTGTCGAACATAAGTAGACCGCCGCAGGAGCGCGCCCGTATAAAAAGGTCCCTGATTATAGTTCGCGGTCGGCGTTCGCCTAGTTCGTCGCCGTGAGCGAGGGCTTATTCACGGTTGACTGGATAAAGGGTAGAATCGCATACCTACACTATACACGGGAGCGTGTGCGCGCGACGATGAAACGATCCGGTTTCAATTTTGCACACGGGCCTTCGCCCGTTGAAACGGAGATCGCGGCCGGCGACCAAGTAATTCGCAAACAATCGGCATACGGCTATTGTTGGCAACTGCCCACCTTTCAAACGTGTTACGCGATTTCGATTGGAGGTCGCGCGAGAGCCACCTACTCTCTCTCTCCCTCGCACTCTCGGATACGCTCGCGCGTTGATTTTACAACACACGAGTCGAAATCTGCGCGACGAGCGCACTGTAAAGCGGCCCCGCTGTACATACGCGGAACAGAAGCCGTGTTTGCCTCCGGGTTTACGTCGTGAACCGCGTGTGCACGCGGCTTAATTTTATAACGTTGTTTATGGATACCCTCTTTCGAAGTTCCCCCACTACGACCCCGGCTCGAAACTCGAACCCCGGTGATTTACCGAGCGCGACAAATGCCGAAATGATCGTGCTGCCACGGTGATAAATCACCAGCCGCTCTTCGGCGTTATCTTGATTTGTCAGCAAAGGAAAAAAAATCGTTGCGCGCGTGGGCGGTCGCGCGCTACATCGATGACAGCTCCGATGAGATATGTGGCAAGTTCGCGCGAGACGCTGGCTGCCAGCCAGTTTCAGAGCAGAGGGAGAGAGAGAGTGAGAAAAGCGAGACCTCTCTGTGTTTACCGAACTGTTTGCACGACAGCGGCGGCCACTTCCGGTCACGCGGCGCTACGGGAGCCGGAACCGTGCCACGCGAGATCGAAGAATCTCCAGGTTCTGGGATTGCTGGAGATATTTTAGTGGAATTTTGGGAAATTCTGTCTAATAGTATAGTCTACTTACTGCATTAATTTAAATGTGTATTTGGACATTTAATTGTATATCTTGCTTAAAAAATCGCAACTTTGGAAGTGGGATCTTTGAGAATTTTTTTGTTGAAAACTGTCAGAGTTATTGGAATGGAACTTGGCACGATTGTTAGTTATATATTGTACTATACGTTCAATTTTTGTGGTCATTCGAAAGCGTACAGTTTTTGCGAGACGTGAATATAGCCGCGTGTGATCCCTCATGCATCGCAAATATTTTGATATTTCACGCAACGATGAAACAACTGTAACTCTAGTTCTAGTTGAAATATTTCGATGAAATTTTTGGGAATTCCAACAGCCAAAAAACGTTTTGATTCTCACTATGCGATTCTCATAGAGTTTTTCGCGCTGATTCCGAATCTGCCCTTAATTTTTCTCCTAGATGCACAGTTTTTAAGGAATTTGAGTTTGAAAAAAGACATATTTTTCAACTTTAAACAAATATTGTGATGTTTTATAGCAAAAGATTCTGTGGACTTTCCCGAATGTAGTGATATCCAATATTAATACATTATGATTGTTTAAACGTTTAAAGAGAAAAATTAAGGGCGATTCGGAATCAGCGCGAAAAACTATAAGAATCGCATAGTAAGAATCGAAACGTCAAAGAAAAGTAGAAATTTGTTGGACCGTGTTATTGTATACCATACATTATGGTCTTTAAGGCGGTAGACTTGTTTCCAGAATTGCAAGGGTGCCAGATGCGCGTTCTCATTTCTTGATAATAGAAAGATGGGATTTTTCAGTAGTCAAAAGCGCTAGATAAAAGATCAATCTTAGCCGCGATCGCCCCCCGAAAGTCCTATTTTTACGTTTATGAGGCGTAATTTGCATTATTCGGCAGCATGTAGCTATGAAAATAGCTACAGTGAAACGAATTAATGTTCGGAAGCTGTAAAAAAGACGATAACTTTTTTAATATTTTACTATACCATTTGAACTGTTTTGGAAAGCTAGAGCAATTAGTTTGCTACAGGATGTGAAAAGAAATTTTTTCAAAGCCGATCATTTTTTGATCGGTATTGTAGAAAAAATATTAAAAGTTGCATTTTACTATTTTTTCATGTGTGCCTATATCGAAAATTTAAAAAATACATTTTATAGATCTGTGTGAATTATATGCACTGTGAAAATTTCATCGAAATCGGTTGGTGCGGGAAAAAACGACAAGCATTGAAAGATCCTTAGATTTATTGCAGTTAGGCCGAAAATCGTGAAAATATGCAATTCTTACCATCTTTAAAATCTTTAAGATTTTGAGGAAATTTTCAGAATATGTTTAATTGACACAGATCTACAAAACGTATTTTTAAAATTTTCAATATACGCCCACATAAAAAAGTTGCAAAATGCAACTTTTAGTATTTTTTTCTACAATTCCGAACAATTGCAATTTTTGAAAAAATTTCTTTTCACATCCTGTAGCAAACCTATTGCTCTAGCTTCCCAAAAAGTTCAAATCGTATAGTACAATATTTAAAAAGTTATCGTCTTTTTTATAGCGTCCGAATATTAATTCGTTTCGCTGTATATGCGTAGTTGCATGCCTTCCGAATAATGCAAATTACGCTGCCGAAAAATGCAATTATGCATTGTAAACGAAAAAATAGGTCTTTTGAGGGCGATAGCGCCCCAGATCAATCATTTATCTAGCGTTTTTGACTACTGAAAAACCCCATTTTTGTATTACTGAAGAAATGAAAGTAAGCAGTCACGATATTGGTGTATGTCCTGCGAAGTGCTACTTTGTGTGATACCATGCTTTAAAAAATACCACACTGAAGTCAATTGAATTTCTTAAAATTATTTTTTTTCTTTAATTTTTCTTCGTTTATGAATTTTATTATTTTTTGACAATTTTTAAGTTTTTAATAACAATAACCTTTTCGGAAATGAAATGTTAATTTTTTATCAAATAAAAGTGTAATCCTTCCTCGTTTTACGTAAAATTTATAATAGGACCATTTATCCTGCGTTCGACGTGTGTACTTGTCATTGCTTGATTTTAATTCCGCACTCTGTGGGGGATTTTTAAAACTAAATTCCACAATTAAGAGATTAATATGGAAGGGATTAATCAACGATTTATCTAAGGATTTATTAATAAAATGTAATGTGTTCAAAAGCAGTGTAACTTGACCATTTTTACAGCAGTGTTTTCGTGATTTTTTGCAAGAAAACTGTCAAAGCGATTGAAATGAAACTTCACAAAACTATTGCTCGTATAGTGAAGCTCGTATACCTGAAAGTGAATTTTGATAATACAATAATTGCAACCAAACATCGTTCTCCATTCTCGTATACATTCATTAACCCTCGGACAACGGACGATTTTTATAGCTATATAGATAATTGGCAATGCTTAGGACCGTTCACAGCTCTAATTAATAATTTTTAAAAATTTATTTTTGGTGATATCTCGTGTAGACACATTAGTCTTTTGGATATCCTTAATGAAGCAGCTATTCAGTTAGTTTAATTGCCACAAATTGAGTACTTAAATAACAATGTAGATGTTCCCGTTTAAAAATGACTCCGGCACAATACTCGGAGGGTTCAAACAAAATTAATTACCTTTTTAAAATTGTAAGCCATAAAAATCAACTGCAAGAGAGTCACCACTTTTTGTACAAGGTAGAATTTGCCTCAATCGCCAATTTCTGCGGAAGTAGTGCAAAAAGTCACCTAATTCTTTTTATTTCTAACAGACCAACTCTCTCGTTCTTGGATATTAAACCAATTACGTCGATAGCTTTGTTAGAAGGGGTACTTTCTTTCGATTTCAATATTATTAATTAAAAACTTCTTCATGGTGCACTTCAGTTTCCGCATGATTCACGTAATAAACTCAATAACCAGTTTGAACTACGTTTACATCAAAAGCATTACTATGGAGAACTAAAGTATGATTAGGTTGTATGATTAGATGACTAACCGGTTTTAAATTTCTTAATTTATGATTATTGAGATTGTAAAGATGGACACGTGTGAAAAATTATTCAATAAATTTATTTTATTGTTAAAATCACAATCTCAGTGTCCCGTAAACCTAGTGTTAATTTGGACGGTTCCAAATTATTCAATTCGAAATGGAAAACGAAAAACCGAAGCAATCATAAAAGAACAGATGTCTACACATTATAGCGTGCACACGGTTCTCTCTGAAAAACAAACCATCAATATTTTGGTAACACGGAGTGCCGGCCGACGGTTTCAGTTCCACTTTAATCCGCCGATTGTGTATTATTCACAACGCCGCTCGGTAAACAAATACAACAGATTGCAACACGACCCGAGAGAAACCAAACAGATCGCCGCCGATGTATTTAGAAATGGAAAATCGTCGAACATTCGTGACGATAAATCGGTAGGAAAACAAGAAACTGACCCTAAAAATCGATGTTAGATCGTCGCCGGGTCTGGCACCGAAGTCTCGAAGAAAAGGGGAAAGAATTTCGAGGAAAGTTTGACCGCGAGTTGTTCCCCGAGTTTCCGACAAGACTCTCCCTGGAATTAGTCGTCCGTTCCTGAATTTTCGATTCGTGCTCCGGAAACGGTGGCATTTAAATGGAAATCATTGGACGCGATATTGGATCGCGATTCCCGATCCTTCATTTGCAAGAAAATCGACGAGTTTGTCTTTGCTTTGTTACCTCGGATCGTTTGTTTCTCTACGGTCCCTTTTACCTCTCTCTTTCTCTTTTTACGTTGGTAGTTGTGACGGGGTGCCTGCGGGCGAAAGAGAACGGAAAAAAGCTTACGTACTAGGGATTGGTTATAAAGAACAAACCGGAAAACGGAATCGAAGTAATTGATGTAGGAACGGAGCTCAGCTCGTTTTCCAAGAGAGAAAGAAAAAGAAAGAGGGAGAGAGAGAGAGAGAGAGAGAGAGAGATGTCGTGTTCCAGTAAATGCCAGGAATCACCGCATCGAGTGCATTATTCGGCTCGAAATCGAAAGTCCTCTGTTCTTTTGCCTCTCTCGTCTAACGATTTCCCGCCGGTGCTTCGCATTACGATCGCTTCCACTCGGATGGCCGCGTTCTTTCTGCTAAAAGTCGCTGTTACCGCTCCGTTGCTTTTCCAACAGCACATTCATTGACTTTTTCGTCTAATTAGGTCTGCTTTAATCCTCGCTCGCCGCAAAATGTGCACGCTCTACGCGATCTCGCGGTTTCCCACGGCTAAATCACTTGGAATCTTTAGGCGACCATCTTTCATAGTTGGGTCACTATCCCAATTCAAATCGGAGCGTGGGTTGTATGTAATTCACAATTTGTAGACAATTGGTAGCAGTAATACCTTATTTTATTATTACGTCATTAAAAGAGATGATTCCTGAGGTCGTTTCAAGTAATGTTTCCTTTGCGAAAATGTCCTCCGCGGCTTCGTTAAGGAGTTATTAACGAAAGACACGGACAAATCAGAGTGCGGCTACTAGCAGACGGATGCAGGCTCGGCCAATGCCAACGTCCCACTCATCTGCAGCCGCGCTCTGATTGCGGAGAACATTTTCGCAAAGGAAAAAGTTCATTCAAATAAAAATGAACCTAGAAAATGTACAGGGTGTGGCCGGACGGGTGGAATTTTATGTTACAGCATCTTTTGAAAATTTTCATAAGCCATAAATGCATAAACATCCGCAATCTAGATATTAGCAATGATTATCTTGACACAGCTTGTGAAAGTCAGATTTCGATTTGCATCTGTCGGATTATTTCGATGATTCGTAGATGACGTCAAACCGAATTTCGCGCGACTCGTTAATGCCCTCGCACTCAGCGGGGATAAAATAAAAATTCCATTTAAACAAATTCGACGTAATCGTGTCGAGCCTGGGCTTCGTTTCTCGCGCTCTCCGTTATCGTAACGCGTTCGCAGAACTTACGCTCGCGCATTAGGATAATCCGCGCTAACGAGAGAACTCGCGAAAACCTCTTCCTCTCTCCGTCGAAAAAAGGACAAATTTACGAGAAATCTGGAACCGCTTCGACAGAAACGTTAATGATCACCGGTCGCGGCCACGCGAGCAAACGCGAGTAGACCTATTTGCATCATTAACGTGTGTGCACGCTGTTTTACTGCTCGGTATCAACGGAGCGTATACATACATACGATTTTTATTGCTTTTATTAACAAATTATCTACCGTTAATTATTCCGTAATTTATAATGAATAATGATTTTTTAATAAATCCTTTATTACAGTAAATACCCCTTTACTGTCCAACAGCCGTGTTTTGCACGGACAGTGATCGTACCCGGACACTATTTTTGATTTATGACTGCGTCTACCGCGCCGACTGGTAGAGAGCCGAACATAGAGAAGGACAGAAGAGCAGTGGGATAGACACTGAACACTGATCGTGACCACGAACCCGGACAGTAAAGGGGCGTTTACTGTAGTAGAATTTCTTTTCTATTACAGTTGATCTTAAGTGACCTTGAATGACCATCATACTAGGTCATTGTATTCGAATAACCCTAGCTACACTGAATTTGCATTGTTCACTTACAAAGTATTCACATTTGCAAATGGTGAATATACAATTCGCAACAGCATACCCCATATTTTTCGAATTCTGTCTCTAATAATTTCATTAGTCACAGTAAACTCATATTTTTTTTCGTACTGAAGCTGACATTAAAATGTATACAGAGAACAAAGTAAAATATAAAATTCATTTCCGACGAATTGCATACGAAATATTTTGAATACGGGTGCACCACCATGCATATAGGAGCTATTTCCATCACACCAGTTATTTATAAAACCGATCAGACTGTGTTGCTGTTGTTAATATCAATAATATGTGCGGATGTAACAACATGAAATAACAAATACCTCGCTCAATAAATCACGGATGATTCACTATTGTTTTACGTGTTGGAATTCTGTCAATAGATTCTGGAAAATAGGACACTTGTCTCTATTAATGTACTTTCCTATTTAGATAAGCAATAAAAATTAACTTGAATAGATAAGTATAAAGAAACTGTCTCTTTTAATTAAATTGAGTTAAAAATAAATGCTTATAGAATTGATTGGGGGCACATTAACGTGTTCGAATTTTTACGCATTTTTACAGGCACGCTAATTGGGACAAAAACCCTTCTTTTAATCCAGGTACATTATTGTAAAATATGATTTTTAACTTGAAAATATTCTAATTAAAATAATAAGATATTCGAATAAAAAGAAAGAATTTGAGAATGAATATGAAGTTTTATCAAGATCAAAATTGAAGTGAAATAATTCATTGACTAATTCATGAACTAACAAGTTAGGTAAATATTACAGTAGACTGGCGATACCGTGGTTGTTTGTCATTCTTCCTTACGACGCAAATGGGTTAATACGATTGCGAAAATTCGGGGTCGCGTGCTGGGCAAATCGACGCTCGGCCGGGACGCAACTAGATTAATTACCAGTCGGGTTCGGTTCCTTTGACCTGGGCCGTTGACGTACGAGCAATTACTTTCGGCGTTTCCTGTTTTTACGCAAAATTCACCGTACCGTGACGCGCGGATAAAAGTGTTGCGGAAGCCCGAGCAATCAAAGGAACAAGCGGAACACAGCTGCGAATCGCTCGTCGAATAATACGGATCAGCGTGCAGTAATCGGGTTGATCCGCCGTGACTCGGTACACTCGGCTCGTGTCCCATATTGCTGGCCGATGTTTCGCGAGTTTATTTGCGCAAACATCCGCGTATCAAATCGCCGTCCCCATAGGGATCGTATGATTTAACCAAATTATCGACGACGCTCCTCATCGTCTATTATTAATAGACTGTGAGTAGACTCTCGCGAAGAATAGAAAATTCTGAATAGCACATCGACATTTTTAAATTGAAAAATTGGGTAAACTTTATTTTACCGAACACAATACTTGTGCCTTTCTCCTATAAATTATTATGTATTTGGTATGTAATCCTGTAGATTTGTAGGAGACCCTGCAGATCGCAGTTTCGATCCTGTAGGATCAATGGTTCAGGAGTTATGCTTGCTTAAAGTTGAGCATTTTTCAGTGTTTTTGAGAGGTAAGTGCGCCGCCATATTGGTTTGTAGTGACGATTGCGCGCCGCTTACCGAGCAGAACCGCTAGATGGCAGCACGGACACACAGTAATATCGCTAACATAGAGAAAATATCTCAGAAAATGTTTGAGAAGAAATATCGTGGAAAATATTTACAGAAACCTAACCCAGAACTAACCCAGACCAGTTAAAACGCAACATCGTGGCCATGTCTTCCAAAATTCAAACAACAATCGCAATACCCGCTCTATATTATCAGCATTAACGCGTGCCCGTGCTGCCATGTAGCGGTTCTGCTCGGTAATCGGCGATCGTCACTACAAATCAATATGGCGGCGTCCTTACCTATAAAGACACTGAAAAATGCTCAACTTTAAGCAAGCATAATTCCTGAACCATTGATCCTACAGGATCGAAACTTCAATCTGCAGGGTCCCCGGGTACAAATCTACTGGATTACATACCAAATACATAATAATTTACAGGAGAAAGGCACAAATTTTGAGTCCGGTAAAGTAAAGAGCAGCCGAAAAATTCATTATTGATACATACAGGGTGTCCCAAAAATTTGTTACGTCCGTAACGGAATGATTCCTGAGGTCATTCGAAGCAACTTTTTCGTTTGCGAAAGTTTCTTCGCGGCTTCGTTAAGGAGTTATTAACGAAAAACACGGACCAATCAGAGCGCGGCTACTAGTAGACGGATGCTCAGCGGAACCTGTGCTCTCATTGGTGTTTTTCGTTCATAACTTCTGAACAAAGCCACGAAGAACATTTTCGCAAAGGAAAAAGTTACTTCAAATGATCTCAGAAATTCCTTTCAAAGAAGTACAACATCTTTGAGACACTCTATATAGAAATGTAAGAGCTAGCTTAAAAATAATTGAGCATTAAATTCTCATTTTCCTCCCCTACTACCGTCGCGCTCGGCAACAGAGCAAAAGAGCAAACGCTGTGTAACAGTGTCACAGGTTCGCAGAGAAAAATGGGTTCTTGTCCCCGCAACGTAGATTGAACCATTGAGAGGTATCGCGAACCACTTGGAACCGGTCGAACGCTTTCAGCGTTTGTACGAAGCGTAACGTTACACACATCGAATGAAATCGAACGAACGAAATTTGACTGGACTAACAACCGAGGGTTGATAATCCGTAGGACGCACGACGAGTTCCCGTCTGCTCGTACCGGACACGCACGCACACATGCACACGTACACGGGAGCATGCAACAAAAGGGACGAAAACGTTGCTTTTCATTCCATCGATTTTATCACGTCACCGGTCACACGGCGTATACATACTCGCGCGCGCGTTGTCGCACACAGGCAATGCCTGCCGCGAAAACGGCGCGCGCGCATCCGACACAATGTTGTTGCATTAACGGAACATTCATCGGAGAGCCGGCATTGTTTGCCCCGTGATTAACTTTTGACCGTCGCGTGGGCAGAGGCCGGCCAAAGTGGAGCAGTAATTTGCCGCGATACGTTCGTGATATATCCGACAGAAAAAGAGGAAGAATTCGCTTAGCCATTCAGAACCCTTTATTAACACCAGCCTTGAGACTGCATTTCGATTATTTTTCATTGTCTATTTTTATTCTGTTTACATAAGAAAATTTTTTATGTGCAATCTGAATGGTATCAACTGATTAGTATCCCTCAGCTGTTGTTTTTCTCGTAGTTCTCAAGGTCATTTTTAAAAAATAATTACACATATTTTCGTATTGCATCGCGCAGCTCATAAAAAATACATTCGAATATGTACTGTTGTGGCATGACCTTCAAATGAGCTTGAACTCCGAAGATGAAGGTCAAACTTAAATTTATAAATCTGTGGACAGTGTCTTTCGTAGAACTGTAAAGTCGCGATATTTCTCAGCGATCTTCTACCCAGAATTTGTCAAGTGCCTACACAGTCCACTGCCGGCCAACGCCGCAGGGCGGCGATGATTGATCTCGGCTTGGGTATATCGGTGTGAAGCACTAATAATCCAATTACAAAACTTCTTTATTTTTCATTATTTTTTTATGGTACGTTCACCGACTTGTTTCTGGCATTTTTCTGATTAAAATGACACCAAACACGATATAATTTCAACTGTATTTAGTGGTTTAATTGACGATGAAAGCTTTTTATCCCGAGGACGCGCGGGTCTTTGAACTGTGCCGGCGACGGCGACTGTCCGCGTCTCTTTCTTTCCCATACGCTGTCCTTCTTTGCGCCCGGAACTTTCATCGTCGATTAAACCACTAAATACAGTTGAAATTATATCGTGTTTTAATCATTTTAATCAGAAAAATGCCAGAAATAAGTTGGTGAAAGTACGATAATAAAATAATGAAAAATAAAGAAGTTTTGTAATTGTTTTAATAACGGTTTACACCGATACCTGTCCTTTTCTACTTCGGCTTCGTTTGTACTCTCGGCGCGATAGACGCAGTCATAAAAAAATAGTGTCCCTACGCGTTATTTCTCCGTGCAGAACACAGCCGTTTGCAAAATATCGTGACTTTACTGTACAAAGAATATCATCGAAATGGATTGATCATGAAAGTTGCCATATTAAATTCTTCACTGTATCATTTTGAACCATCTCACTGTATTAAATTGTCCCCCGTGTATGAAACTATGAAGCGTTGGTCAGCCGTTTTTCACGTCGAAGGATTTCCATCGGGAGAGGGATCTCGAGAGAGAGGGATCGATGCACACAGAGGCCGTGATTAAGCGGGAGTATCATCCGAGCATTTTTGAACACACGGACAAGAGCGCGATTGATTTTCTTGTCACAAGTTTAATTACTTGCGGATGATGAACGATCCGGGCGCTGGCCGGCGTTACTGTTAATCGCGCAAACATACAGAGAGGAAAAGAGAGGATAAGAAAGAGGTGGGCGGGGAAGAGATTCTCCGCACTACCGACGCAAAAAATGCCCGTTTAACGAAACCGGGAACACGTGTAACCGCATTGTATAACAGTGAGTTAGCTGTTAAATTGTTTTTTCTTCTCTCTCGTCGATCCTCGCTGAACATCCTCTCGGATAAGAGAGAGAGAGAGAACCGTGGAGAAGAGAGGGAAGCAACGTTCCTCTTAACTGACAGTCAAATTTTCCCGTGGAAAAGCTCGATGAAAGCAGCGACGGCTTGAACCAGTGCAAAAGCGACCGGTATCTGAAAACGTTAAGAGAGGAAAACAAGCCGATGGATCTTCCGCCGGTCAAAAGTTTTAATTAATCGGGGAACCACCGGAGCCGTGAGATATTTTTATTAATTTTCCAACCGATATGTTTTCTTCTTCTTGCTTCGCTGTTCTGGAAGCCGTCAAGCTTCTCCAGCGCTGGAATCAGCCCTAATAGCGTCACGCTACACGCTACATGCTATGAGAACGATAATTGCTTCGAAGTTCGAACGTTCCACGTCGCGATGCGATGGGATGCGACGCGATGCAGAACGATGCAACGAAGAGCCCGGAGAGAACGGAGCCTGATTAAGTTTATTTGCGGGAAACTTTCGCGCCTAGGAACGTAGTCTCCGAGACCCACAGTGGCAAGTTTCGTCACCGACAATCCTGGTCGTTATTGTAAAGATTTATGCATCGCATTTCTTTTAGAAGTGATTTATAAATTTTGGAATTTTTTCGGCGAGGCCTTCTTTTGAAGAAGAACTGTTTCGCTGTTGTTTTTTCTTCTCTGGGTTTCGGAGTTTTCGGCGCCGGATGTTCGTGCGAAAATAAACGAGGAGCCCAGCTGGGGATTACGCGTTCGACGCGAGTACACGGCGAGCATTAATTTCGACGGGCAGGACGACGCTTGAACGACAAACCGTAACCGCGCGTAAAACAAATCGGTTGTCGGTCGTTCGACGCTTAGTGGACGCTTCAGCACGGTTCACGACACCCGCCGTGTTCCCTGTTCCGTCGCTCGACACCGTCGGCCCTCGAGCACTTCCGCCAGTAATGCAGATATGCATCGGCCGTCGTTGCCCTGAAACGCCCATGAATAATCTTCTCACTGTCCCATGGCGCCATTAGAAAATCGAAGAAGCCGGACCCCAAACACACGTTCACCGCTAATTCCAAACAAATATAATGCTCCTCTCCTCGTTACATTGGTTTGGAACGACGAGAGAAATCTCTTGGAAATAATATAATAATATTACTTAGAAGTGTATACAATTTTTAAAGAATGACAGATATTTGAATATTAAACACAGTCAACCTGGAAACATTGTCTGCTCGAAGAAGAGTATCCGACCACAGCTTTATTTTGAATTTAATTAATAATCATATTGATTGTCCCTCTCTCCTTATGCAAATCAATTTCTACGTACCTGAACGTGTATTGAGATCTAGAGCAGGATTTCAAACTCTTAAATCCATGGATTAATTAATCCTATAAAATGCATTATTGCAGACTCTAACACTCTATAGAATATGTATAATGCAATAGTATTGATTTTTTTAGTGGGTCTTTACACAGTTTTAAAAGACAATTACGCAGGATTATCTGATAATACCATACCTTTTATACCATTAGTTTTTGTGCATGTCTCTTTCTTATTTTACGTAAAGTCTTTGTTCTATTGTAAACATTTATGTAAGAGGACTTCTGTCCGTTCATAATAAATAATAATAATTTGTATTCGGCTTCTATTTCCTAAAATCGATGAAGAGAATTATCATTTTGCATAAATGTCGCCTCCCAAATACATTTATAATTATTTTCATGAAGTTCTGTTTGAACAATGTTCAGATATACAATTCTTTCTTATTAGATTAAAATTTTATTTTATTAGATTTTAAATTTATGTTAATTAATTAATGAAAATTAATGAGATTTTCGAACAAAGATTGCAGGAAAAAATTTGATTAGGAGATCCTCTCTTTTTCGAAAGGAGCTGGTGCGTTCGATTCAAATGGGTAAAACTGCATCGTTGCAAGTAGAATAGCCGCACGTATGGTCAGACAAGCGTAATCCAATGTTCCACGGTGACCATACAGAATTCACCGTGCACAATCAGTAGAACACCGGTCTATTGTAAGGTAATTTATTCAGAGGAAAATGGGGCAGAGGAGTCTATGAGCCTACAGGTAGAACAGAATTGGACTATGATCACACAATTAGAATAGAGATGATTCCTGATGAGGCTAGTGAAATAGAAACAATCTATGATCAGACAAGTGGAATATGATAGCCTGGGGTCAGACAACTGAAGCGAAATTGCTGTCCACAGACCGGCGAGTGAAGTAGATTAGTGGAATGGAATGGGACGCAGCTTGACAAGTAGAATTCGACTATCTGTGATCAGAGTGATATCCAGCTCAAATCAAGATACTCGGTTCGAATCATTCAACAAAAACGATGTCAATAATATCTTTCGCATAAATTTCTATGGACGATAGGAAATCACAGCAAAAAGTATTTGATTAATGAAAAACTATTATCGAACTCAATATTTTAAAAGAAAATATCAATCCTCAATCAATGCTAAAAATTTTCTTCTTCTGATCCTTCATTGTCAATCGTGGATCAATTGTGGAGTAATGTTTCGGTGCGGTGACAAATAGAAAATACTTTGTAAAATCACGTACCCCGTTTATAAAATGTATTCGACTGCAAGGACTGAAATGGTGTTAGTCGACTAATCCATTCTAATTGTAATACTATAAAGTAGATGATGCTGCTTTCTGCGATATTGAAACATAAGAATGACTAGCTCACCATGTAATGTGTTGTCGTGATCGAAACTTGCGTGTTATACCAATAAAAAATGAAAATCTAAAAACATCGGCGGTAAGTAAATATTTTTGTTTCGACTATTTATCAATTTTTGTCCATTAAGTACTGCTTGATATTTTTTCATGATTAGTTTATGGAAATATGATACATTGACTATAATTTGAGATGTTTTATTTTATCCGGCGCATCAAGGTTATGCACGTGTGGCACTTACAATGATAAAAATGTCGGACGGGGCTACTTGTCTAAGCATAGGATTTACGTCATTCAAGAAAGGTTCCTTGACCTCAGATTCAGAAGATGATTCATAATGCTAGATCTGCAATGAATCTTACACTGATAGCGTTTGTGGTAAAAACGCAGCAAGTGCAGTGCACACGTTGCAGCAAATGGGCTCACGAAAAATGCATCAGGTGTGTGTATTAACTGTGACTCGGATCATGATTTGTAAGCCCAATTTTGCTTAATTTTGCCTACAAATCATCATCTGATTCACTACAGTAGATATGTGTGAACAAATAAAAATTGAAATATTGTTAATACTATTTAAAAGTAACTAACACTTAAAAGTAACTTAAGTTAAGTCAACTAACCCCATCAGATATGTCAACTAACCCCATAGTCGGGTTTTGTTGACTTATTGTTCTCACTAATATAAATTTGATTAAAACTACAACTAGGTTCAATCAAAGCGATTTTCAAAATTAAATCTGTATACCTAAGTCAATCTGCAAACTTTTGTTGTACAACAAGTCAGCAAAATACTAATGGTTCATTCGTAAAAATTGAATATGTTAGTGATAAAAAAAATCGATGAAATGACAAGTCAAACAGTTACTTTTCGATGTTTTTTTCATTCAAATTGATGAGTTAACGTTTGTATCTTAGGTTTTTGCGGTTATATGTTTCGGATTAAAAAAATAAAAGTCACCAAGTTTCGGACAAATTTACTTACAAATAACAGAACAGTATATCTTATTTCGGGAAAACTGTGTCAAATTGACACGAGGGACGGATGAGGGTTAAAAGTTAGTCAACTAGCCCCGGTCTCTCCTACTTGCTGGATCAAAAGTTAATATTACAAGCGATCACAGTATTTGCAACGCGACATCCCCTGAAATCCAACACAGCTCGAAATATCGGTTGTTTCGTCGAAGAACAACGGCGTCATAGTACCCAGGTAGAATTTTTCAATCGTCGCCGGATGGAGAGACAATGGCCGGATTAAAATGTGCTCTCGAGGCAGCACAGGCTGGTGTGTGGCTGATGCAGGAGGGAGAGCCAGCTAGACGAGCGGTCGCGTAAAATGAGTTTCACGAGAAAATGACGACTACGCGGTGGAGTTTGTCGGTGAAATTCGTTTAAGTCGATGTCGCCTCGGCGTTTCTCGTCGACCCGTCGCCCGTCGACCCGTCGCCGAGGGTCGGCAGCGCGACGGGCTGCATGTATTTCACCGTGGAAACACGTATTGCATTTACGTTAGCGTTACAACGACTTTAGGCAAGTACGTGCCTTCGCAAACTGCTCGCTCTTGCGCCCTCTGTAATGCAGAAATTCGTTTCTGTCCGGCTAAATCACGGAAGAACCGGCCCGTTTGGGCTCGCCCCCTCGGTAGCCGGTCACCCGAACCCTGAATTCACGCTCGGCAAATTCAAAAATTCGATCTGGACCGTGTTTTTCGCCGCCCGTTTTCTATTTGCACTGCCTGCCTTTTTACATTGTTTTATATCGTAATTACACGTAACACATTAGTGTATAGAATGTTCACACTAACCAACGTTTTTCTTGCAAATAGTAAACATTCGAAAAAAAATGTACTGTTTTTTGCAAGCAATGTAATGGTGTCTGTAATTTTTCTTTATCTGCATTATTTTTTCATAAATGAATGTGTCCCCGAATTTTTTAAAATGAAATATTATTATTATATTATTATATTTATTATAAACACGGACCGAAATCCTTTTACACAAATGTTTACAATCGAAAAAAAAAGGACTTAACGT
Source organism: Lasioglossum marginatum (assembly GCA_028455795.1). NCBI lineage: Eukaryota > Metazoa > Arthropoda > Insecta > Hymenoptera > Halictidae > Lasioglossum > Lasioglossum marginatum. The sequence continues at coordinate 7,424,901 of CM052265.1, forward strand.
AAATTAATCAAGAAGGGACATGCACTGTTGGAATACAGGTATGATATTATCAGATAATCGTGCGTAATTTTCTTTTGAATGTGTGTAACGACCCTGTGCGTTAGAGTTTTTATTAATCTATATGTGGATTTGAATTTAAATGTTTGAAATCCTGCTCTAGATCTCAAAACACGTTTCGGCACGTAGAAATTAATTAGCATAAGGAGAGGGGGACAATCAATATGATTATTAATCAAATTAAAAATGAAGCTCTGGTCTGATACTCTTCTTCGAGCAGACAATGTTCCAAGGTTGACTGTGTTTAATATTGTAGAGTAATCGTGATCAAAGATTGACATAGGATTATTTATGTGTGTTTTCTTTATATCATGTGGAAGCGTCTGCCAAATCCGAAATTAAATCATCGACATTTTTACGGGATAAAACAGCGGTAATAGTTTTACCAGGTAAAGAAATACACTATGTAGTAACAGAATGGACAGACCCCTTAACCCATTCTGTCGTTCCAGGCACGGTTTTAAAAAATTTCGATGTAGATTAAATCTGAAATTTTTTCCCCCGCGGCCCGTCTAGTTAATATACTCCGTTATAAAAATTCACTCGGGGTCTTTCTGACTGAAAACGCGAATAACGTTGAAAATGTTGAGTGTTTCTAATTGGATAGGCAGGGGCTGCGTATGTTATATGCAGTCTCTCAGGAAAGGTATTCCAACACGTAAATTCGAGAAAATGTAAATTCCGAAGCGTTGAACATCGCGCGACTCGTGTAATTATTTTGTTTAGATTTGAAATGTAATTTTTACATGTGGGTATATTGAGTGTGTCGAATTTAATTGGCACTCGACAGTCCCACAAAAATAATGCAGCAGCAGGTAACCATGACAACTGACCAGTATTCAGATATTACAAAAAAATATATAAAAAAAACTTTCTTAAAACCATGCTTATATTAAAATGCACTAAAAAAGAGAAAATAATTTTGTTCTTGGTTCTCCATAAAATACCGAACCGAGTTAAATGATTAATAATATTTTTCCCCAAAATTTTAAGCAATTGGTTCAAAATATCTTCTGTTGTAAAATTAGTGTCGGAATAGATAGAAAAATTTAATATAAATTTAAATAAAATCATGACATTAGTGACGATAAATAAAAGCGTGGAGCGCCCACGAAGATTATGTCAATATAGTTTAGCACTCCACGCTTTTATTTATAGTCACTAATGTCATGATTTCATTTAAATTTATATTAAATTTTTCTATCTATTCCGACACTAATTTTATAACAGAAGAAATTTTGAACTAATTGCTTAACATTTTGGGAAAAAATATTATTAATCATTTAACTGGATTCGATATTTTATGGAGAACCTGGAAAAGATTATTCTCTCCTTTTTAGTGATTTTAATACAAGCGTGATTTTTAAAAAGTTTTTTTTTATATATTTTATTTTCTACCTTTCAGTCTTTACATATCTTGTAATCGATTTTAATTACCACTTCAACCAAGATCTTTTGTAAAAGGGAAAATATTGTGTCATGATTAGATAATTTATTATCCCGTTTTTTTGTCTTGCCTTTTCCAGTCGTCTTTTCCGTTGCGTAGCAGTTTCAGTCTTTGTCTTTCGTCCGTCAGTAAGATTGTTTGTTTATTTTTTGTTTACTTTCATTTTTGATCCCACGAGTATGGCGGCAAATATTGTTATCGGAAGCAAGTGTGTATACAAAATTTCAGCAAGATTGGACTATGGGAAGTGGTTTAAAATTCGATTACAAGATTTGTCGCATACAACAACAACACGGCAAGTTAATATAAGCGTGATAATAAACTGTATCAATTTCGTAGTATTTTCACATTTGACCAGGATTTCGACGGAACTTGCGACAGCGCTACAACAACCCGCAACGCCCGGGGAAAATAAAAAGCTCGCGGGGCTCGCTTTCCTTTCCTCGTGGGGGCGGGTGATTCATTTCGCGTACGATTTTCCCCGTCGATTCACGCGGCACGAAAGATTAAACGAGCTGCATGCGTGCGCGCATTTCCTATCGAACCGTTAAAGTGTATTTTATAACGCGCCGCGTCGTCTCGGATACGCCGTAGGGTGAATGCGAAAAACCAATAAATTATTTCCATCCTATTAACGTAACCGTCGATACTCTCTCTCTTTTTTTCTCTCTCTCTCTCTCTCTCTCTCTCTCTTCGCGGTAATGGATCACGGTTCGGCGATTTTTCCTTTTTCGGGACAAAAGTATCCATAACTCGGCCGCTCCGAACCGCGCTCCACGCCACGCCGCGCCATGCCACGCCGTCACGTCATAATTCTTAATTCCAAAGGTGCTTGAAGCTCGCCACCGCGACCTCGATAAAAGCCTTTTAAACGAGACGTCGATACATTTCTCTCGCCCCGGAGCCACACCGATACGAACGGAGAATTAATTACGAATATCGCGTCCCGAAATGAATGGACGGGAGCGCGCGAGCGCCAGTCCTTTTTCTCCTATTCCCTTTGTGTTTGTCTTCGACTCGAACACACCGGTTTTCTCTCTATCCCTTTGTCCCTTTGCCGACGCGGTTTTTTCTTTCGCTTTTTCATTATTTAGCTTTCCACTGTTCCACCGGGAATTACTAATTAGTGTGTGCTGACTATAGTGTCTGTCACGGAGATGCTGATACCGATATTTCGAAAACATATCGAATCGACGTATTCGAATTAGATTTTTCATTGTGCGTCGACTGCAGGAAATTTTGAGTTAGTTCCACCATTTGTTCCAGGAAAATGCCACTTCAGAACGTTTATAAAAACATTACAAAATTTTTCTCCTAACTAAAACCACCACGGATCTGAAGATCGAAGTCTTCCCTTTAAAACGAGCCCTTAAAACTTGAGGTCCGATTCTTTTTGGTCGAGTTATGGAATTTTGAATGGATATACTGTCAATTTTATAGTAGTAACTTGTGCCTCATTTTTGTTCCATTAATAGGTCAAAACAAAATCGTAGATAAAGTTTCAAGAATTCGTTGTAAAGAGGAAGCTTCAATCTTCAAATCCAGAGTAGACTCATTCCCGACAAAAATTTTTTAATGTTTCCACGAATCTTTGAACTTGCAGCATTTCCCCGAGGGAACGTGTCTTCAGTTTTCCATATGCTGTGTCAAGCAAAAATATGCCAGACAAAAATGAATGATAGATTGGAAAGCGGAAGTTTCAAGCGTTGAAACGAGTCGAAGTTTATTGCTGTACTATATTTTTGAACGGAATGATCATGATTTAAAGATCGATAGGAAAGTGTTCTAATACTTTTTTTACCACGCTTATATTAACTTGCCGTGTTGTTGTTGTATGCGTCAAATCTTGTAATCGAATTTTAAGCCACTTTCCATAGTCCAATCTTGCTGAAATTTTGTATACACATTTGCTTCCGATGACAATATTTGCCGCCATACTCGTGGGATCAAAAATGAAAGTAAACAAAAAATAAACAAACAATCTTACTGAAAGACAAAGACTGAAACTACTACGCAACGGAGAAGACGAATGGAAAAAGCAAGACAAGATAATATTTATAAAAACGGGATAATAAATTATCTAATCATGATACAATATTTTCCTTTTTACAAAAGATCTTGGTTGAAGTGGTAATTAAAATCGATTACAAGATATGTAAAGATTAAAAAGTAGAAAATAAAATATGTAAAAAATACTTTTTAAAAACCACACTTATATTAAAATGCACTAAAAAGAAGAAAATAATTTTTTTCCTTGTTCTCCATAAAATTCCGAATCCAGTTAAATGATTAATAATATTTTTCCCCAAAATTTTAAGCAATTAGTTCAAAATTTCTTCTGTTACAAAATTAGTGTCGAAATAGATAGAAAAATTTAATATTTTAGATAAAACCATGACATTAGTGACTATAAATAAAATCGTGGAGTGCTAAACTATATGGACGCAATCTTCGTAGGCGCTCCAAGCTTTTATTTAAAGTCACTAATGTCATGATTTTATTTAAATTTATATTAAATTTTTTCTATCTATTCCAACACTCATTTTATAACAGAAGAAATTTTGAACTGATTGCTTAAAATTTTGGGGAGAACTATTATTAATCATTTAACGGTATTTCATGGAGAATCAGGAAAAAAATGATTTTCTCCTTTTTAGTGCATTTTAATATAAGCGTGGTGTTTAAAAAGTTCTTTTTTACATATTTTATTGGAGCCATATTGCATCTTCATCAGGCTTCATTCGAAGTAATTTTTCTAGGGTCATAATTCCTCGTTTGTTGGAAGGGAAAGTTTTGAACGCGCTGTCAATGTGTTGCAGTACCGATGGAGTCGATACAGGGGGTGGCAGGCCAGAAGGCAACTTTGCCCTGTAATATACAACCCCGCGAGCCGAATGATGCCGTCTCTATGGTGCTCTGGTTCAAAGAGGACAGCGGCGAGCCACTCTACAGGTAAGCCATCATTGTTATTTACGAGTGAGGGTATATGAGAGGGAGAGAAAGAGACAGAGGGGTGAGGAGAGAATGGGAGACCTTTTAAATCTCCACGTAGCTCTTTCCTCGATATATTCAACGAGTCTGTCGTCGCGTGTGCCCTTGTATCGCCACCGCAAAAACCGAGCACCGTTGCAGGATTGTTGGAACCGAAAGAAATTACCATTGGGTCGTGCTTCGATTCTGTTCGCTGCAGAAATAAATCGAGAACCAACGTGAAGCGACTGTAACTAGAATGTGACAGGGTCTGCGGTTCCAGCAGGGCGAAATTAAGAATTTTTTTTATTTACATGGTCAAAAGATTTGACAAGCATTTTGCTACTGACAGCACTGATGAACCTTTCGCGTTTGTTTTATAGTGCCTATTGTGTTCAAAGAGTATTTCTCCGTTCTCTTGCGGCTTTGAAATATCGCAATAAAAATTTTCAGCTAGGAGATTGCGGCAGAGTTTCAATGGAACAAGTCAGCGCTTAATCAGTCAGCGACGTTCATAGTATTAGGGGCATTTATAATTTCGATAATTGTGAAATAGAAAACCGTGATACGTTTACTATTAAACATTTTTTAACGATTCTTTATTCAAATCCTCCAAATTCTTTATCCAAAGACTCCCCACTGAAAATAGTTAGATGATTCCCTTGAAATATAAAAAAATATTAAATCTTCACAGCAGCATAAAAAACTACCCGCGAACAAACATCCCCGCGAACAAACCGAAATTGTTTCACATACAGCCGTCCAAATAAACCAGTGAATTGTTTCATTCACAGAATCGGAATTTGTTTGAACCGTCGGGATGAACAAAACAGAAAATTGCTTGGAACGTTACATGGCGAACGAACAACAGTGAAAATTGTAGCAGCGAGAACCGCAGTCGAAAATCTTCCAAATCGAATTTCGCGTCGACAACGGGAAAACAACGCGGAATTGTCTGATCGAAACGAAGGGTCGCGAGGATGTCCGAAGGCGTTGCGTTTCCGGGATCAATTCCGGAAGTGGGCTACGCGTAACAACGGAAAAGGATCCATGCTACATCGGAATCACGGTTGCAAGCTGGGACTTTTCCCGAGCGGGCATTATACGTCAGCTCGTAAAAAAAGGTCTTACTCCGCGGCAAGAAAAATGCATAAAAGAGGCGCAAACTCTGTTTTATTCGTCTCGCGAGCCATTCATGGTTCGCCGGCGCTCGTACGCGGTGCTCGACGCGATAAAAACTTTCGAAATGTCTTGGTTCGAAGGCGCCAATGATATTCGTGCCCCGTCGAGTGCTGCAGAAGCAGAATTCAATATTAATATTTAATCTCTGCGAACGGATGCCAACGGCGGACCGGGTTGGGTCGGGTCGGGTCGGGCCGGGCCGCGGGGAGAATAAATTTGCTCGCGAATCCGGCGTTGGGATTCATGCGAATCCTTAGGCTTCGCGACGCGACGGTTCGGAACCGGCTCCCCTCGTCCGCGTTATTCCAACAACCCGACCAGACAAAAGCAGTTCGCGAATATTCTGCGAGCTCCAGAAACATTCCGGGAGGTCGCCAAAAAAATTCTACTAACACAATTCTGGAAAATATTTTGTCAAAAATGTAGTTTAGTTTAATAGAGTTAATGGAGTTTAGGCTAGACGAACATAGGGTAATTTCGGGATAGATGCGCCAGTTTTTATTGTGGCAAGACTGAACGATTTTTAACTGTTTTTCGCGTATCATTTACATGGTATTAATCTATGCAAATAACCTCCCTTCGAAGAACATGTGTATCACATCATTTACGTGTAACAGAAGCATAAAAACTTCTTATGTTAATGCTCCGAACTCGTAACGAAATATTTTTGTAAGTGGTAAGTACAAATATTATTACGTTCTTATTGTATGGTTTTAATTATCGGTATCGGCTTAAATAGAGACAATCCTTTACGATTTTTCATCGTATTATGACAACATTTTTTATACTGGTTCTTGTTTTTGTATAGGTATGTCACTCCCTCAATTTAGGGAAGACACACCAGTAATTTATGTACAGTGGCTGGAATTAATATTCGGACGCTCTAAAAAAGATGACAACTTTTTTAATATTGTACTATACGATTTGAACTTTTTTGGGAAGTTAGAGCAATTAGTCTCCTACAGGATGTGAAAAGAAATTTTTTCAAAAATTGCAATAGATCGGAATTGTAGAAAAAATACTAAATGTTGCATTTTACAATTTTTTTATGTGGGCCTATATTGAAAATTTAAAAAATACGTTTTCTAGATCTGTGTGAATTAAACATATTCTAAAAATTTCGTCAAAATCGTTCGACGTTGCAATGATCTACAAACGTTTGAAGATGCAAAAATTGCAGATTTTCACGATTTTCGGTCTATAACTGCAATAAATCTAAGGATTCTTACATCTTTCAATGCCTGTCGTTTTTTCCCGCAACAACCGATTTCGATGAAATTTTCACAGTGCATATAATTGACACAGATCTACAAAACGTATTTTTAAAATTTTCTATATAGGCCTACATAAAAAAATTGTAAAATGCAACTTTTAGTATGTTTTCTACGATTCCGATCTATTGCAATTTTTGAAAAAATTTCTTTTCACATCCTGTATAGTAAACTAATTGTACTAACTTCCCAAAAAGTTCAAATCGTATAGTACAATATTTAAAAAGTTATCGTCTTTTTTAGAGCGTCCGAATATTAATTCCGACCACTGTAAGTATACTAGGCAGTCGTTTTCGTCAGTAGCATCCCTTTCTCAATTAATTACAAAGCGATAAATTAAAACTGAGACTTGTTGTTTGACACACTATTTGTTAACATCATACACTTTAATTAATTAATATTGGTAATTATTTAGAAAGAGGTACTTCTCTTCGATTTTGATGAAATTTAAATTTGTTATAGATTTCGAGATTTTGAACAACTTTTTCCTGTTCATATATGAGGGGGTCTCTTTTAGTTTTCGAGATATTCGCAAGAAACTAGTACTGAATTGAATTTTCCGTATTCGTGCACGCTCCATGAAACATGTACAATGTATACTACTTTATGTAACATGTGCGGTAGAGAAAAAAAAGAATAGAAGTAGGGAGAAGAAGCTGTATAAATAAAGGAGTGCGTCTATCCCCAATTAGGAGTGCATCTAACCCCAGGCCCTAGGGAGAGATGCACTTTTCGAACTTTTTTGAACAGTATATTAATATATTAATATAAAAGTTTTACTCACATTTAACGTTATATTTTATTAAAGCGATTTAAATAAACAATTCAACTATGCCTGTCTACACTTTCAATTTTTTTAAATAAAAGTTGTATAAACAGAAAACAAAATGTGGTGCATCTATCCCGAAATTACCCTGCTAATCGCGTAGGTTACACAATCTACAACGTTGGCGGATTGAATTCTCTCGAGTCAGAATCGACTTTGTAGGATCGATGTCTCACCCTTTAGTGGCTGAAGGAGGCGATAACGCGTGGTACACGACTCACTTTCTCGGGGCGGATAGCACGAGTTTCAAGATGGCTGTCGATCAATCCCCCTTATTAGCCATGCATTGGTACAGCTGTGTATACCTGCATAAATGAAGTTACACAGGATACGCGGTTACGATCTGGATAACAAATAGCTCCGCCAGCGCGATACACGTTCCCATCACGGTCGTTCTGTAATTAATGTGCTTCATCGTCGTAAAGTAAATGAACGTCCCTTATGAAATGCAAATCCGGCTGGGAAACAGAGAGAAATAGAGAGAAAGGGACTTAATTAGAAAGCGTTCGAATGCAAAGTTGGTCGCAGCGAGGCATCGCTTTCTCCTCCATCGAGATTCCGCGACGGCTTCGTTCGAATGAAAACACGGAAACAGCGATGTTGTTCGCGTTTTCATAATTTCTACAAACACCGGGAATCGCGATAATAGGGATGCGTACAGGCGATAGTTTTCGCGGGGAATTTTCCAAGATTTTTATGGCTGAACGGGGGAAGAAAAAGAAGAAGGAGGAAGAGGGAGAGAGAGAGAGAGGCGACAACGAGTTATTCCGAGCAGCAGCAGCAGCAGCATAGTAACCATCCTGCCTTTCCACGGAACGGACAACACCGCGCTTATTAAACGCGTGCCAGGATTAAAAAGAAACTGCTTGCGCATTCAGGAATGTAATAGTCCTCCCCCGTAAGCGCAGGATGCTTCAACGCCGCGGAATATACTGCGACAATCTGCGAAGAGTTAATTGCTCGGCAGCTATATACTAAAAGCAAAGAAACCGCGTGCGGCCAAAGAACTTTGCTACCCCGCGAATCTCGGAGGACCGCGACGCGAATCGCAACGAGCACCGCCGCCAGGATACTGTCTTTTTTGGCTGGGGGATTTGGAATTTTGTGTAGCTCAACATTTTTGGCTTCCCCAAGTGGTCTCTTTTACTGAGGCCCATAAAAATAACATAGCACCATCTGTCTAATGTGCTTGTGTTCAACAATGAAGAAGCAACAAGTAGGTTTTATGCACGTATTATAAACACGGGTATGGAAAATGTAAAACGTGAAAATATGTTTAAAGGATCCGGGACTTCATTTGTTACGACAACGTAGGACAAGAAAGAAGACCTTATTCACGCTCACTATAATTTGAATTTTTTTACTTTTGTAAAACTTTTGTAAACCTGTCTAAACAGCAATGTCTTCTTCAATAATATTCGAATAATATATTACTACCGATATAGAAAGAGAAGGATCAATACTAGAGTGTAGAAAGATTGATGCTTGCATCGACAGCATCGTAAATCAGGCTAAGGGATCTTTAAATAATAAATGAGGATGTGTAACACTGCACAAGGACGTAATCGTATTTCTCTATACAGTTAGGAGCATAACTGATCACACATACTTTAGATCAGAATAACTTTTTTATGAATGGATCAAACGACTTCAATTTCTCTGTAAGGCTGGAAGAAGTAGTTCAGTAAATGAGGTCTAAAAAATATGTTGGAAAAATGCATTTGGTCGGAATTGTGAAAAACAATAATAAAAATTGATTTTTACAACTTTTTTAGCTGTGCCACTAACGAAAATTTAAAAGATGTGTTTGGTCAACTCGTATAAATTATATATGCTGTGATAATCTCACTGAAATTGGTTAATTGGTTTACGATTAAGTTCTAAACGATCAAAATTGGAGAAAAGACCGAAAATCTTGAAAAATTGCAATTTCTACCACTTTTGATCGTTCATAACTCGTAAACCAATTAACTAATTTCAATCAGATCTTCAGAACGTATATAATTTATACAAATTGACCAAACACACCTTTTAAATTTTCGTTATTGGCCCAGCTAAAAAAGTTAAAAAATCCATTTTTACTATTGTTTTTCACAATTCCGACTAAATGCATTTTTTCACATATTTTTTAGTCGTGATTTATTAAACTAATTCTTCTAGCCTTACAGAGAAATCGAAGTCGTTTGGTCCATTCATAAAAAAGTTATTCTGATTTAAAGTGTGTGTGATCAATTATGCTCCTAACTGTATATGTAACACAGACAGTGAACATGCTAATCAACTAGTTTAAACTTGCCATCCTTCTGTTGCAAGGAGTCTGCGTGAACGAAAAACGAATTTTTGTTCATTTTCGGGGAACCAGATTTTTCTTACAATGGTCATGGGTAGACTGTGGATATTTATGCAAAATAAAAATTGTCTGCATCGATTGCAAGAAATAGGAAGTAAATTGAATGTTATTTCTTCCCTTAATGATTTTAATAGAGGAGAAATCATGTATTGACATCTTAAATTTTCTTAAATTTCACTATACTTTTGAATTTCACCTACTCAATTTTGCAATAAATGCATAAAATCCGCAGTCTAGTGATCAGTTATGCTCCTAACTGTAGATTCGTCATGTTATCAATTCCTTTAGGAATTTTTATTTCCGGAACCATTTGTCGTATCGACTTGAAACCTGTTTCATTCGAATAATGAAGCTCTGCCTTATCATACGAATATGTTTTCGTCAAAATATCAACGTTGTAAGATGAAATAGTAAATAAAGCGTCGCCGGTTGATTAAGCATCGACTCGTTCTACTACGCTGTTCGACCGGAGCCGAAGAATCGGGTTTCGCGCCGGTGTCTGTCAGTCGAAGTCGTTCGGTAAGGTTTCCGGTTCGCAGCGGAATAGCAGATTATCGTTTCGATTACTATCGGGGACTTTTAACGAGGTCGAGGAACTGGTGGGGGAAGGGAGGTCGCGCACAATGGCCGTTCTACAAGACATTCGAGCGAAAGGGAGATAGAGAAAGGGCACGGTAACGGAAAGGTAACCGCACGGACGCGACTCGGATTATTCGTGTAAGCTGACCGCAATAATTGGTCAGCGAGTTCTATGAATGCGATGGAGATTTAATGATAACCCGGGACACACGAAATGACCGCGCGTCGCAGCGCTCTGGTGACGCCCTAGCCTCCGCCATGCCGTGCCGATAGATAAATGGTGACCGATCACAGATCATCGACCTGATTTGCATTTCCAAGCACCGATATCGGGCCACGCCGCTTTTATCTCTCCGTCCGTAACCCCCTCCACATAGATTTCCCGGCGTCCCCGATAAATGATGTCGATGTATGTTTGATGTCCATATCGATAAATCATCTCTTTTAGCGCGGACGATGACAGCTGCTAATTCACGACAAGCTAATAAACCGTTAACTATGGATTCGATTCCGGCACGGTAAATATCGACGAGATAACGTTCGCTCGAACGACCGTGCACCGTGAAAAACGATTGTTCCAAAACGATTGTTCAGAGCCTCGATCACTCCGTGGATTAGTCTCACAAAGAAACCGAACGAGATTGTTGCGGAAATCATTGACGTCGCTTGACTCCGCATCCTTCGGTGGAATCAACTTTTCCTATGACTAGACTGCGGATCTTTATGCATTTATTGCAAAATTGAGTAGGTGAAATTCAAAAGTATAGTGAAATTTAAGAAAATTTAAGATGTCAATACATGATTTCTCCTCTATTAAAATCATTAAGGGAAGAAATAACATTCAATTTACTTCCTATTTCTTGCAATCGATGCAGACAATTTTTATTTTGCATAATCTAGAGTAAGAAAAATCTGGTTCCCCGAAAATGAACAAAAATTCGTTTTTCGTTTTTGATATTGCAATATTAAATATGTTTCAATGGAAAAAATTGATATGGTAAAGTCAACCCTTAAGAGAATAGATAAAAACTACAATATTCGAGGAACCGTGTTTCACAAATAAACGAGTGACTACATAATCTTTCCTATTAACAGAAATATTCAAATCTAGCAGATGAACATAAAATAATCCTGACCCCGTTCCTCCAAATGGTTCCCGAGATAAAAATTTCTACAAGCCGTTCTTGTAAAAAGAAATAAAAAAATACCAAACTCCAGAGGCCTATATTCAACAAACCAATTAAACGACATCACAATAATGACTTAAACTCCCCCTAATTTCCCACGCACTATATCCCATCAAGCCTCCATTGCAAAAAGCGGTCTATTTCGCATAGTATGACCCAGATAGCAGACAGGGCGTGACAGTAGTCGCGGTGCGCGCATAGTCAGACACCGCGTGCAGGGGTTCGCGCGATTAATCTAAACGATTCCGACTGCGACAATGAGAGAGAGAGAGAGAGATGGAGAGAGAAGAGAGAGAAAGGAGAGAGAAAGAGAGAGAGAAGAGAGAGAGAAAGAGAGAGAGAGAGAGAGAAAAATCGGCGAGTGGATCCGTTGTCCGAAGAAACGAAATTCTCGGAGTAGACTCGCGGTGCTATTAGTTAAGCGACGTCCAACGACCGCGATAACGGTTAATCGGGGACGGAGCGACGCGTAACAATAGCTTGTAATAATGGATGGTAGGGGACGGTTTGCTGGTTCATCCGTACCGTTCCGCGTACGAGAGAGGTCCGTTACCCTGTTGTGTAACAGCGTGGACAATGGACCGATAATTCGAGCCGGTGGAACGCGGCTCCAGGCTGGCAAGATGCGTGTAGACCCGATTCTACACGTAAGTCGACCACAATGCCGTCGCGGAAACGGGTCAATTAACTTCTCGATCGGGAACGTTACCATGGACGCGTCGACGTTTAATCGACCACCGTTGCGTTGCACATGCATCGCCGATCCTGTCGTCCTCGAACAAGCCCTCGCCGAATCGCGCCAGAATTCTCGGCGAGCGTTTGAAACCGAAAATTAAGTTTTACCTTCGTCTTTGGAGTTCAGTCATTTGCAGGTCATGTCACAGTACATATTTGAATGCATTTTGTGAGCTACGCGCGATGCAACACAGAAATATATGTAGTTATTAAAAAAAAGGGTAAACTTCACTTTACCGGACTCAAAATTTGTGCCTTTCTCCTATAAATTATTATGTATTTGGTATGTAATCCAGTAGATCTGTACCCGGAGAACCTGCAAATCGTAGCATCAATGGTTCAGGAGTTATGGTTGCTTAAAGTTAAGCTAATTCCAGTATTTTTGATAGGTAAGGGCGCCGCCATATTGGTTTGTAGTGACCATCGCGCGCCGCTTACCAAGCAGAACCGCTAGATGGCAGCACGGGCACACAGTAATATCGCTTACATAGAGAAAATATCTCGGAAAATGTTTGAGATGACATATCGTGGAAAATATTTACAAAAACCTAACCCAGACCTAACTCAGACCAGTTAAAACGCAACATTGCGGCCATGTTTTCCAAATTTCTATATTAACACGTGCCCGTGCTGCCATCTAACGGTTCTGCTCGGCAAGCGCTGCGCGATTGTCACTACAAATCAATATGGCGGCGCCCTTGCCTGTCAAAAACACTGGAATTTGCTCAACTTTAAGCAATCATAACTCCTGATCCATTGATCCTATAGGATCGAAACTTCGATGTGCAGGTTCTCCGGGTACAAATTTACTGGATTACATACCAAATACATAATAATTTATAGGACACAGGCACAAATTTTGAGTCCGGTAAAGTAAAGAGCAGTCTCAAAAGAGAACATCGATGATCTTGAAAACTACGAGAAAAACGACATTTAAAAAAACAAACCATGCGGGTACTGATACCATGCAAATTTCACATAAAAAATGTTTTACTTTGTCAAAATTAAAGAAGATATTCTAGGGGTGACACCCTGTACATTATTATTATGCAATTTTGTCACAGTTTTTAATGTTTGCTAGAATTTAATTGTGACTCAATAATCTATCGATGTGACATAGACCACAGAGAGCTACGAATCCGATTTCTTTCTAGATTGTGGCTGCCTCGCTCTGCCTTGCTCTGCCTCGCTTTGCCTCGACTTGCCAGACAATCGGCGGCCGTATTTACGACGTCGGAGAATGCGAGAACGTCCGCTAGAATTATTATATTAGAGCGGACGACGGAGAAGGAGATTTACGAAATCCATTGTCCTCCTTCGTCGGTCAAAGAAGAGATCTCGGTCGTCCCGTAACGATCGCGGACCGTCTCGACCGGTTCCAATTTTCATTAGGCAGTCTTCCATTGTCTGCGCTTGAAGAAACGCGGTTGCCATGCGTATGTTTTACCTCTGGGGAAACCTTTGGGAAGCCTCCCGATAGCCTCTGGGAAACCTCTAGAAATCTCTCTTCTTCTAAATTATTACTATTTCCTTATTTATCCGGCTACCTTAGTCTGTACCTCGTATTGTCTTATTATCGGATTTCGGATCTTATACGTTTATGGCAGAAATGAGTCGTTGCAATTTAAAACGCAAAGTAGAAAGTTTAAAATAATTGTTTAAAGAAATGGAGTTAAACTGAAGTTTAAAGAATAAACTAGAACCGTTTGAAACACTGAAGCAGACAACTAAAAAGTATGGTAAATTCTTGTACAAAATAAGCAAAAAACTGTTTTAAAAGACTGTGTATATACATTTTATGCGGTGATCAAAAACTTGGTTAAGCTGTACATTTACTGCCGCATAAAATACGCGTATACAGTCTTCGCGCTGTTCTTCGCGAGAGTGCAGTAGAACAAGGCAGTGCTTAATCGAGCTAGCGACGCACGCAGTTATCAGTGTTATATCTTTTCGCAATGTTCCGTGTTAGAACGTATATATCCTTAGTGCAAGAAAATTCTTGTTACAGATCAGATCTTGTCGTTTTAAATGCAGAAAGTTTCAATTCGGATTGACAAAAGGTCCCAAGCATCCAAATTTATAAAGAACAATTGGAAAATCGATGTCGGAATATTAATTTACTTGCATCTAATGCTTCCAGCTCGCTTGTACAGAAAACCAATTAAAACTCAACTGCAAAAAAAATAAAAACAATTTCATCTAGAATCACATGTTATAAACGACTCCGCGCCGAGGTCGTTACAGAAGAGTGTCCCGGGTCCCGTGGCTAATTCCACGATCCCGTCTCGCGAGACGTTGACGATCGATACATCGATGGATCCCTTTGAAAAATCTGTGTAACAGTCGCGGTTCGATTCCGCTATCCTCGTGAATCGAGAGGAATGAATGTCAAGCTCACCCCCGCGATCGACGCGCCGCGTCCCGTTTCACCAGAGTTCGCCAGGAAGAATACCCATCGAATGAGGAACGATCTATTACGGAGCTATGAAAATGATTCCATTGAAATCGAAAGAGCTTAGAGATGAAGCCCGCTCGCTCGCTCGCGAGAGAAGGAGAGGAAGGAGGCCAGGGGGAAATACTCGATACAGATCGAACGATCATCCGTCTTCTGGGATTGCCGCGAAACGAGTGCATTGTGGACTTCGCCAATCACCACCCTTTTCCAGCGGTACGCTCTTTTGTCACCCTCCCTTTCTTCCACGCCTCCACCGATCCCTCCAAGCCCTCTCTTGTCGCCTCTCTTCCCCACCTCCGCATCACCACCACCGAGATTCAACCCCCCGCGAACCTAGCCGGATTCGACTCTTTTGTTCGAGTTCTTCCATTCCTTAAAGCGCTCTTCCTCGTCAACGAGTCGCGGATAAAATCGATCCTCGTGGTTTTTCTTCGTACTACTCCTCTTTTTTCTACCTGGCGAAAGTGGAGATTCTCCTTTGGACCGTCGAGCGTGGTCGAAACTTATTTCTTTCACGTGATTTCGACCGGCCGAGTTTCATTCTTTTTCAGAAATTAAAATTCATTTGAGTCTGCGGCGGGCAACTTTTTTCTCCATTTTGCTGAGGAAACACTGGTCTTTGTGAATTTTTATCTCGAAAATCATTTGTCGGATTGAGATGATCCTTTTTTTATCTTCACCTGGAAGATTTAAACCAACGTTATACAATTTTCTTAATTAGAAAAATTGTTCGCCGATCTATTTATTTGGAAAACACAGATCCTCGAATATTGCGATTTTTGTCTATTTCTGACAGTAGACTGGTCTTTGTGAATTTTTATCTCGAAAACCATTTGTCGGATCAAGATGATCCTTTTTTTATCTTCATCATGGAGGTTTAAACCTTCGTTATACTATTTCCTTAATTAGAAAAATTGTTCGCCGATCTATTTGTTTGTAAAACACAGATCCCCGAATATTGCGATTTTTGTCTATTTTTGGCAATAGACTGGTCTTTGTGAATTTTTATCTCGAAAACCATTTGTCGGATCAGGATGATCCTTTTTTTATCTTTATCTGGAAGGTTTAAACCAACGTAATACTATATTTTTCTTAATTAGAAAATATCAGGTTTAATCGTATAAATTAGGAAATACAATTTATTGAAAGTACATCATAATAGAAACATGTGTCAAAACGAACTGAACATCAACGCATGCAATACATCATAAGAAGGACGAAACATAACACGAGTAATATTTATAGCCTACGCTGTAACAACGTAACTCATATCTAAACACGCGTTGATTATGAATACATATGTAAACACGCATTGATTAAAATACTCAATAGAAAAATTGTTCGCCGTACTATTTATTTGTAAACACAGATCCTCGAATATTTCGATTTTTGTCTATTTTTGGCAGTAGACTGATCTTAATAATTTTTATCTTGGGAACCATTTGTCAAACCATGGATCAAATTGAAACTTTTTTAATTGAAATAATGCTGTTGAAAATTGAGAACCAATACATATAATTTCGATAATGCAAGCGCCGCTGTCTGACCATGCACTGACTTGTTCTACTGAACTGTTCTGGAGAGAATTATACCGGCCGGTAGAGTAAGTTAAACAGTCCTCAAAGGAGTGTCTAGCAATCAGGTGATTTTAATTTCGTAATTGGAACAGTCCAAGCGCAGAAACAACATAAAGCCTCTTCGGAAAATTGAGTTAATCTCTTGATTAAAGCGATTTTTGTTCTTAATGAACGCTCTCGTTCCATGAAATGGCAACAGAGATCGAAACAGCAAGAGAGAGAGAGAGGGGAGGAGAGAAGATGGAAAGAGAGAAAGTCAGCAGACATAAAAGCCCGGCCGGTGCATGGAAATCGGCTACGGTCGAACTTCCCGTTCAATCGAACGAAATCGTTGGTTCTCGATTGCAGTTGATGCTCAGCCGCCCCCTTCAGTCTCCACACCCCTATCGTTTCTAGCTGCCACTTTGCCGTGAGCACCCAGCGCACGCTGCCACCTATACCACCCTCTATTCAAATATCACTGTGAAACCACGGCCCGGCATTCTTCAAAATGGGATTCATGCCGTCGCATAATAGGACAGAGATATCAATCCGATCGGTGAATATAATATAATATCCGATTACACGAGCCTCCACACGAACACAACGCGCCAGTTCCCTGTTCCCTGTTCGCCTGTTCACCGTGTCGGGCACGTTAAACGTCTCCAGCCCTTATTCTTAGCCGTCAATGTATCTCCGGTGTAATATGGGAACGCTCGCTTATCCTCCATCTTCCTCTCTTCCGCTTCTGTTCGTTTCACCTCGGTGTAAACCACCCTCTTATGCTAGGTAAATCGAGCACAGGATCGAAACGATACCGAGAGAAGCGATACGACACGGTAAATACACTTCCAGCAATCAGAATCTGATCGAATGGAGAAAATACCCATTTCAATTTGTTAGTACTTCCTTTTTAGATTCTTTATTAATGCGTGGAAATTTTAGCGAATGCATTGTAGAATTGGAAAGTTTGGATTTTGGTATTTAAGGGCAGACTAATGAATTTTTATCTTCCAAACCTTTTATTGGGTCGAGTTAGAACTTTCTTCACGTAAACGAGGAATGTTGGAACTCTAATAACAATTTTCTTTTAAAGAAATTGAATATTTTTTTCAAGAAAATTAAAGGAATTGACTCTAATAATTTCGGGTAGCTGTCTGATCATGCACTAACTTGTTCTACTGCATTCTCCCGAATAGTTCACATCGCCTAAAGTTCACATTATCTGTTAAATTCTTAAATTATTATTTCGTCTATGGCATTCTTTTCTTAGACACTGAATATATAGATATAGCTATTAAAACTGGGGATACCTCGTGTCGAAACACACGAGAACTACATCGAAGTCACAGTGTGTCGATCGACGTCCCAAGCGAGCGAAGCTTGAACTTCGAACAGTTCTTAATATCGTTTTCGTTGACCTCGTTACTCTAGCTGTTGTTATCGCTGATAAGCCTTGTTAGCATTATAAACACGTCGTCTATTTACAACGAACACTACGATATATCCGAAATTTACTATCTCGAGGGAGTATTGCACGCTACTACAAATGCTTATCGAACCACCACTCCCATGCCCTATAATACTGCATACCTGTGTACAGCGAAATTACACATGAAAAATAAATTAACCATATTAACGGTACTCCCGACTGTTCAGATACCTTCAAGTTGCTCCTAAAATCGTATACTATAGAATATTGTTAAACACGTTGGGTGTTATAAGCCATCGCTCCAAATAATCCCGTAAAGTCAAAGTAATTTATATAAGTGGTCAGACCGATACTGTGCAGTTCAAATGCACCACAGTGATTTCGCCTTTCCCGCTTTTAGATTCTATTGAATCTTAATGAATTCGAGCGTAGCAATGGATTAGAACAGACCAAAACGAGTTAATCAACCCCTTTCCTCTTTCCACGAGTTTTATCATCATTATCTATTGTAAGAACAAAATCCTATTTTTATTTTTTCAAGATTATTTCAAGACCATTTTGTGTTTTTTAAATGGAATACTATATTTTTGTTTCGATATTATAAAAATACAAAAAGAAACATGAAATGACCTTGTAGTGACTTTCGAAAAAGAAAGATAAAATTTTTTCGTTACAGTGACATTCTCTCTTTCACTCTTTTAGCTACTTGTCGGCAGAATTGGGCAAAAATTTAATCAACGATTGACGAATAAATTTCTACTTCAATCGTTTTCATCGCAATTAACAATTAAAAATTACATTCTTCTCAATTGTAATCGTCAATCAGGTAATTGATTAAAAATTCGATTTGCATCAAAACTATATGCATGCTAAAACTGTATGCATGCTGAAAAAAATGTAAACTGGGTTTAGATATATTGTCATTTGCTCTATAATACGATCTCTATGTGCCCACTTATTACAATTTATGGATAAACCGTGTGGCGATTAACTTCAGCAATTGATTAAATCAGTCTCCGATTTTTCGATGATCTCATTTTTTAATCAACGATTGACGATTAACTTCATCAATCAATGATTACCTTTTTAATCGTACACATTAATCAATCAATCTCGGTTAAAATTTTAATCGATTAATGCACAACTCTCCTTAGAACCATTTCCAGTGATCGAAAACATCGCGGCAACCGTTAACAGACTAAATAGACCTTTGATGACGAGAACACGGAGCAAGCTTCCCGTTCGCGATTTTTATTTTGCTCGTTCCGCCCCGATGAATCGACTTCCGTAACCGATACGGTGCCCCGTAACATCGCCGAGGACGTTCAACCGGAGAATCGCAAATATCGTATAATTTCGATCGACGTTCGCGAAGCCGGATAAACAGCCGAGCACAGATATCCAGTGCAAACTAATTTCCCGTTCGCTGCGCGCCGATACACGAATATGTTGTACACATATACGTGTACGGAAGCAATCGCGAAGTTTTCTTCGACGAGCGACGACGCATTTTAGCCGGCGCGAGGCGTTCCTTCCAGCAGTTTCATTAATTAGCAAACGACGCCGCTTCCTTTACATATTTCGCTCGGCTCCAATCCGAGCACTTCGTTTTCCGGCTGTTTCCCACGCCCCCTTGTGTCTCGCCGAGCAGAGACGAGTTTCTTCCCCGTAACTCGTTAATTCGACGACACTTCACTGCCGGAAATCCGTTCGAGCCTCGTCGTCTTCCCCGGGAATCGGCAAACAATGTTCTGCGGGCGAAGTATCAGGTTCTCAATTAAATTCGATGCCTTTTTTTAGTGACATTCAATTTTTATCCGTGATGGAATCACGAAAAAAATTCTCGAAGCTAGCTTAACCAGGGACCACGATTGTTATAACCGAAAAGAAAAAAAGTCATGGAATAACAAGTATTTCATCGACTAAGATCGTATTGGTTACAAATAAGGATTATAAGTAACCGAAATATTTTTCTCTTGTTGGTAAATGTTATCGTTGAGAGAAATTCATTTCGATCACTTATAACAGTTATCAATGAGAGAAATTTATTTTGATCTCGCATAACAGTTATCGATGGGAGAAATTTATTTCGGTCGCTCATACTGCCACACCCGGCGTATTAACCACCTGCCTCCTTCAGATTATTACATGTTCAGGTCGCTACAACATCATTTGGTGGATACACACTTCCAAACAATTGAAGAAGTCGAAAAATGCATCGCAGACTTCATCGATTTAAAACCGCCATCTTTTTTTCACCGAGGGTTCGTTGTCTGTCCGAGAAGTGGAAGAAGTACGTAGAAACAAATGGAGACTCTACTTTCCTGATTAAAACATACTTGTATTTTAAGTAAGAAAATATTGAATTTGACGAAAAAAGGCTGAGAACTTATTTGTACACCTAATAATTGTCAAACGAGGTTATCGAGAGCCGCACAGTGTCGAATAATCTGAAAGGTTAATGCACCGGGTATGAATATTTTCCACGCTCGAAAACTACAAGCGCGAAACTTTACCGATGAATTCGAACGAAAATTGCGAAAGTTCCGGATCGAATTTTTCCCACATTCGTATCGACAGGGAGAAGAAACGTGTTCATAACATTTTCATAAAATTGTATAATCTCTGATGTCGACGCGAAAGTTCCGCGGAGAAACAAATTCTCCGGATTGAAATTTCAAATGGAAATATTTGTCCGTTCAAGAGTTACGGCGTATATGTAGGTACACGGTGCTTAAAAGTGTAGCCGCCCACCGATGAACGCTTGGAACTCGAAAGTTTCGAGTACCGACTTTTTTCTGTAATGTATAACTTGAAAAATTGCCAAATATTTTTTACATGAATTCCGGTCTACAAGCGCGGAGCTGCCTCTGTCGCGGGATCCTGCTCGTCTTTTTATTCCCTTTCCCTTCTATTCTCCGTTGTAGCCTCTTTTGTTGCCGTTGCTGCTCGTAGTCTGCCTTTTTAGACTTGGCTCACACGCTTCTACAAGGGGACCGCGTTTTTTCTTGTCTGCTCCTGCATTTGGAATACTGGATACCGCTATTCGACTGTTTAAGTCATCGATTTTTAATTTGTTTATTAACTACAAATCTTTCTATCTCCCGATATTTGCTGATTCTCACGAGAACAGTCTAAGAAATTCTTATCTCGATGACCATTTATCAGATCAGATTGAAATTTTTCTGTACGTACTAATAAATTTTTCGGCTGCTCTTTGCTTTACCGGACTCAAAATTTGTGCCCTTCTCCTATAAATTATGATGTAGTTGGTATGTAATTCAGTAGATTTATACCCGGGGCGGCTGCATATCGAAGTTTCGATCCTGTAGGATCAATGGTTCAGGAGTTATACTTGCTTAAAGTTGAGCATTATTCAGTGGTTTTGACGCGGTAAGGGCGCCGCCATATTGGTTTGTAGTGGCGATCGCGCGCCGCTTACCGGGCAGAACCGCTAGATGGTAGCACTGGCATGCGTTAATGCTGATAATATAGAGCGGGTATTGCGATTGTTGTTTGAATTTTGGAAGACATGACCACGATGTTGCGTTTTAACTGGTCTGGCTTAGGTCTGGTTTAGGTTTTTGTAAATATTTTCCACGATATTTCTTCTCAAACATTTTCTGAAATATTTTCTCTATGTTAGCGATATTACTGTGTGTCCGTGCTGCCATCTAGCGGTTCTGCTAGGTAAGCGGCGCGCGATCGTCACAACAAACTAATATGGCGGCGCCCTTACCTGTCAAAAACACTGCAGATTGCTCAACTTTAAGCAAGCATAACTCCTGAACCATTGATCCTCCAGGATCGGAACTTCGATCTGCAGGTTCTCCGGGTACAAATCTACTGAATTGCATACCAAATACATAATAATTTATAGGAGAAAGGCACAAATTTTGAGTCCGGTAAAGTAAAGTTTACTCAATTTTTCTTCCATCTGAAGATGTCACCGACTCATTTTGACGCAACACAATCCTCGAAAACGCTCGCAACGGATTTCCAATAAGCAAAGCGTTAAACTAATCTCCAGAGACCGAGTACATGATTCGAGCGATCTGCTAGATTAGGCCGAACCATGGCGATGGGAGGATTAATCAAGGCTCAAATTTTAGAGTAATCGATGGTCCGGTGATAGGCAGATTTGTGGGGTTGAGCCGAAATTTCGATCGTGCAGCTGTAAATTCGATGCGCCGCGCCGCGTCGTCGCGACGGGTAAACAGGTATCGCAACATTGTGTCGCGGTGCGTTTCGCCGTTCAAATTTCCGCGTCACGAGGGCCGGGACAATAGCGCCTGCCGAGTGGGATTAGGAGGATGAGCGAGGATGACGCGGGGAATATCAGCGTGTGTACGACTGCAATTGCCGTTAGTCACGTTCGCCGACGCGCCGGAAGAAAGAAGGAAGCGGGAAAGGGCGGCGGGAAAAACGAGCTGGCGGACACGGACAGGGACCCGGACACGGGCGTCGACGTTGCGGACAGCGGAGAGTCTTTTATCTGCTTACGCTTTATTTGCATCCGTGCAAACACGCCGGATCGCTGCCGGACATGAACTCTCGTCTGGCTACGGGGCGAGAGGGCTTCTTTTCTCCCCCTTATCTACCCCTCGTAAACAGCCGCAGCCGCGAGGAATATGAAAATATCGCGCACGCGTCGCGTCGCCTACAGTCGCCCCCTCGTACCTTTTATTCCCGGCGTCCATTTCTGCCCGAAGACAGCTTCCGCTCGATCTACCACTCCCCAAAACTAACGAACCCGTCGATGAACCGATGCATCGACTTCTCACACTCGTATTCAATTCTCAGCTTTCCGCGCAAAATCGAGCGTAGGCACTGATTTCCTGCATTTCCTGTGAACAAAATAAACGAACCGCGAATCGCCGCTGGTGGGAGACAGTTCCACTCTTTTTTACGATTATTATTATTGGCAGGGCGGCTTTATTGCTGGAGCTGTGTGGAAATGTATTCGGATAGATGCAGGGGAGGTTGGAGGGTTGTTTCAATGCTGAATTGAACATTTGAGATGAACGAGACGTCGATTACGGTGTTCTACGATTTTTCATTTGTTTGTATGATACGGTCCTGTGAATTTACTATGAGGTAAAATTTAATTTTCGCTTTGCATTGCTTCCGATCCCGTTTTTTCGAAAAATCGACCAGCGGACGACGTAGATTAATAATTCCCGTAGAGACGAGAAATTCGACACCGGAAGAGCGAACACACAGGAACGGGATGAGCGACGAGGGGATGATCAGCGCCGTTCGAACACGCGCAGCCGCTCTTAGGTAGCCGGGCTCGAATTTTTCAGGGAACTTTCGCGATTCGTCATAGTCGGCGTGGTCCGAGCCGAGGAAGTTCGCCTCGGCCCAGGCATCAAACTCAATACAGAGACCGAGAGGAAGTGCACTCGACCGAGAGAGTCGGATAACCTTTTACTTTGGAGATCGAGCTCGCCGAGATGGCATTAGAAGATGTATCAGAACCCGGGTCGAGACTCGAATGCCCCGGAGGAATGACTCTACCTCTATCTCTATCTATCTCTCTCTATCTCTCCCCCTCGGCTCAGACGACAACTTCATAACTATCCGCCGGACGGACAAACATCATATACGTATGTATATATACACTGCACGGACAACTCCTTTCGCCGGGCGAACTTTTAACTCGGCGCGATCCAACTCTGTCGATCTCTTCGAACCAATTACCCTGCTCTCGAGCTGATGCGAAGGTCGAGCGGAAATCTCGAAATTCGCCTAATCTTTCCTCTGCTTGCTTGTTCAACGTTCCGGGAATTTTTACCGGGGCCCCTTTCAACCGTATCTCTTCCAATCTTTTCGTAGAAGGATCTCGAACTTATTCGTGGAGCAGCGTTAGAAATAATTTCCTCATTTAAGTGAATTCTATATTTCCGATTTTGACTGGTCGCAACTTTGAAAAATTTCCAGAAACTCAGAAAACCAGCAGCCATTTTCCCGAATGTGAAAAAAGTTATTCTCCCGCAAGAAGAGTCCGAGCATGAACGTAAGTCGGTGGTACACGTTCCTCGATTCGCGGCGGCCCCGATTAAAAATCGCTTTAGGATGGTCGGTCCGGACGCGGGGCACGAAAGTTAACTCGCGCAAATTATATTTTCCGGTCGGGCGGAACGTGGTGGAAGAAGGAAGAAAAGAAAGCGAGGAAAGCCCAGGCAAGAAGAAGAAGATGAGGAAGAACGGCGGTTGGCAGTCTAGAGAGAAAGGTTGTCGGGAGGACCAAAGGGGAGGGAGTGTATAAAACGACAGCGGGAAAAGAGAGAAATGTGCTGCCGCAGTGGCGACGCCGTCTGCAATTACAATGCCTTAATTTTATGCGCGAAGTTAAGCTCCTTTTAAGAGTCCCGGGAGCGGTCGGTCCCCTTCCTGGACCTGTCTCCGAGAACCCCCCCAACTTTGGGTTTTCCGCCATGCAGCACTCGTCCCACCGACATCAGCCGTATTCATGGGAAACGTTCTTCTGCCAACCGGCAAGATTTTCCATCGAGTCGCGGCAATTATTTTAATTTGTTTAGAGACCATTCTCTCCCATCCACACCTCTCCCTCGTCCCACCGACGCGACGCACGACCTCTATCTCGGGCCGTTATCCTCGGAGGGGTTCCTCCCGCGACGATTTTATTCGAGACCGTCGTCCATTCATTCAACTGGATTCTCTTTTCCACTCGCTCTTTCTGATATTGTCCGCCTTTGTAGCCCGCTTCGCTTGCGCGCCAGAAAGAGTCTGAATTTAACCAGTTTTTAACCCCCACAATGCCGAGTCAGAGTCAGGATGCAGATTCTGAACAGAGTCTGAAAAATATGTATAATAGCGGACAAAAGTTTAAGACTATCTTTTCCGTAGATTATCGCATTTTATTAGAGATGCTAAACGTCTAATAGTTCTCAATTGCTCTTAAGTGTCGAAGTTCAATAGAGTATCTTCTGACGTCGCAAAGATGAAGATCTTAATCCAAATTGCACTGTAGGAACACCCGAGCACGGTGATGGTTGTGTAATGGTGTGGGCATCGTTCACCGCGAAACGGTCCAAGACCAATTCGAAAAATTAATGGCATTGTTTAGACATGTATATTGTATAAGCGTTCGGTTTAGAACCAGGAATCCTTGTTTGGTCGCTTGTTTGGATTTCTCGTTGATAGTCGTCTCCTCATCGACCAGACACCGAAATTTTAGCCGTAATTTATTCCCTGGGGCACCACTTAAGTGTTCCATACCGACGACTATTTATTTTCTGGGGTCCACTCGTGGGCCAGTTTCCCGAAGGCATTTTTCTTGCTACGCTCCCCTTTTTCCATCAATACCTCCACGCGTTGAAAATTGTAAAGGAGAGGGAAGGACCGTCTTTTCCACATCCTGGTCCTGCGTGCCCCACATCAGACCCTTCCTGGCTATCGACCTAGTAACTTCGGTCTTTAGACAATTTGTAACGACAGTCAAGGATCTCACATTTAGTAGTTACAATAAAGACTCTTTCCGACTGTCGACTTAGCAACTTCGAAACTTAAACGTCTTGTACCGACAGTCAAGTTTCTCACACACATTAGTAGTTTGAATAAAGTATTGTTTGAAAATCTTGCAATTTTGTTCTTCCTATTAAGGGAAGTGGTCCTTCGAGCATTCAGTAAAATTAATCGGCACACCACGTGCAAGTTACGAGTAGTGCGAACGATCATCGTTGATCCATCCAAGAAACTACTCAATAGGCATAGAGAGTGCGAATGTGTTTGTGAATGTTAAGAACAATTGAGAATTGTTCGACGTTTAGTATCTTTAACAAAATGCGATAATCTACTGAAACGATAGTCGTCTTAAACTTTTGTCCGCTACTGTATGTTATTAATTTCCTTTAAACCGAAATAAAATTCTATTTTGTTGTAGTCAGGAAGAAATGTTAGTAAAAGATGGTGTCAATCATTTTTCCCTAGCTGGAGGTGTAGCGGTCATGTGAAGGTTATTGACATTTTTTTAAACGGATACCTACATTTTTTTTGCACATATCGATTCTCTTCTGCATAGAAAAGTACTACGAGCGTATGGCCGAAGATATTTTGATAAATAAAATCATGAAAAATCTTGAATCATAAATTAAGATCAGTCTCGATTTTATTTATTTCTTGCTAATGTTTGAATCGCTTTTTTAAAGTCCACTCGAAGTCTCACGGAGCCATCACCGAGCCGAACAAGTTTCTCAGAAAACGCGAGCGCGTGACAAGAATTAA
Organism: Lasioglossum marginatum; assembly: GCA_028455795.1. Lineage (NCBI taxonomy): Eukaryota > Metazoa > Arthropoda > Insecta > Hymenoptera > Halictidae > Lasioglossum > Lasioglossum marginatum. The sequence goes on from CM052265.1 coordinate 7,451,198, forward strand.
TCTCCGTCGCGTCTGATGGAGAAATAACACCGGCTCGTCGGGCAGATCGAAATGTTCATCGCTTCTGCCTCGGATAAATTGTATTTATCCCGGTCGTTGCGTAACTCTGTTCTCGTAGAGCTCGACACGCGTCGCGATCGGAAAACGTCTGAAGCAGAGAGAGAGAGTGAAACCAATTACTTGTCGCTCGGTTCTAATCGCGTCTCATCGCCCACTCCGATCATCCGTGTTCTCTCTGCAGCGGCATCATACTTCTCAGCTTTTTATCGTTATTTTTACACTCCTATGATTCCTACGAAGACTTCCGAGAGCTTCTAGACGCACAACTGGACCGAGGATTTTCATTAGAACCTTATCGGGCATTTCGCCTTAACTGTCAAATATAAATGCTGTTCGTTCAGGTTACAAGTCGAAATCAAATTGCAGTTATTCTGTAGTTGTCAATATTTAACTCTTTCTTTGGACCTGAAAATCAACTTTTATCAGGAAGTAATTTGAAAATACTGCTGTATTGTTTGCAATCAATTAGAACTATTCAGGAAAGAAATAGTACATGTCGTTTCTGTATCTCGAACTAAATCCAATTTTTATAAAAATCCGCGGTTCAGTGATCGCAGACAAATAACATTGAGATGATCGAACACAATGAAATGAAAGAGTTGAACTACTCGAATGCACGAGAAAATAGAAAGCTTGTGATCGAATAACGAATTGACTTGTCACTCCGGGGAGAGAAAGGGTTGACGAATGTTTAGACATTTTTAGCGCAGTTTTTTTCAAATTTTTCGAGTGCATGCTCCAGGTGGAGTGGATTGATCCAGGATTTTTAAATCCTGATTTGGGCCGGGATTACCGGGTTCGACGAGGTGTTCGGCGTTGTTTTCGAGCTCGCGAGCGAATGGCGCACTCGGACTCGTTAGTTTTTTTCATGCCGGGGCGTGTCGAGTGCCATTTGTACAGATTTTATCCGGTCGACGAGGGGGGGGCGTGTAGAAAAACGGCACGGTAATTAAGAGTTTTTCCGCGAGTCGCGCGATCTCGATGCCTCTTTAGTTTCTCGTAAATCAGCCGGCGCGGAAAGTAAACGAGCGACGACGCTGTTCTCGGAGGAGAGACGCGTCGACGAGTTCGTCGAGATCGAATCACCTAGCCTCTTTTCTCTCTCTCTCTCTTCTCCTCTCTCGCTCTTTCTCGCTTTGAAGTCATCGTGCTCGTTAAAAACTGATCCAATTTATCTTACGACCGCGGACGAACTGCACGCCCCCGAATAAGATTCCGTCCCGTCGAAAAGTTAGCCCCGTCCAGGCGATGCGACATCCACAGGAGCGGGACATCCCGCTGATCGACCACCGGACGTCTTATCGCTTGAAGTCGGACGAACTTCGTCGCTCGATTAGACCCTCCGAATTGCTATCCCTCTTGTACCTTCCCCTAGCATAATTGATCGACCCAGTCATCAAAACTTCCACCACCGTGCGATCTTGCGTCAGTATATAGCTGGTTAAAATTGGAATTAGCATTTTTCAGTAGTTTTCACTATAAAAAGTAATCATCATCCGTCCTACATTAAATGTGTTAAAAAAACTGACACAGATTTACAAAACGTATTTTTCAAATTTTCAATATAGGTCCACATAAAAAAGTTGTAAAATGCAACTTTTAGTATTTTTTCTACAATTCCGATCAATTCCAATTTTTGAAAAAATTTTTTTTCACATCCTGTAGCAAACTAATTGCTCTAGCTTCCCAAAACAAGTTCAATTCGTATAGTACAATATTAAAAAAATTATCGTCTTTTTAAGAGTGTCCGAATATTAGTGGGAGTCACTGTATACATAGACAAAAGCCTGCTACTACAGTCCACCTAATCGCGTCGATGAGACAGAGCATAATCGTGTGCGTGCTTCGAGACAAACGATTTTTAAAGGGATATTCGTCGTTACGCTCGTACCAAGTCGTCATTTTGTCCCGGCTGACGGATGACCATTACTTCTTATACACCCTGTACTTTGATTTAACGATTCGTCAATTTTTCTATATCATTTAAAATGCTTCTGAGAACCTAAAGAATACCCATCGTACGGTGCGTTCTTTCAGCTTTAATTTAGGATATGAAAATCCGGAATCTAATAATTAGTATCGATCCATCGTTTTCAATATGCAAAAATTGACATCGCGAAGATTGAATCGACAGATCGACGTCAGAAATAAATTGGCACGCGCTCACGTGGCACACAGACAGTAGATCCTCAAGGACTCGAAGATGAGACGTCGGAGCCAGTGTAATCGCGCACTCGCCGTCAGACACATCGCATTGCATCAGGCAACGGGAGTGCGCCACTTGGCATTTCCGCTTAACCGTACAGGATCGTTGACACGAATACAAACGCATCGCCGGGTCTAACTCTTAACCCCTGAAATGCGCACGACGTGATATTACGGAGGGCGTTGCTATTAAGCTCTGCTCTGCTATCACCCTGCTCGAGCCGTTCTCTCTTCTGTCAGTATAGCTCGTACCATCTTATTCATCCCTTTTTGTCCTCCTTCTATACTCAATTGCTTCCGTATTCTTCCACCTCGATAACCTACATTTGCATTCGAAGGCTGATCACAATGCACAATTTTATTAAAGAGACCGCAGTGAAATGACAAACTTCGTGAACAGCTTTCAAACTCATTGTCAGTAACTTTTTTATAGATTTTACTCGCAGTTCTAAAATACATTAAAACTCGGCAATTTTTATATTGATGTTACTTTTATTTTGATAGAATTGTGCAACCCTCTCTTTGGAAACAGCAGCGTTTCGTAACAAATTAATTCTCGCAAGGTAAGGTCTAATAACACATAAATAGTAAAGTCTCTCAGACCCCGACAAACGAATTTCATAAATAACCTCGTTTTTAATAAATTTGGTATAAAGAATAACACGCGATAAAAAGTAAACAAACAGATTTAATTTTATTCATATAAAAATTCTTTTCAAAAATCTGAAGCTGGGTTTTCTGAGACCCCACATTACCTTGCGAAGATTAAGGGTTGAAATTTAGCAATTGTTATATAGCTCTATCTTATGATCCCAATATTCCTTGAAGAGGGTGATATCTAAGGTTATTTGAAATAACTTTTTCCTTTACGTAAAAGGTTCTCCGCGGCTCCGTTAAAAAATATTAATGAAAAAAGCGGACCAATCAGAGCACGACTACAGGTGAGAACGTTGCGTTGGCATTGGCCGAGCTGGCATCCGCGTGCTAATAGCCGCGCTCTGATTTTGGTCCGTGCCCAACTTCGCACGGATCGCCTGAACCAAGCCGCAGATAACATTTTTGTAAAGGGAAAAGTTGCTTCCAATCACATCCTTTTTGGGACATCCTGTGTTTTTAACCCATTAACGAGTGTATTATTTAAAAAGGAACGTAAAATCCCTTATACAAAAAGCAAATGTGCCAGGCAATTCAGCAGCGTTTCCCAGTGGGACGTAACAAACTGAAATATTTCCGGGCACTTTCCCGACCCCAACACGATAGAGTGTAGAATTAGAGCGGGACGTTTCGCGTTTGCTCGACCGCCTCTTTCGTGGCAAACGTTCTCTAGTAGATCGCGCGGCGATCTTCGTTCTCTCTTTTGACCAGATCTCGATCCCTCCTTCTCCCTTTCCGGTGCCTTTCATCGCGTGAAACTTTCTGCTGACCACGACTTTCCGAAGAACACCAGCAGCGCAGGGTAGCCGTTCTAATCCGATTGAATCTTCCGCTCGGCTGGCAGGACGAAACTCTCGCGAGCCGATCGAGCGAGTGCATCACACGATCGAACAAGGAACCACGCCTCCAAACAACGTCTCTGCTGCAGTCCTTACTTGGTTTTCAACCGGCGATTTCTCTGCTGTTACTACACTAAATTGTGCTACCGAGGAAATGCCCGTTTCCGCAATATTTCAATGAGATTAGACTACGGAAACTTTTGCCCCTCGTTGCTTACAGAGTCATAGTGACTGATGTCGGATGGTCGTCAGTCTGAGGTATCGAACAGAGTCTTATCTATACGGTTATTAGCAATTTGATTAGCCTCAGAAATATGATACAATCAAAGTAGTGCATTGATTTAGATAAAAATTGAAATATTAACCCTCTATCGCATGAATTTCTATGAGGAGTTGAAAAAAATATATATGCCTGTTAGTCTACTTTAAAATGAGTGCGGTCATGAAATAAATAATAAAATTTTAATAGAAAATGTTATTTATTGCATTTTATGACTGTTCCTCTATGGGAACTTTATACATATGCGGTTTTATTCATAATTCCCACTTGGAACCAACATGCTCAGAATCTTCAGTATTGTCTACTTAATTTAGGGGAGAGTTGCCAAAATCGAACTATCTAAGGGATTTTTGATATATCTAATAAACAATACACTACTAAAATTGTTGTTCGCAATTATACTTTGATCTTTGCAGAAACCTTCTAAATAAATGTTCTACGTATAAAATAGAATTAAACCAGTGATTTGAGTGATTTTAGAAGACATTGTAAAAGCACGATTTATTTTGTGATTACGAAGCACGATTACGAATTTTGTTTTAAAAGTATAATTTTTAATAATTTATTTTTTGTATTATATTGAAACACAAAAGTATAACAACTAAACAAACAAATAAACATAATAATTTTTATAAAAAATATGAAATATACCAAATTGAAACAATAAACTCTTAGAAAATGTTAAAAGTAAAAAGTATTACAAACATTTTGAACAACAGTATATTTCGTCTTCTTTCAACACTCCTCTACAAGCTTCATAAACCCATAATTTGCACTTTAGGCACTGAATCATGTTTTCTAAATGTGTTTGATTGCATAGAAAACAAAACCAGTCTTCTTCATTTTCTACAGTAATGATCGTTGATACCGACGTACTTGTAGATGGTGCGTTACAAAAAATTTTTTTCCTTTTAATTTGGTTTTCTTTCATAGCTATAACTTTATTTTTGTAGGGGCTGCTGATAAAATTTCAGTGTGATTTCTTAAATCGTATTGGTACGATTTAAGAGTTTCAATTGCGGTACGATTTAGGAAACTAAGCGAACTGATAGAAATATTATTTATCTAACCTATAATAGATTATATAAATTATATTATAAACTTACTATAAAGATGGTATATTAAATATATTTCAAAGAAAACACAAAATGTATTAATCAATTATAGTATTCAATTGAAATTTGTCTTAAAATAATTGGTTAAAATTTACATCAGACTTACTTGAAATCTTCCGGCTTCTACAGGTTGGCGCGAAATCAATCGAGATAACACGAGTTGTGTCCTATATTACTGACTCCATAAACACTTTATATTTTTACCACTAGAAGTCGCAAACATTAATTGGTTATCAAAAAAATGAGCCGGTACGATTTAACATTTAAAATTTAAGTCCCCAATTGGGAATGGAATGCAATAGAGGGTTAAAATGATTAGTCACTGATTTTGATGATCGTACAACACAGGAAAAAAATAGTTCACTGGTCCATTTTTATTAACTGTCCACTGGTCTTGCATTTTTATCATAAATTCTTAAAATCCGCAGTCTTTTATAATACTGAGAGTAGTCGTATAACCTTCTTGCATTTAGCAGATCCTAACCAAAATTGCTAAACCATTCCAATTCGTCGCCTCTCGCTTAACGCGTAATTAGAGGCCGATCGGCGGGTACATTGAACGTACCCACGACCCGCGACCCGCGAGCCGCCCGCGTTCCCGTGTAATCGAGCGTGCTCGTACACACAGCCGAAGACAGCCCGAAACGGAGCAAAGATCATCAAACTCGCATACAAACTTTAATTGCTTCGCCCGATGAATCGCTGGATTGTGCGGTAAACTTGCCTTCCGAGCACCGACGTGCACCTGCGAACCGTTTCCGACGACTCGTTCCGTCCGACGGAAACACCAATCGCGCTGACGTCAGACGCCTAACCCGACGACGAGCCCCGTTGGCGAACCTCGTGATCGTCATTCCACTCTCTACTTTTTGAGATAGTCCTTTTCGTTAGAAATCCAGGTAAAATATGCGAAGAAAGATTTGTGTGTTAATTTGAACAATTCAGTTGTGAGTCGCAGATAATTAATGTGGTTCAATAAAACCGGCTTGCAATCAATGATTTTATAATTGATTGTTTGCAACTCTTGGGAACAAGGGACAGTAGTCGCACTCCAACAGGTGTTCTCGGAGCCCAAAGCGTTCAGCGAAAGATTCGATTGTAAACTGAAGATGCGATAAATTAAGGGCGATAAGTTCCACCAGGTTAATTGAAGTGGTTATTTTTGTTTATTTTTCAGCTACGACGCTAGGAATAAACAGTTCGGCAAAGCGAAGTTGTGGAGCGCGCCGAACTTCTGGGGCGACCGAGCCTCGTTCAAAGCAAGTTCACCTGCTCAGCTGACGATCCGAGACCTGCAGCAGACCGACGAGGGAGTTTACAGGTGCAGAGTCGATTTCCGTAACACGCCGACCAGGAATCTCAAGGTCAACTTTACAGTTATCGGTAAGTCCATGGGTACCCACATCGGTTCCAATCCCGCGCGACTGTTCCGCAGAACTTTGCTACTTTCCCCTCTTGGCAAAGTACCTGGATCCAACATTCAATCGAGCTTCTACTCTGTCCTCTTTCACGCTGTATCTTGCATGATGTGACCACAATAAAATTGTGAAACTGGCCTGCAACTTCGATTCAGTATATTTTTCAAACTACCGAGTAGCACAAAAGTTCAGTAAAATCGAAGTGGGGCAGTGGGAATCTTTGCGAGACAAAGCTCAGTGATTCGGAGGGTACGAGGGTTTGAGGAGGCGAACTGGAACCATTGAAATTTAAAAACACGATCCGCCTATTTTCCCCTACTCGTCGAACTTTGCCAGTTTCACGCGAAACTACCTGGAAACTTGTCGCAGTTTCTGGACATTGCGGTGCTCGGATAGATCGCTCTGGAAATCGGGACAGAGTACTATTGGGGAGAGAGAAGAGAGAGAGAGGAAGATAAAGAGAGAGAGTGTGTGAGAGAGAGAGAGAGAGATCGTACGGACGTATCGGTGGTCGGTTTCAAGCAAGATCGTTGATTGGAAGCTTGAATTCGGAAACGATTGTGCGACGAGAACGACGCGTTTTGCGGTCGATCAGTTTGCCGAACGACGTCGAATACCCGTCCCATCGGATCGAACGGGCCAGCTCTCGATTGTTCGGACCCCCGTGCCAATGATTACAGCCAAACTTTATTCGCTGGCCGAAAGATTGATCAACCGGAGACTTCGGACAACGATTCATGACCTCGATCACCGACTGTGAGAGAGCTAACCGAATCGCTTCGAAAAGATGCTGCATTTGCTGTTTCACTCTCCGCAAAATTAGACTCGTATAATTACTGCAATATTCATCGGATTTAATTATGTTGCTATATACAGGTTATTTAATAATTATGAATATATATACATTGAACAAACACTCTGATGAATATAATCTGATACAATCTCATAAACCGCTTTTATATAACTTTATACTGATACTCTTTACACTCTTTACAGACCAGAAGAGGGCGATCCCGCGCTCTGCCCGCTTTTTTCATACATCGCACATTCATACCAACCCATAACGCACACTCGTACCAACCCATATCGCTCATTCATACCAACTGCTTCACCATAATTATTCTCAACAAATTATTATTCCCGATTATGGATAGTGTACGTTCCAATTTTGTTCCTGTCTCTTTTGCTTGATTTCAATGGAAAATAGCGATCGATAATGACCCAGTTTGATAATCCGATACCAATGACCTGTTTTGACCCAGTGTATAAAAATTACTTTTAACCCTTTCGCTGCTACATCCGTAAATATACGTTTTTCAAAATCTGTTTTTATGTGCTACTCCCGTAAATTTACGTTTTTCATTTTTTAATTAGGTTCTGGTTTCTGTTCATCGTCCCTGACTCAGCAGCGAAAGGGTTAATTACTTAGTTTCAGGCAATTAAATGAACAACAGTTACATTACAAACAAAAGAGGAACAAACATATCTTCCAGAAGTACCTCCAAAAGTATGTTTAAAAAAAATTGATAACTAAAACAGTGAATACTCCTAAAAATTATTAACTATACAGAGTCCTCCCGTTAAGTTACTGAAAACAGTTAACATATCACATCTTTCTGTATTTGAAAACTTAGTCATTCTGAAAGATCAAATCGTGATACACTAAACTTCAACTGAAGGAATACTGTCAATAAGCTCGATTAGATCGATGACACGATGACAAACTGATGATTTTGAATCGTAAGTGATAAATATAAACATAATATGGGAAGCGACGAGAGTAAACATAAACCTACCTTCAACAAGACGGGTGTCCTGCCCACAATGCTATTATAATTAAGGGATATCTTAATAACAAGTTTAGAAATCGTTCGATAGGAACGTATGGTCCAATTCGTTGGCCACCACGTTCTCCGGATCTGTCTCCGTTGGATTTTTATCTTTGGGGATATCTGCAATCCGTTGTATACGACACAAAAGTCAATAATGTTCAAGAACTTCGGAATCGCATAACAACTGCATGTAATAACATAAACCGAGACGCCCTAATTATAGCGACAACGAAAAATCTAATACAAAGAGCGGAGTTCTGTATCGTAGAAGGTGGATCGCAGTTCGAACATCTAATATAACTTGTTTTGTTTCGTAAGAAATAATTTTTCATTAAAGTTACGTTTGCACAAAATTTTCGAGTTTGAGGTCATTTCCAGATCATAGTATAATACACTGTTGAATTCGTCGCGACGTCAACAACAATCCTATGATGTCCAAAACATGTGGTGCCATTTAAAAAAGTCAAGATGACCTTTACTTTTTTACGTTGAAAGCATTTTTTTAGATTTAAGAATATGCGAACATGTAGCTCGCCAAGTACCGACAAACTTTTGTCTAAAACATTTATTGATTGCACTATCGGAAATGCCTAAAAAATGGTGACATAACTTAACGGGGGGACTCTGTATAGTTGTAAGAATGGTCTGGGTTTCAGTCTAGACTGAAATTTAGTATTTTCCAAAATTTACAACAGAGGGTGGCTAACTTCTTGTAGAACAAGTGACCGGTTCCTCAGGAATTAAACGCCTGAGGGAGAGAAGAGAGAGGGAGAGAGAGAAGAGTATAACTCGCATGGGAGACACAGGCGTATCAGGATTCGCGTATCGGCGAGGGCCGAAACTCCTGGCAGGCTTCTCCGGATACTTTGCCGAAAGTCTAAGATGGACCCAGAGGACGTTGCTCTTGTCTTCTAATAGAATCGAACCGGTATCGTGGTCTCTGTTTAAGGAGAACCGCGCTCCGTACCCTCGAAACCGGGCAGAAGCCCAAAGTCCTTTCAGGAAACCCCTAACCCAATTTACTCATCGATCGACTATTAAACTGAGTTAAGCGCCCCGACTGTCGATTCCGCTCCAAGGAGTACCCCCCGAGAAACTTTAAGACGTACCTAAAATCTGCCCCGAAACGTGGAACGGGAACAAAGGGATCCTCTGCTGATACCGCGAACCTCAGACGTCGCACCACTATCAATCCTTTTCTTCATCCCCTTCGTAAATCCTTGCCAGAAAAAATAGAAAACTCATATCTATTACATCCATATCTAAATACTTGTATTTAGTCATGTATTTTCTCTAATTACTAAACAACGATAACAGAAAAATGGAATTTGCCTTTGACACTGATGAAAATTATAAAGAAATCATGCTTCAATTATATGGTGGCCGAAAAGCTTTAATTACGAAATCATGCTCGAGAGCGTGCAGCATAAATATCTCAGGTTTTGTTCATATAAGATAAATAATCCTATGTCAATCTTTGATCACGAGTTTGATTACAGTATTAAACACAGTCAACCTGAAAACATTGTCAGCTCGAAGAAGAGTATCCGACCAGAGCTTTATTTTTAATTTGATTAATAATAATATTGATTGTCCCTCTCTCCTTAGGCAAATCAATTTCTATATACCTGAACGTGTTTTGCCACAGATGGATTAATAAATCCTATAAATCACATTATTGCAAACTCAAACACACTATATAATAGTATTGATTTTTTTAATGGGTCGTTACACACATTCAAAAGAAAATTACGCACGATTATGTGATAATATCATATCTGTATTCGAACAGTTTTTGTGCATGTCCCTTCTTAGGTAATTTACGTTAAGACTTTTTTTCTATTGTAAACATTTGTGTAAAAGGACTTCGGTCCGTTTATAATAAATAATAATAATAATAATAATAATGTCCCTGATACCATGTAACATCTGTAGAAATAAGTTTTGTGTACAACGCATAATTTCGAAATTGTTCGAGGTGATCAAGTCTGTATAGTGTGCAATCATCAACCAATACAGAACGATCTCCCCTCAATTAGAAAAATCAATAGACTTCCTCCGGCGAGTCGTGTATCGTGGATCGATGTATCGTATTTCTGTTCGGACGTATCCCGATTCCGGAATTGCCACCTCTTGGCCCAGAAAATTCCCGCGCAGCTTTCGCCGTGGTATCGTCTATTTCGGAAAATTGAAAAGACCTGGTGCACGGCGACTTCGGCGCGGCCCGACCCGACCCGGCGTCAAAATTGCATGCCCCGGGTAAGACTCTATTTTATACTGGGGAAAATACTTTCGGAACGAGACAGGGGTGCGGAAGATAGAGAGAGGGAGCAAGTCGGAAATGGGGATTCGTCCTCGGACGAAATTTACCGCGGCTTAACAACACGCTGCGCTCCGCTTTGCGCCGTACTGCTCCGCTCCGCTTTGCTCCGCGCCGCTTTTTCTCCGAACCCGACAGCGGCCCCACGAATTATTTATCGCGCAGCCGAATAATGTATCGCCCGGTGTAACTTAGCCCCCGTTCGGGCGTATAGTTCTCGAGGAGCTGGTAATGGAGTCGCGTTTTAGCGTCTCCGAGCGGGAGACAATCGCCGCGCAGCCTGTTTCGAAATAAGACTGAGCGAAGCGGAAGTTTCCGAGGCCGTGGACGGATAGCCCGAGGTAGATTACTTTCACGGACATGCGGTTTTCCCGGCCTCTTAAAGGAATCATGAATCGAGCCTCAATAATGTACCGGCCAATCGAACTCCGCGGAAAGTTCGACGAGTGGCCGAGGCCAATCGAGCCCGCTCCAGCCAGATAGAAACTTTCCAGTATCGAACGGGGAAGCGAACCGGCGACCTTCAAGTACATACTGTCTGCGACGATACGCGTATTCTTTATTTCGCAAATTATAGGGCAACAATTATAGCCCCTACTGTCAAAGGCTTAAATAAAAGGACTATAAAGACCACAGGGTTCAATTCCCGAATATTTCACCAGGGTCCATCAACCGAAACCGAACTGGCGCATTTTTTCTCTCGAAAGCCTGCGCCATTAGAGACCCTCTTTAATTTTTCACCGAGTCACATCAGCTGAATTTTTGAAGCAGTCGCGGCGATTACGTCCGAGCATAATTCTCCCAATATTTTCTTAGCAGAGCGCGCATTTCCGGCACAAAGGGCTGCCGGGAACAAAACCGTGAACAATTTCCGCGAAAAATTTTCGTTGAAACGGTGATTCGGTTCTCGTTGAGAGCAAAGCTCGGCGAACCGTTTGATGCCGGACTTGCACCCGTTCTTTTTCCCTCGACTCAAAGTAATTGCTGGTAAGAGGCTTAAACAGAAGAGACAGAGTGGGGAGAAAGATGGAGAGAGAGAGAGGGTGGGTCTTTTAGCGTCGATGCCTTCGTCGGGAGACATTATTCTCCTTTAAGAGGTGAACGCATCGGGTCCCGATGCACCGGCGGATGCATAATCTCCGGTAAGCAGCTTAAACGTCGCGCGACGCGGATTCACGGTGGGTCTCGCGAGTCCGTCGATTCCCGGCGGTCCCGTGGGACGTGTTCGGTGTTATCGAGACCGTTGCCGGGCTTCCGGTATCTCGGAAAAGTTCCAGGAGCAACGAATTCCAACTAGCATAGACTGACGGCCGGTGCATAGCCACCTGCATAGTCGACTGCATAGCCATCGATCCGATGCACCGCGAGATAGACGAGACGAGGAACAGGCTCGAATGGGAAGCTGGATAAGATGAAATTAATTTCTCCCGTAATCGCCGATTAAATGATCCCCCTCCCCTTCCCTTCCTCTGGAATGCAGGGAGGAGAAGGATAGGGAACGAGGTGGGTGGGCAGTGCACCCTGTCAAAATCTAAACCAAATCCTAATCGGATTAACGTTCGCCGACTCGACGCCTCAGCAGCTTTCCCTCCGAAAGTTTCTACCGTGCCCCCTCGACCCTCCTCCTTCCCTCCTTCCCGCTCTTCCTCGCCCGCCCACTCTCTCTCGAGACCGCTCCTCCCAAAGAACCCTCGGGATTTCGCGAGGGAAACTCACGGTTTCAATATGCACGGGGAAGAACAAACACGTCGGGTATTAACTTTCAAGAATAACTCGCCGAACATCGGCGTACAGTACTTGATGCCGACGCGTATCGCGAAACGCTGCGAGACTTTGCGATCGGTGCATCGTTGCGCTGACCCTCTAGCGGGAAAGTATTGTATTTCAACGTAGTTATTACTTCAAAACACCATGTGCGGCTTTGGCTTGTATAAAACACCGAAACACAGTGGAATTTTTGATTACCAGCGAATCTTGTATGCAAAATGAAATTTCTGTTCTTTAACCCCTGGCACTGTGATTTATTATTATTATTATATTTATTATAAACGGACCGAAGTCCTTTTACACAAATGCTTACAACAGAAAAGAAAGTCAGAAGGGACATGCACAAAGACTATTCGAATACAGGTATGATATTATCAGATAATTGTGCGTAATGTTTTCTTTTGAATGTTTGTAACGACCCATTAAAAAAATCAATATTATTATATAGTATGTTTGGGTTTGCAATAATGCGATTTATAGGATTTATTATTCTATACAGTCAGTCTCATAAGTACGCCCTTTAGAATAGAATAACTGTTTTATAATTGTAACAAACGATCTGATTGTTTGTAAGCAATTAGAAGCACTGGTTTGCTAAATGATGTGCAAAAAAGATTTTCCAAAAATTACAATTGATCAGGTTAATGAAAATTTAAAATATATGTTTTGTAGATCTATGTTAGTTATACACGTGCTGAAAATTTCATCGAAATCGATTGATCGTAGATTCTGCTTACAATCTACAGAATCGTACATCTTTCGATGCGTGTCGTTTTTTCCTGCGTCAACCGATTTCGATGAAATTTTCAGCATGTATATAACTAATATAGATCTACAAAACATACATTTTAAATTTTCATTAAGGGCCCAAATAAAAAAGTTTTAAAAAATGCCTTTTTTATTTTTGCATGCAATCTTGTAAATTGTAATTTTTGGAAAATCTTTCTTGCACATTTAGTAAACCAATGGATCTAATTGTTTACAAAACATCAGATCATTTGGGTACAATTATAAAAAAGTTATTCTGTTTTAAAGGGCGTACGAATACTTATGAGACTGACTGTATGTGGATTTGGATATAAATGTTTGAAATCCTGCTCTAGTTCTCAAAACACGTTCAGGTACATAGAAATTGATTTGCCTAAGGAGAGAGGCATAATCAATATTATTATTAATCAAATTAAAAATAAAGCTCTGGTCGGATACTCTTCTTCGAGCAGACAATGTTTCCAGGTTGACTGTGTTTAATATTGTAGATTAATCGTGATCAAAGATTGACATCTTTCTGACATTTATTTTATTATTCTACTGTTTCAAATTGCACCTTCTGATTTTTGCCATAAATTCAGAAAATCAGCTAATAATAACGATACTAGTAATAACAATAACAATAATATTAATAGAAATATAATAGATGTATGGAGTTTAGAGGGGTGAGATGTAACATTGATATTTCAGTTCTCTGTCTACACGGTGATCCTATCGACAGGGTAGCTAAAGCGTGAACTTATTGTCATAAACGTGGCTCCCCCGGCCCGCTTAAATGTCTCTCGGGACGGTCGCCGATCGATCAGCAATTTTTTTCCGCATTATTTCAAGGCTTCCCAGCGCCGCCCGAGCCCGGAAGAAGAATCCGCGTTTCGATTCCCTGTGTCATGTCGCGACTACGAGACCGAACAATGCCGATCCGGGGGCAGGCACCGATCGATCCAGCCGAGTGCAGATACATATACATACATACACAACTCTTTATTCGTTGCAACAACTCTTTCGCATCCATAGGTTCGCTTTAAGAACGCTGTAAACAAGATAAACGTGCTCCATATTCGAGGGCCGCGAATCTTGTTCATTTGTTCGCGTTGTCAACGAAACAGAGAGAGAAAGAGAGAGAGTTGCTCAAGTCGCTCGAACGATCAATCCAGCCAGTTTTCCTTGGGAAAACAACTCGCTTTAAAATTCCCGTGGACGATCCTCCGCGGTTAATGAGCCACGTCGTGTTTTCGTAACTGGTCAGCGTTCAAACTTTGCTTGGGAAGAACCAACGTGGACCTGCACGAACGTGCAGGAACGTGGACGAACGTGGGAGCAAGTAGAAGAGAAAAAGAATTAGAGTCGGGTGCAGAATCAGCATCAGTTTTCAAGACACCACACTGGTGAACCTACATTTTCTTGGCGGAAGGTTGCAACACAGCGTAGAAAATTAAATATTTCTATCCTACATAATTTCGTTTCCATTTCATGCATACATAAGAAAAAGAATAGCAAGAATATCAAATTTTTAATAACTTTATTATGAAATATTTACGAACATATTCGTGACAGTTTTCTGATTGAAACGAGACCAAACACGACGTAATCCGAGTCATATTTACTCGTTTAATCCACGATTTAATAGCACCTCTGTTTACCGAATTAATCGGTGTAACATCAGTATAGATAAAAGAATAATTACCTAGCTACAGTCCTAGATTAAATTACTGATTGGTACAACGATTGAACATGATTTGCACATGAAACAGGATGACGAAAAATTCAGGCATTGGTTCGGATACTAGAGGTTCTATTAAACCGTGGGATTAAACCATTACATATGATGCGAACCGTATCGTGCTTGGACTCATTTTAAACAGAAAAATGTCACGAACATATATTCATTCATTATTCTCTGAAACCTAAATAAATGGCTCGAGGATTCGCTGAATACCAGGGGGGCAGTTTCGAGTCTTCCGAATCATTTCGCACGGACAACCCGAAGATATAGGGATCGCAAGGTCGACGCTGATCGCGGCGAATGGGATCTGCGAGGTAAAGATCCGCGGACGGGTCCAGCTGCCATATTTTTCCGCCCCAGAAAGCTCGTTCGTCTTCTGCTCGGTTCGCAGCCAGCCACCGTTCCCTTTTTCTTATCTTATGCAACGGTGCTAGTTGAAAAGGATCGGGGGATAGGTATAGGTTACGTCTCGCGAGCTCGATCATCTTCGACAGGACGTTTGCCACGTGGAAAACGGAGAGGTATTATTTCTCCGCGAGACGAACGACAAAGGAAACCTTGTCTCCGTTCTCCCCCCGTTATCGGACATTCTTCTTTCCGGGCTCGAGCTCGAGTGTGCAGCTACGAATGTAAATTCCTCTTTCTCTCTCCCCCCCGAGCATAATTTATAATTCTCAATTGAATTTCTCGGCTCCTTCGCGAACCCCGCGAGACGAGCATTGGATGTTCCAGACTTCCGTATCTTGAATGATAACGGCGTAGCGGCGCCAAGAAGAGGATCTTGATTTTTCGGAAAATACATGTGGAAGGAAATTTTGCGACGGTAATGGCCCTTTGAACAGCTCTCTCCCAGCTTCGCAGATAAACAGAGAGGCGAGACTTGAGTGGGAAAAATTGTTACGTGATTTTCAATCGTTTTTGTTTACTCGTTCTTATGTATGTGTGTTCTGAACGTACGAAGACGTGTTCAAGGAAAATATTGTTTAATATTAACGGCAACATATTGATTATCACCCCAAGAATGCATCTTGAATACGTATATTGGGTTGGAATTTAAAAAGTTTTAGAACTTAATCTTAACCCTCATCCGTCCCTCGTGTTAATTTGACACAGTTTTCCCGAAATAAGTTATACTGTTCTGTTGTTTGTAGGTAAATTTTTCCGAAACTCCGTGTCTTTTATTTTTCTAATGCGAAACACAGTCGAAAAACCTAACATGTAAATGTTAACTCATCGATTTGAATAAAAAAACATCGGAAAATAACTGTTTACCTTGTTATTTCATCGATCTTTTATCACTGTTCCAATTTGACACCGAGGGACGGATGAGGATTAAAAATGTTCAAAGTACCCGTGCAATAATATACAAGAAATGTTTACCGCAATCAGAATATCCTATTTGCCTCTTAAATTAAAAAATTCCCAACCATAATATTATTATAATGGTACGGCTGCACAAAAGCGTTGCAGGGACTAACGACTGAAAAACTTACGAAGCAGAATATTCATCTAAATTAAATTACGTTAAACTTGCAATTGAAATAGCAAACGGAAAAGGAAGAGGATACGAGGAATGAAAACAGCCCTTAAAGTTCAGGATGGATTTACTTAAAACTTTGTGGGCACGTTTACCAAATTTCAAACTAGATTAAAACCTAATTTGTACCGTAGGAAAAACTTACCAGATGTAAAAGGAGGGCGTAGGGAAACTACTTCGCGGAAATCGTCATAATTAATACCGGAGTTGCTAAAGTGTACACGCTAATGAGACGAGTCGGCAAAGCAGAAGATCGCGTCGTTAGTTATGTGCAATAGTTTCTTTCTGATTGAAAAAAAGCTGGCATTCAAAATCATTTCCAATTTCGATGTTCTCGTATCCGAGGCAAGCAAATGAAGCTTTTAATATTTCTGGCAATTTGCGCCATCAAAAATATTTATAAATTTGATGCTTTAATTGAAGATCGAAAATCGTTCGCAATTTTGATATTCCCAGATCCGACGCAAGCAGATCAAGCTTTTAACATTTCGAGCAATGTGAACCATCAGAAATATTTGTAATACTGTTCGTTTTAATTAAAGATCGAAAATCGTTTTCAACTTTTATATTCACTTTTTATATTCACGGATCCGACGCAAGCAATTACTAGCATAAAAAATATTTGTAATAATACTATTTAATATTGATTCCAATAAAACGAAGATGGGCAGGAACATAATCGAAGTAACGTTTGGTTTCCATCGAAATCCTAAGTTTCGTGGGTCGCTGACCTGCTCCAGTTGCGAAGTAGCTTGATGGTTCCGGAAAGTACAATTGGGATTCAATTTCGAGGCAGAGACGCGCGTTGATTACGCAATCTCCCTTTGGCTAGGGAGAGAGATATATATATAGAGAGAGAAGGGACCTGAAACGGGACGGAACGGAACGTCTTTGAGGATAGCAGAATGCGAAACGTGGGGGCGTTAGAGGAGAGAATGCCGAGGACCCCAGTGATCGGAACACGTTCAACAGGACCCGCCGGACAGGATACGCTCGAACCAGGAATATCGGGGACGTCGGTGAATCGTACGCGTGACTCGAATACATATACGACTACAGCCGCGGCTGGCTGCTCTACCGATATCACCGGACAGAGTCACAAAAGTCAAGATATTTCTCGCTGGGCCGTAATCAACGTGTCCTCTCTCCCCGGATCTTGTGTCGTCGTCTACTCTCTGCTCGTCGACGTCGCACCGAATACACCCGGCGACTTCCGGTTCTCCGATACAATAAGCTCGCTCGACCACCGGATACAGTGGTCTTACACATGTACACACCGCCATTCCTGATTTCGAGAGCTCCCTCCCCGCCCCCTCTCTCCCGGGGGAATGCTACACACTGAACAATCAGATTTTTACCAAAATTTCGCTGTGCACGATGCGGACCACCCTTCATCGAACTGGCGCCTGCGGTTCCCGGATATTGCCAAATCGAAGATGGTGTTTGTCATCTTTGGATGGTTGATTTATTGGAGGAGCATAAGTGTTTGTAACAAGGATTAGTAGATCGAATGTAAAATATTGGTTGGGAAAAAAGTTTCTTCGTATTTTAATGCAGAAATGAATCAAGTTTTTTCCATATTTTAAGTGAAGTTTATTAAATCAAATTTTTCGTTTCAAATCCGTTTTGATCGACTACCTTTTGCCATTTTTGAGGTAAAACCATAATCCCCTCATTATAGAACTTCTGTGATTTCTGGGCGAAAAACTGCCACACGTGATTTTCCCAGGCCTCTTTTGAAGTCAACTTCACACCATTAAGAGAGTTCTGTAGAGACCGAAACAAATGGTAGTCTGATTGTGCAATATCAGGACTATGGAGTCAGGTGTTGGTGCAGTGTTTGGTGGGTAACCCTTCGCGTATTGCACAGCAATCTTTAATTAGAGTGCCATACCGGGGAGTCCCATACTATCCCGGGGTTGCGATGATCCCGGGTGTCGTGCATAAAGCATTTCGACTCCCAGCACCATAAACAATAAAAAAAAGAACTATACGATAGATGCATCAAAACTTCCCACCCAGGCTCTGTTAATTTTTTATGGGTCGTCGAAGATGAGGGGTTGGCATTATTGTGATGAAAGACGACGCCTCTCGATTGCTTGACGTAATCTTTCCAGTTTTTGACTGTAGAGTCAACTGACTTAGAATCAATCATTTGACCGGATGGCAGTAGCTCGTACTGAATGATTGCTTTAAGTACCCACCAAACGCACAGCATCGCCTTCCTTGACGTCAATCCTGGCTTTGCCACGGTTTGCGGAGCTTCGCCACGCTTTGACCACCATCTTTTTCATACATTATTGTCGTACGTGATCCATTTTTCATCGCCTGTAATGAGCCGTTTCAAAAAAGGTTCGATTTTGTTTCGTGTTAGCAACGACTCGCAAATTGAAATTCGGTCCATTAAATTTTTCAATGTTAACTCATGAGGCACCTAAACATCGAGCTGTTTTTTGTATCCAGCCTTCTTTAAACGGTTTAGAACTGTTTTGTGGTCGATGATTAGTTCCTTACCGATATCACGACTGCTAATGTGCCGGCCTTGCTCAACTGTTTGCATGATTTCATCGACTTTTTCAGTGACGGGTCGACCAGAACGAGCTGTATCGTTGACATCAAAATTTCCAGATTCAAAACGCTTGAACCAATTTTGTGCCACACGTACTGATACTGTATCACGTTCATAAACATCACAAATTTTTTTAGCAGCTTCAGTCGCATTCTTTTTTGTAATAAAATTTCAAAATGTATCGAATTTCTTCTTTGTTTTCACTCATTTTCAAAACGTAATAACTTTTGGCTAAATAAACAAATATCACAATTTCTTGTTTGTAATTACTCTACGATATATCACCTTTCAGGCGCACTCAAGTAATGCCAGATGCGATTAATATTAACAGAGTTATGACATGGTGATACCATCTATCGGGAGAATACGGAGAAACTTTTTCTCAACCTATTAGTAAAAAGTTCAACAAATATAATTTCGAGGGACGTAAAGATAGTCTAGCCAAGTAACTATAAGATGGATTAAAGTGTCTCGTTGTTTGTCCGTGTCAGTGCAGACTCGCCTAATAGGTAGGGATAGGGATAGGGATCTTTAATCGCGACCCGACATCGAGGACTGCGCATCAAGAAGGAAAAGCAACGACGCGGAGCCTACAACGCGGAGCAATCAGCATCCGTGCGTGGATCGAGAGCTCGCATCGGCGTGTTTTCTTTTTCTCGTCCCGTTTACTTTTTTCCACAGTGAAGCCTTTAGAACGCGGAGCCTCTTTTACCGAGCCGAGTCGAATCGGGCCGGGTCGGCTCGCGAGTACCCGACCCTTTCATGGCGATGTTGCACACAGTTTTCTATCCGGAAGCCGGCGTTGTTCGCGGTCGCGCTTTCATCGAGCGTTTTCTCTAATTGCTTTGGGTCGGAATCTTAACCCTTCGGGCACCACCAAGAAACTGTCCTATTACGAGTGCCTAGTCGCCCATTAATTTCATTATCATGTTTCTCTATCTGCACTATTTTGTTAGAAATGAAGGTGACCTCCATTTTTTTAATTCAAAATGTCTTTTCCATTTGTGATCTTGTGTGGCCTTGAAGATCATTGTCGGATACAAAAATGGATTCGTTTTGGCACATGCTAATAAAAAAGTACATAGCATTCCATTTAACACGTTGACTGCCAACTACGAGTTATCTCGTAGTTTGTTTACTTGCCATATTTGTGCAGCTACGATGAAATTCGTAGTATATCAGAGTAAATATGAACAGATAGCCTCAGGGAAGAGAACAAAAAATCAAGGTTGGCTTATATGAACAGAAAATTTATTAATAAATTAACAGAAAATATAATCATAGAAAGTTTATTCAAAATCAACAAGCAAGAGAATATTTAATAATATAATATGATTAAATTAAATTGACTTTTTACACCGGGATCCTGAAAAGTACCGTGGCAGTCAACGTGTTAAAAAATTGAAGATCACCTTCATTTCTAAAAAAAAATTACAGACACTATTAGGCTTCGTACAGACCTAAACAGCGCGCCGAACCGCGCGCCGAACCGCGCATTTCGACGAACATTTCGCCGCGCCGAACGCCGCGCCGAACGGCGAACGGAACGAGTTTTTGCTATTTCCAGAATTTCTTCCGAACAACTATGGAAGCTGCAGCGGTGTATACTACACAAAGAAATACAGAAAATGTTGGCAGTTTATTTAGTGAATCAAAGTTTATAAGTGAAATTTTCAGGTCAGGACGAAGTATTAAAAACATCAGATTACATTATTTGAATTTTTGGAGATGTTGCTGTGCAAATGCTATCCATTCGCGATCGTGCGCGCCGTTCGGCGCGGCGTTCGGCGCGGCGAAATGTTCGTCGAAATGCGCGGCGAAATGCACGCATTCGTGCGCGTGGTCGATCCATTGGATCCGGGAACGCTGCGAACGCGAATGCGTGCATTTCGCCGCGCATTTCGCCGAACGCCGCGCCGAACGGCGCGCACGAAATGTTCGGCGCGCGGTTCGGCGCGCTGTTTAGGTCTGTACGAAGCCTTAGAATTGTTTCAAGTACAAAACTATTGGCTTATTATTTTGTCCCAGACTGTATAGAAAATATTAAAAAGTCTGAACATTTTGACAATACCCCTAACATCATAGTGGTTAATCTTGGTTGGTTGTGGATATCCCCTCCCTCCGCACGAACCAAAGAATCGAGGCGGAGTTTGTTCGCGTTACTTAGAAATCCGCCGCGACCCGCCGAGATTTACTTAACACACAGTTTCCCGATCCGCGATCCAACCATCAGCTTTCATCTTTTCCACTCGCAGAATTTTCCGAGGGCTTTACTTTCGCCAAGCGCTCCCGCCGTGATCCAGATTCCGAGGAATCTCCATGACGGACGAGCAACTCGCCGAACTTCTCGATTTGAACGTTTTCACGGGAAACTAGAGAAACACTCGGAAAATCCTCGCGATAACTCGCTCCTCTCGATATCAATTACAGCTCGATGGACAGCCGATTTTAGCGGGCTACCGGGTTTCTTGACATTTCTCAACATTCATTTTCCAACGTTGAGATAAACTATTGTGGGATTTAATAAATTCGAGATTAGGAACAAAACAATTTAATGGAACTTGAATAACAAATACACACGTTAAATAAATAAGTACAGCGTCGACTCGGCACAATTCGTACCGCTCGCTTCGACGTGCAAAACAACTCTGACTTTTTCCCCATCGGTATTTTTTAGTGAGCCCTTCCGTCCCCTCTAGCTTTCCCAACGGACCCTCGGACTTTCCCAACGGCCCAAACGCTTTCTCTTTATGGCCCACGGAGGCCTCGCGCTCGGTTCCTGAAAATCACGCGTTCTAGGTACAGTCGTAAATCCTAAGACATAAATCTAGCCTCGGCGAGGGTTGTGACGAATTTACGATGCTACACTATCTTAGAAATATTTCTTTCATTCGAAGAGCTTCTCTTAATCATTGCATTCTTCCAAATTGAAGAAATTAAGTGAATAAAATCCTCCTACCTGTTTATAGAAATTCATTTCAATTTTCCGCGTGAAACATAACAGCATTAATTTGCAGCAGAGATCAAAGGAGCCGCCACTCGATCTCGATCCACGATGTGTTCTGAGGCAGATTATGGGTAGAGATCCTCGGTAGAATTTTTCCCCGGGACTGGTAGAACGATATTACATACTTAGCTGAGCGGCGCAGCTGCAGCGTCCATAGAGACTGGAACATCCGTCATATCTGTTCTCTTTGCTCCTTTTCCCGCGATCCTGTTCGCTCTGTGCACCTTTTGTCTCGCGCACGATGAAGCAGTTATCCTTCGCGGGACTTGCTTTCAATTTTCCTCGAGCGGACATGGAAATCAGCAACGTGATTCCCTGCGAAACTTCATCGGCAGGAAACCGGCATCTTTTTTTTAAGGACGATGGAAAAAATGCAATTGCGCACACCCCAGAAGGGGTTAGTGCGGGACTCAGGTGTCAGGTGGACGGGCTACCCATACCCACTAAAAAACCATCGCCCGGGACAGTCAATGGACTTCCCCTCTACCAACAGTTCTGTGCTTGAGCTTTAAAGTATAGTCGATATTTCTGTGGTTGTCAGGAAGAACACCGCACGTCACATACTTTCACTTTCGAGATATTGTCGTTTAAAGTTTTGATCACTAATGCTTTCACATAGAGCTTAACATTGGTTAAATTGCATTATTTTTTTGAGACTTTCGAATTTTTCATGACTTTTTCTGGTAGATATGTAAATTCTATACTATGAAGCAGAATTAGTGCATAAACTCAAATTATTTGAAATTGTGACGTGCGGCGTTTTTCCTGATAACCAAAGATTTGCGAGTTGTATGCGAGACTTGATGCGTTTGATCGACGAGCGTCGTAGCGAAGCGTCGATGACGATGCGACGAGCGCCGATCAACGGAAAAAGGAAGAGAGTCGCGTAGGAACGTTCGAGGCATGAATCACGTGTCGTCCTTTTGCTTTAAAAATTTATGTAGAGATCGTGGTGCCAATTAAGTGTACTTTATGTTTGTTTCTGTGTAGTTCCTAATTCAAATATACTATATTATCCTTGTTGTATCGTTCAAATGGAACGTTGTATCGTTCCTTGTTGTAAATTCATCTCTAAGTGTTTTATTACGAATCCTGACATTACCGCAGAGACTACTACAAAAGAGAAACAGGGTCCCGCTTTTCGCATTGCGCCTGTTTCTCTAGGGTCTCAAGCCTTTAGGAAACCGGCATCTGTAATCTACCAACTGGATGGGGAAACTACAAAATGACAGTGAATAGTTTGACACATCATCTCGTATACTTCCTTTAAAGCTAAATATCAGCGAGAAAAGACGCAGAATTGATGTGGACGCCGGAGACAAACATGTTTGAAATCGCGACGGGTATGGACGCGCAAACCCGGTTCCGGGAACGTATCGTCGGATTGCCTCTCCCTCGGGCCTGAGCACGGGATATTTGCCTGGCATCTAGATACCATCTCGAACAGATATCGAAACCAATCTCGAAACAGTTCGGATCCGCATCGTCCCGCCTTTGTCAATCCTTTTGGTTAGCAAGTTTCCTGGAAAAGTTGCCGTATCGACGCCTTTCAAAGAACGACCGATGGATCGTCGCCTCGTGGGACGCAACCTAGAGCAGATGCACACGTTCCACACGCGCCTGTGCGCGGATTCTTCGGACGAATCGTGAAAGCATTTCTTATGGACGCATCGAGATGGATTGGAGGGACTTGCTTCGGTTTTTGTTGGATGCACTGCTTTGTAATCAATTCATGAATGCTGGGATGTCTATCGTGCTGTTTAGAGAGGTTCTGTTACGGGCACACGTTTATCCTAGAGTTCACGGTAATGATCAGAAAAGAACGAGAAGCGTTGATGTGCGTTCAATTGATTTATAATGGAGATGTTCGCAGATCTGCGAGCGGACACAGTAATATTGGGTTGGGGAAAAAGTCTCTTCGTATTCTCCCGATAGATGATATCACTATGTCATAACTCTGTTAATATTAATCGGATCTGGCATTACTTGAGTGAATCTGAAAGCTATCGTAGATAGCGTAAAAGTATATCGTAGAGTAATTACAAACAAGAAATCGTGATATTTGTTTATTTAGACAAAAGTTAAAGTCGTGAAAATGAGTGAAAGCAAAGAAGAAATTCGATACATTTTGAAATTTTATTACAAAAAAGGAAAGAATGCGACTCAAGCTGCTAACAAAATTTGTGATATTTATGGACTGTTGTATAATATTTATGATGGTTCAAGCGTTTTGAATCTGGAAATTTGATGTCAAAGATACACCTCGTTCTGGTCGACCCGTCACTGAAAAAGTCGATGAAATCATGCAAACAGTTGAGCAAGGCCGGCACATTAGCAGTCGCGATATCGGTAAGGAACTAAACATCGACCACAAAACAGTTCTAAACCGTTTAAAGAAGGCTGGAGACAAAAAACAGTTCGATGTTTGGGTGCCTCATGAGTTAACATTGAAAAATTTAATGGACCGAATTTCAATTTGCGAGTCGTTGCTAACACGAAACCAAATCGAATCTTTTTTGAAACGGCTCATTACAGGCAATGAAAAATGGATCACGTACGACAATAATGTACGGAAAAGATCGTGGTCGAAGTGAGGCGAAGCTCCGCAAACCGTGGTAAAGCCAGGATTGATACCAAGAAAGGTGATGCTGTGCGTTTAGTGGGATCATAAAGGAATCATTCACTACGACCTGCTGCCATCCGGTCAAATGATTGATTCTAACCTCTACAGTCAACAACTGGAAAGATTACGTCAAGCAATCGAGAGAAAGCGACCAGAATTGATAAATAGGAGAGGCGTCGTCTTCCATCACGATAATGCCAGATCCCACACATTTTTGGCGACCTGTCAAAAATTAAGTGAGCTTGGCTGGGAAGTTTTGAAGCATCTATCGTAATCTTTTTCTTTTATTGTTTATGGTGCTGGAGGTCGAAATGCTTTATGCACGACACCCGGGATCATTGCAACCAACACCTGACTCCATAGTCCTGATATTGCACAATCAGACTACTCTTTGTTTCGGTCTCTATAGAACTTTCTTAATGGTGTGAAGTTGACTTCAAAAGAAGCCTGTGAAAATCACATGTCGCAGTTTTTCGCCCAGAAATCACAGAAGTTCTACAGTGACGGGATTGTGGTTTTATCTCAAAAATGGCAAGAGGTGGTCGATCAAAACGGCATATACTTGATTTAATAAACTTCATTTAAAATATAGAAATTTTTGCATTAAAATACGAAGAAACTTTTCCCCCAACCCAATATTACGACTGATAGAGTCGGGGGCAAAATTAAGTGGACGCTCTTTAAAAATAACTTTTTCAATCAAAATCGATTTACGAAAAAAAAAGATATAGAAAGATGTAAGAATTTATGTATTTTTGAAAAAGACAATGTGAACCACGGAATATGCAGAAAGAAAAGCGATAAGATTCCATGAGTCGCGACAGCGACAAGGAGATCATGCAGCTTTGAGTTATCGCTTGTCCTAATTCGAAGCAGCCAGCATCGAGGGAGAATTCTCGTCGCGAATATCATTGGGAATCGAGTCGGAGGCAGCTCGAACGGTGACTCTCGATCGCGATAAAATCGGGGATGGGAGGATCGTGGCGGGTTATTGGTGTATTGTTCCCGGGACGGAAGAGAATAGCCGTCGATCGCGTCGCGAGTCACGCTCCTGGCGCACTGCCGTCCGCCGAAGATCCTCGTAAAGCGAGATAAAGTTATGGCGACAGCCGGCAACGCGCGGAAGAAACGCCAGGATATACGAGGCTTGTCGTTATTATCGGTCACGACCCACGAACCACCTACCGAACGACCCTTCATTCTACCAGCGTCCCACGATGGTGCCACGAAAAAGTCTTTTTACCTTGCTGTCGATTTTTACGTTGTGATTTTCTATCGCGAAAATTAGAGCAGCAAAATCAATAAAAATATTTCTACGAATAACACTCACCGCTTGCCTGACAACTTAATTCCACGATTTCGCACTATTTCATTCCGCCTGATGGAAAATAAAATAATTCGTACATTGGACAGGGTGTATAGAAATAATATTGCATTTATATCAGGTGTACAAGTAAGTTCGGTGCCTTTATATATATTCAATTGTGATTGCATTTCAAATTAAAATTTTCTCCCGCCGCTTTGGTGTTTTAAATTTTAAAGCATCAACCTTAACCTACTAAACGCACTACATAAATTTACGCTAATTGGTACATCATTTCAGAAAACAATACTTTGCACCATGGCGTTTAAGAAATAGCACATTCGACGTTGTATTCTTTTTGCGTTTGCGTCAAAGAAAAATGCTGCTGAGGCTACGAAAGTGATTTGTTCCGCGTTAGGTGAAAATGCTGTGACCTATAAAACATGCAAGAAGTGATTCCAAAGGTTTCGTAGTGGAAATTTTGATCTCAGTGATGAAGAACGCAGTGGAATACCGAAAAAAGTGCAGTCCGAGAAATGAGAGCAATTATAAATTATTGAATGGAAATCCTTGTCAACAACAGAAACTTACTGAGGAACTTGGTGTAACTCAACAAACAATTTCCGTTCGTTTGAAGAAGCTTGGGAGCTTCGAAACGTAACGATTGCTTTTTTTATAAATAAAGATCAAATTATGCTGAAAAGGCACCGAACTTATTTGTACACCTAATAATTTCGTATCGATAGCAGCTACAAAAAATCTAGAGTTGTAGAGTAGCCATTTCACCAGCAAGTGTGCGTAGCATAAATCAGAAGAGCGTATTCTACCCGTTTGAAAACCAGCTTTCCAGGCAGCTACTATTCCAGGGCATTTGCCGGTCTAGCGACGACGGCGACGCGTGAAACGGTAGCGTTCACGCAAAGAAAGCTTTGTTACCGATGCTTGGTTCGGGTTACCATATTACAGATTACCGTCACGACGTACCACCTGCCATGCAATTTTGCTTGGACGAGAGAGCAGGTTCCTCGTGAGAAGGACGCAAAATTCGTTCGCGGGTAATTTCTACGAAGGAACCGTGAAGAGAGAGGAGAGAGTGACTGTGTCCGATGAATAATGTGGAATTTTACGGCCTCGTAAACGATTCCGACGTACCCGTAACTCAGCGACGGCCTCTTTCCCTTCTCGTCTTTTACTTTTCCCGGCTACAGACTCTCTCCCTTGACATTGTTCCCTGTCCCCTCCTGCTGCGCCATTCGTTTCCAGTTTTGCTCGCGAAAACTTGTCGTGCGCCGCGGAAAAACATTTTAGACTCGAAATTGATATATCTGTCCGTATTTCCTCGTTTCCGGCTGGTTAAGACGTTTATTCACGGTCTTGTTGCCGCTATAAAACTTCCTTCTTAACTTGCTGTTTTCTAATTCACTGCTGGGGAATGGCTGAACGGATGCTGTGCACAAAGTGTAAGGGGAATCCACAAGTAAATTAAGGATCGATATTTATTTCAGACAATGCGCCCGAGCAATTTCTTTGGAATTGT
The DNA here is from genome assembly GCA_028455795.1 of Lasioglossum marginatum. Taxonomy (NCBI): domain Eukaryota; kingdom Metazoa; phylum Arthropoda; class Insecta; order Hymenoptera; family Halictidae; genus Lasioglossum; species Lasioglossum marginatum. Next base: position 7,478,755 of record CM052265.1, read on the forward strand.
AGAAAAGAAGAAGAAATGGTATACATATTTAAAATTGTATAACAGCATTAAAAATCAACGCATTGTAGCCCAAGTATTGGACCATCTGCCTGTATTAAACCTCTTTTTTATCTCTCTACATTGACAAGAGAAACTTTTTACCACACTTAGGCTATTTCGAAGCCCCAGTGTCCCCGCGAGAATTCGCATGGGATTGGAATAATGCAAAAAGCAGAGAAAAAGGTCTGCGATTCGACTCCGTCCAGGAGCCAATAAATCTCCGAATCGCGTGTAGTCCTTTTTATAGACCGTCTTCAAGCCTCGACCGGGTAACTCCTCGATATTCGAGCGATCGAGTTAAATGAAACGCAGATACCCGGTACCATTCGTTGTCCCTTGGATTGGTTCGGGCCAGGATTACGCAAATATTTCCCGTCTGCCCCATTGGTTTTTCTGGTGCTCCTCGTTCCCCCGATCCAGCAGCTCCGGACGTATCCCATTTGTTTTCGTGAAGCGAACGCCACGGTCTGCTCGTTCTTTTAAAGCGCGTCAGTTAGGACAGCAAGGATACCCGTACGGTTAGCGTACGGGTATCAGGATCCCGTTCTCCTCTATTCTCCTCTACGGTTCGCAGCACACGTTTCGATACAGCGATACAGAGACAAACGGTCTCGTTGCTCCTTCGATGGGTCCGGACCCTTGCTCGAAAGGGCTGCGAGCTGCTGCGAGCCGAGAGAAACAATGGCTGCTTGCAACGCGTGCAGCTGCGTTTTTCAGATTGATGGCTGCCGGATACTTTGCATTTCAATCTCCGTCTGACCTTTGCGGTTAAAAATTATATTGGTGCATGTGAAATGTGCGATCTTAGAATGCAAATGTTCAAAGGAAACGCTTTGATCGAGAAATATTATTACAGTCTACAAATGTATTATAAATCACTGCGATAAAGGATAAACTTCACTTTAACGGACTCAAAATTTGTGCCTTTCTCCTATAAATTATAATGTATTTGGTATGTAATCCAGTAGATTTGTACCCGGAGAACCTGCAGATCGAAGTTTCGATTCTGTAGGATCAATGTTTCAGGAGTTATGCTTGCTTAAAGTTGAGCATTTTTCAGTGTTTTTGACAGGTAAGGGCGCCGCTATATTGGTTTGTAGTGACGATCGCGAGCCGCGTACTAATAATTTATAGGAGAAAGGCACAAATTTTAAGTCCGGTAAAGTAAAGTTTACCCGCGATAAATGTTGTGTAATATTTCTTCAATTTGATTCACTTAATGTTTCCAAGATCTTCTTCATTCGGTCTTCTCAATTATAATAATTGTCAAACTAAAGCAAATATCAAATGAAAATGTTAAGTGACTCCGTTTCATATACACTTTTCGCAGTGAAAGGGTTAAAGCACCGTTTCTCCTGGAAAGTTTCCTCGTTCGACCACAAATCACGGTGATATTTCCACGGAACTCAGCTCGTACACGAGTATACAAGTGCTTAATTATTGACCTACGCTTCGCACCCAACAATCGTCCTGCAGCATCGTGCCAAGTGTTTCAACGTTCTCGGTTTGTTCCACGTCCTCTGATTCGCTATGGCACACAGTAGCGTTATTTGCTCGGTTTAGCTGGCTCAAATTGTTCCTGGCTATATAATTTCCATAAAACGTGCACACGTTTACGAACGTACTATGTTTTAAGAACATGGGAGAACTGTGTGTCTGACGAAGCTATCATTTTCATTTGAATAATTGGAGTATTCAACATCGAAGCGATGAACAGAGCAAATCTTTTCGAAACGACTAGCTTTGAAGGAATTCCATTTTGGTTCCATTTTGGAAGTCCTCTCCGATTTCAATGACCTTGAAATATGTTCTCAAGGGTTCCCGATGATTAACCTCTTGCTGTAACATTTTCTTTTCAGTTACAGTGATTAAAACAGCTTTATCCCTCAAAATGTCGTAGAAGAGAAAAGAAAATTTATATTTTTTGTACGGCTGCGTTTATTGTAATGCTTAAATATTGATTACAAACGAATCAAATTGAAAAAGAAAGGCATAACATTCATAATTTAGTTTAATTTATTGATACATAGACATAATTTAGTTAGACTTTGTTAAAATCTTCATCACGAGTCTGACTCGTTAAAATACGGCAAGGAGTTAATAATAAAACCGCGTCCAACATTTCGAAATCAAAAAGCTCAGAGTTTCTGCAGCGTGTATCCAAGAAAAGGTTGTGGTCGCGAATGGTCAAACTGGTGTTGGGTGGTTGGTTTCGTGTATTTCCTGGTGGAGAGGGCGTCCTTGAACGTGGTGACAGTCGTAAGACGTTCTCGGAAACGACCAGAATTTATGTGCGATGGAAATTTTCGAATGGATCCCGCGTCGCGGCCACCGAGCTCGGGGCCCGGCTATCTATAACATAATGCTCGCATTCGACGGCTGCGATGGTATCGAGCGACGTTTCTCGATTGAATCTGCCCGGCTCTCGCGGTCGAAGCCACACCAAGACGGAACCGATCCTCGCCGGTGGAATCGCAGCTCGCCAGCATCGCGATAAATCTCGATATCGTTCCCGATACCGTTCACCCTCAGCTGGCACCCTGGCTGATCAATTTTATCGCCCTTGGAATCGTCTGCAATCTCCTCACTACACCTCCCACTCCTCCTTTTTATATATCTATATACACGCACGACCGAAATGGCCGCTACATCGCCGGAATCGAGAAAACGTTTTACGCCGCCCTCATACTAATCGGATATTGTTCGGGATCGGTACTCGAACCATGCGCGCGGTGCTGTCCCGTCCAGCATGCTGCCCCGTTTAGGCGACCCGGATGGTTCGGAGTCGATTTCTTTGGAATCTTTATCGCTGGAAATCGCCCCGTGCCTGGAGAACACGCACTGCTGGCGTCCGAGTGCGATTGCTTTCTGATTTAGGCTATCGTGCTGTTTGCGGATGTTGGGGATTTTAGTTTGAAAGTTGTGGTCCTCAGCAGGTGTCTTCATTTTGGACCTAAGTCGCAGGAGGGGCGTGCAATCATTTATTATTTTGGTGTGCTCAAAAAATTGCTTAATAAATCTGCAAAGTTTCGAGTCACAATACCCACTAGCTTCCGTTAAAAAAACTCCAAAAGCAAGCTTTATGTCGGGTGAAATCTCGTCGAGGATTCGCAGGAATGAAAATTTTCGTAGACCCGTGGGGATCATGGTATCGGAACAATGGCGGCAGGATCCTCTCGGATAGATTCAATTGGCCGATGGTAAGAGACGGTGGGCACGAATCGGTTCGCGACGTTCGTCCGATAAATCTCGGTATCACGATCAACGTCGCGATACATCGTCCGCGGCCGTGGCTTTTACTACCTTGTAAACTCTTGCCGCGATATTTCCGCGGGCAGGCCACGCCGATAGAGAGGATAACCGTAAAACTGGTGTACGGTCTCGCGTTAGTCGATGTCCTGAAATAAATCTCCGAGTAATCCGCGATAGAAACGGACAATTTAGGGGACGCTCTCTGTCTACTTTCCAGAACGAGAGCGGCAGCAGCAGCCACGGCAACCAGCGCGCTATCGTTTTTCACGTTCGGGAAAAACCGACAGACCCTGTAACTGGATATCCCGGGTGGCGATATCGCGTCCACCGCGATATATTCCGTGCATAAATCTATCGGCACGCAATACGCAGCTATTATCCGCATACCTTGCGCGAGTGTTGCAGATAGATAGGCAGTTTTCCTCGACAAAAGGATCACGTTCAGGCGAGGACGAGGTCGATGTTTCCGCGCACGTGCGCCCTGTCCTCTTTTCCTTATCCTGATCCCTGCACACGACTGTCTTCGGCGTGATGCGCCAACGTGGAAATCCCGAAACGATGGACACAATTCGTATATGTCTTAACCAGGGATTCTACCCCGATTCCTAACCCTAACCCAAACCCGGTTAACCAAGGAAGATTGTTCGGCACCAAAGAGCATAATCATAGATAAGGAAAGAAGTTCAAACTTCGTACTCAGAACCCGCTCATAGTATGAGTTACAGATTTTCATGGGTTACAAAGAACTAAAACCGATTCGGATTACGGTTACGATCCCTGTTTTAAAACTTCCCGACCATAACCCGCTCTTACCGGGTTAACCGGGTTACAGTTAGACATCTAGTAACCGGTTACCGAAGCTACGCGGGTTACAGCGGGTTATTGAGAACCGAATCCGATTAACCTCGAATTTTAAGGGGGGCTCCTTGAGTAAATTATTCAAATCAGTGCGAAATTTTAGGAATTCTTTATAAAGGTGGCATTTAACCTCAGGGGTATTTTATTGGCTAATTAAACAGTATAGATTTTTTTCAATACAACAAGAATGTCGTTTTAAAGTTATGATAAATAAGCCCACATAAAAAAATTGTACTGTACAACTTTTAGTATTTTCAACATGAATGGCAAAGAAGTTCTAATCACAACAACCATAAGATAAATAGCAATGCAAGAGGTTGGCCTAATTTAAAATCACGGACCCATGCGAAATAATAGATGCTCGTTCCATAGCGTATCTCTGAGCCACAAACCGCGACCAACCAACTAGCACAAACCTAATTTGAAATTTTCGGCAGGGCCCGTGCAAACGAATGATAAGACGTCGAGATTCAAGGTTTGGGCTGGAAATGGCAGGAGCGGAAATAGTGCGTCCGGTTAGGGGGGCCGCGAACGTTCATCGCGATGAAAAGGGAGGCGAACGATCGCGAGCATTTTCCTAGTTCTCCGCTTTTAAAGTAACAGTGCCTCGTAGCAAGGACAACGATCGCTTGTCAAACGCAAACGTTCGACCCTGCTGCGATAAGAAAAATGGAGGACGAGTCTGTGGAACGGGTGAAGTGAGGACGAGGAGAAAAGACTCGCGGGACAAGCGAACAGAAAGTGAGAAAGAAAGAGAGAATGTGTTCGACTGGCAGATACGGCGTGCAGCGAGTCCATCTTTCCCGGTCACGTTTGCTGGGAGTCGGCAGCGTTCGTAAAACATCCAATTTCCGTAGAAGGCGCAAACCATAAAACACTACGGTGTTTCTATTCCGGTGCGGCGAAACGACGGGCACGCGGGCATCCTTGTTCGACGAGTTTTATCGTTCGCCTAACCGGGCCGACGGTTCCGTGACAACCTGCACGAAAATGGAGGCGGGTTCGAGACATGGCAACTCTCTGAAAAGTCCCAAGGTCGCCGCGTCTCGCGGGATTTTCGACGGAAAAATGTCTGCAAGTAGCGTTTCGGGGCCACTAAAGTCGAAGACGCAAACGTCAATGACGCAGACAGAACCTTCGCCTTTGGTCTAGTTCGATTTTACTACAGAATCCTGAGATACAGACTGTCATAATAGCTGTCCGTCGTCCGACTACCATTTGGAATGTACGTATGGAATCCTCTAAAACGCAAAAAGATCGTATACGATATACGCAAAAAAATATCCCCTCCACTGTAGTAATCTGATCTCGGCTCGGGTATATAGGTGTGAACTACTAATACGACGCAGTCGTCGGTACAGTTCAAAGGCCCGTGCGTCCTCACAATGTAATAGCATATATACAATCTTTTTTATTATTACTCATTTTTTTATGAAACTTTCACCAATATATTTGTGGCATTTTTCTGATTAAGGTAAGACCAAACACGATATAATTTCAACTGTATTTAGTGGTTTAATTGACGATGAACGCTTCGGGCGCAAGGAAGGACAGCGTATGGGAAAGAAAGAGACGCGGAGAGTGGCAGTCGCTTCGGCCGCGCGCGGCCTCTCTTTACACGCGCTGTCCTTCTCTACTCAAAAAATAGTGTCCCGTCTACAATAAATGCAAACGAGTCCCCCCGAGGCTTTTACGTTTATAAAGGATTTATTGTATTGCCGTCAGTTAAGAACTAAATGCAAGAAACAACACAGATGAAATATAGTTATTATGGCGTCAGTTACCTTCTCAACGTATTGCAGGCATCCTTTTTCGAAAAATGGGTCACAGTCACAATTAATTGTCAGAAGCCCGGATCGTTCCAATATCCTTTGACAGACTCCCACGCACCCTCTCCCTTCGAGCAATCTTGTTCAAGAAGGGAACTCAACGAATCCCGTCGACGGCTTATGGAAATCGTAACGTGGCTCGCTTCTCCTTTTTCCATTCTAGTCGCGTTCCTGCGCTGAATCACTCGCCTGTATCCCGACGAAGCTGTAAATAAGCTCGACAGAGTTCTTTAATTAAAACACAGACTTTAATTGTCTCTTCATACATCCCCGACCAGAGGGAGAATAAAAACCGAAGATATACGGGCTGGTGGATGCGCAGATTGCCAAGAATTTATAGGCTTGCTTGCTTGTGCTGTTCCACGCTGCGAGGCACCACGATCACGTTCTGAACAGATTTCTGATTGTGTCAGAGACTCGTACTGTCGTAAATTTTAACTGGAATTTGAGGTAGTATCCCACCAAAATTGAAATTCTCTCGAGAAATTTCTCGATTAAAAACTGTATCTGGAAAGCAGATATTTTATATTTTTCACTGTTTTGTGTTTCACCAAATTTCTTCGCGAATGCATGAAAATCCGCAGTCTACATAATTGTGAGAGTGATATCTTAAGAGAGCAAAAGAAAAATCCGTTGCGAAAGTCGCGCAAGAAAAGATTCCTAAATCTCGCGTTATTTTCCCAACTTGTTACCCGGAGAGTTACCTCCGTGATATAACCGTCCTTGTAGCGATTCGGCGAGGCTGTGGGCGCCCGGGGCGCTTAATCGTTCGATTCGACGTCGACGGAAAACAGCGGGGACGGGAATCGCGACAGCTCGAGCCGTTATTGTCATGAAAAATCCAGCGGGGAATACAATTGCGACGGGAAAAAGTGTTTCAGAGAATACACAAAGAAATACGTGCGGCGCATATCGAGGTGGGCACCGGGACCAGAACGAGAACCAAAAGGGAACCTAAAAGGGGGGTGGAGCAGGGGCAACACGCTCGCATAAAAATAACATCGCCTCGGCCGGAATTTTCCTAAATTTTTAACGGTAATCGTTACGTGGCCCCGGCCCGATACCCAAGTCACGCAGCAGCCGGTCACCAACACGATGCAACTGCAGCTCTGCAGTCGTACACGTGCACCCTGAACATGTCCGTTCGTCCGTCTGTCTCCGCATCTTCCTGGCTGGTGATGAGAGCTGTGGATGCGCCTTGGGAATCCGATAAATTCGAATCGCCAGAATATTTTCTTGCGCCGAATGCCGATGGACTTACGGATTAAACACTCCTCGGAATTCTTCGACAGGTTCCGGTTTATGAGGATGGGTCTGGCATGTTTCTTTCAGGTGACGTGATGGCTCTTCGTGGCCTAGGATGGTGGACTGAATTTTGACTGGGCTTCCACATGACTTTCGATTGAATATTAACGCTTTGACTGTGTTACGTCCGAAGTGGACTTTTAGGAAATGTATTTAGCAAGGATAGAACGCAGTTTTTTTGTTCGAATAATTATAGAGTTTCCTAAATTATTTGGTTTATATCATAGAATTTTGATAGTTGAAGTCGAAGTTGGTTTTGAAATCGATTCTTATTTATTTGATAAGGTATTCTTGTTTATTTGATAAGATTTCTGAATTCGAAGTGAGGTTTAACAACGAAATAAATCTCATGGGTTAATAATCTCATGTAGTTGGCTGCTAACGGTCGTAACTCAGTTCGTAACTTAATGGAGGGAGTTCCAACTTGTTCCCCTCCGAGAACCGCGAGGTCCCCACCATTAGTCAAACATTTTCCCACTACTACGTACAGTAGTAGAGTTAGTGGGCGGCCTAGCGGCACGGGAACAGGGGCGAAGTCCTACGGCAACGATGAAGTTTAAGAGTGAGGGAAGAACCTAAGCGGGGAAGGTGCCGCGTATGACTCGCGAGCTACAAGTTGGAACTCCCTGGCTTAATGATAATGAAATTCAGTGTTCACTTCTCGTACAACATTATCGGAAGAAGATTGAAAATATATTTTTGATTTGTTAATTATTATCAGTGGCTGGACCACCAGACGTGACATCTGCCACGTGAGTCACGTACAGACAGCAGATTGTATGCATTTGTGAGAAGAACGAGTGTAATTAAAAACAGCAAAAATATTGTTATATCATTTACAACCTTAAACTAAATTTTTATTTCACTCCAGTTTGTTGTAACTTAGAATAACCTTGTTCCTCGTTGAAACAGAATTTCATTTTACATAACAGCTAGGTACTGCAGCGTGCTCCACGTCGTTTGAAAAGAGAAGATCGTGAGTCGAAACAAGACGGAAGAAAACACGTTGCGAGAAACTCTCTGCGATAGCCCGCGGCCGTTTTCGGAACCGATTCGTTCGATATCCGAGGAAATTCTGTCGACGTTTACTCGATCCGGAAGACGGCCCAGGTTCGCAACGGTTGTTTCGGGGGTGCAAGGGGGGCAACAACCTCTGGCGATTCTCGATCACAAAGTTTTCCATTCGCTCGCGTTTCGGCATGGTGTCTTTAGGACAATGCGACGCACGGAGGGAAACCACGAATTACGTCAGATAATCCACCGTTCCTTCGCAAGTACCTAGGTCGTGTACTCCTCGGGCAATGTCCTGGAAATCTGTGAAAATATTTTCAAACCGTGTCCTGACCACGGACCTTCTCGCCAGCGAAGAACCCTCTTCAGATTTCCTAGTGCACAGTATTCTCTCCGTAACTCTGAAAACTTCGGTCTGCAGAGTCACAATTACAGAAGAGGTGCTAAGACTCTTGCGAAATAAATTATTTTTGACAATAAATTGGAAAATTCAGTCTAACTTGAGTCCCTTAGTGGACAAGTGGCATAAGTCCAAAATTACGAAAAATGGAGTTTTTACAGAAATAGTAAGTATTAAGAATACTTGTTTTATTTAACACATTAACTTGCGTATATTTTGTTTTATGTTAATAAAAAATAAGAGTCAATTTTACATAATAAATGAAGTGACTGTAAAAATATCTTGAATATAGACTTACTCTACATTCGATTAAAGGAAACTGGTATATGTATACGTAGCACGTAATTCTATGAAAGAGGATATAGAAAATGCAGTGTTCAAATAATATTTATGTATGTACATAGTATAGATTTACAGAAAGCATTTCCAATATTAACAGTTTCTGATGCGTATTATAAGAGAAATATGTATTGTTATAATCTCGGTATTCACGACTTATGTGAAAATAAAGGATACTTTTATATTTGGGATGAAACATTAGCATCCAGAGGGTAGCAAGAAATAGCATCACGTTTAGTTAAATATATTAAATCTGTTGCTGGTAATGAAGATAAGATAATTATTTATAGTGATTCTTATACTGGACAAAATCGTAATATAAAAATACAATAGCTTTGTCTCTGTTAAAATTAATGCAAAGTGATGATATTGCAGCGAAAGGACATTCGTTTTTACCGAATGGTTCAGATTTTGGATGTGTTGAATCTGCAGCGCTCCATACATCTATTTACATCCAACAAGTTTGAGGTTTATGAAATGGAAAGAAACGAAATTTTTTCAACTAAACAGCTAGAACAGTCAGAACGTAAGAAAAATACATTAATACAAACTGTAAATTGACTCACTATTCAGTTGTTACCGCGAAAAATCGTTTGATATTTTTTATAAAACTAAGATTTCTGTGGATGTTGAGTTTGAAATATTAAATATTCAGCGTGCTCGGTGTGGCTACTGTTGAAAAATATAACGCAGGAAAATTTATATCCATTTGTGCGTCCTGTTTCTGCGGCCAAAAAGAAGGACATGTTAGATTTGCTGAAATTTAACCCTCCAATTCAGCATGCATTTTTTCCAAGCTTTAAAGACCAGTACAATTGAAGAAACTGATGAAGAATGCAGCAACGAATTATTAATACATTAATAGCCATATAGCGTTAAGTCACTTTCTCACAAAAAAGTAGTATCACAATTCAGTGCAATAATGGCACTTCATTATTCGTTACGTTACAGTTTGTTTACTATTGAAAAAAATATGGATTTTATTTTAAGTTTTAGTAAGACATAATTACTATTCTTTCACTTTATGTGGTTACAATGAAGTTACATTGTGAATTTAATTTTTTGTACGATATTACACGGAAGTCCAATTTCTACAATATTAAGAAAAGGAACTTAATTCACTTATCAACTAAAGGGCTCAATTGTCAGTAGTACTAGAATCTATTTTCTTTTCTTCACTTTTTTTACTTTTGTCCATTGCTCGTCACACCGTACAGCATTTCCAAAAATTGCATGCTAGTGCATACGTGAATAAGCAGACGAATCAAAACAGCGAACGGAAACTCAACGGTGCTTCAGGATCGACTTCGTCGACCAAGAAAGTTTCCAGTTGGCGACGACGAAAGGAAAACGCGCGGACATGCTGGATTCTGCTCGAGGATGAGAAGCAAACCGCTCGGACGACGCGGCTTGTCTCGGAATGGCCTTCTGCACAATAGCCGAGAGCCGCGGATCCGGTGGACCGAGAAAATATATTGCTAATAGGGTTTGCAACACGACCCGTTAGCCGGGAGTAATGCTTTACCGCGGCGGCACACGTTAAGCTCGTTTAACGAACTCCACTTTCCCGCTTCCACTTCCACTTTCGTCCAGCTTCTCGCTCTCGCTCTTTCGGCCGTGTTCTGGGCTTTCCAGGACACCGATCAGATTTATCGACTTCCAGACTGTATCACGCACTCGTTATTGGACTCTACCGTTACTTTGGGAGATTTAGCTCCCTCTCGAGCCATTCCCGCCTCGTTTCTTTTTCTTTTAACGAACGCCGCGCTGGCCTCCTACCCGTATCCATTACCGACGCGTTTAATCGCAAAGATAAAGGATCGGGAACGGTCTACCCGAACTGAAGCATTGTTCGCTTAACCAGCGCACTTCCCTTTCTCTATACTCCACAGTTCATCCGAATGCCTCGCTCAGTTGCGATTTTATACTTCATATTAATTTCAAAGTTGTTTCAAGGGTTGTTAAGGATTGTTCAAGGTGATCTACAGTTACGAACTCTTAAGAACTTTGATCAGATTTTTAAACACCCTATATTCGAAAATAAATCTAGAAAAGTGGAATCAGAAAGTATCTGATCAAACTCGATCCTCTATCGCCTTGTGACACAAATAAATTCGATTGAACACATAAATGTACATAGCAGTATTTAATTGCAAATAATAACTAAACTTTCCATTTGAATAAAAGTAATTTAAATAATTCCAAAAGTGATCTATTTATTATTTCTTATTTGCAAATAAAAGATTGTTTATTATTCGGATTGAGGTGAGTTTTTGGTCTTCTCTTATTTCTTGTATTTTGTATATATAATGAACACGTGCGCGTTTTTTGTCTGCCATAGCAACCTTTTCAGGTATACCGCCGGTGGTCGGGCCCGTCCGGAGGGTCTAGCTGTCTAATATAAAAAAATACAATTTAATTTATTATTTGTCGATGCAAATAATAATTGAAATTTGTCATTTTAAATAATTCATTTAGACTTGCTCAAATAATAAGTAATTATTTTTGCTTTTTATTTGAATATCCGAATAACAAATAACTTGTTATTTAAATTTTTATTTAAATAATTATCTATTTAAATATTGCCCAACACTGCAAAGCGGTGACTGAAAAGGAGACACAGGCGGTCAGGATTTAATCGTATGATTAATAAAATACGATCCAATATACTTAACTGATGCCATGTGTACCACCGATGGTAAATTATGTACAAGCTAAATAAACCAACCTCGATGAAAAGTCAATCAAAAACGACTCGGGACATATTGACGAATAAAATGAGAGATCGAAGTTGACCGAAAGCATTCATTTATTAATTTCCTCAGTTTTGCCGTAAATGCATAAAATCGGCAGACCGATATAACCGGCATAACCCAGACCTGACCCAGATCTAACCCAGACCAGTTAAAACGCAACATCGTCGCCATGTCTTCCAAAATTCAAACAACAATCGCAATACCCGCTCTATATTATCAGCATTAACGCGTGGCCGTGCTGCCATCTAGCGGTTCTGCTCGGTAAGCGGCGCGCGATCGTCACTACAAATCAATATGGCGGCGCCCTTATCTGTAAAAAACATTGCAAATTGCTCAACTTTAAGCAGCCGTAACTCCTGAACCTCTGATCCTACAGGATCAAAACTTCGATCTGCGGATTTTCCGGGTACAAATCTATCAAATTCCATACCAAATACATAATAATTTGTAGGAGAAAACGGTGAAGTAAAGTTTACCCAATCGGCAGTCAATCGGCGACACAAAAATGCGTTTCTTTTTGTTCCAAGCATTTGCTCCCGGAGTAAACTCTAATCTCTCCCCTTGCACAGAGCTTCCACAAGCCCGGCCAGGCCCATAGAGACCATATAGAATAGTACATAGTACACAGGGAAGCTACCTGCTACCTGCAGCTACAGTCTTGTCACGTTCGACGAGTTCCCCGAGTTCTTCGTGATGGTAACGCGGATAGCAGTGGTCCGTTGCTTATTTCGCTATCCCAGAACTGAGGACGTCGTCGTCCGTGGCTTGTCGCCTTACGTGCGAACGCGTCTTGTGCGATCTACGACACCAACAACGTCGCTTCTTCTGCGCGGTCCTGAACGCAAACGCCTCGCACCGTTATGCACGATCCGTCTTGCATTTGTTTACCCGTGCGTGCTTCCTTGCTGATTCCGTGGAACCCAGCGCTATGCAGTTTCCACACGTTTTACGGAGCTACGTCTCGCATACTGGGTTTGCCGAGTCACTGGACACAGTACTAACTTCGAGCAATGAAAGGGGAAACTGCTGCGCTGTGTTTTGTGGAGGGTACTTTTGAATGTTTGGCGACTGCGAAAATGTGCGAGAGGGGCTAGGAAAGGAGAAGGAGCTAGGTCCGCTAGAGGACTCGTCGATAAGACTATCTAGTGGGCCCGGTTGGGGACCCTTTTTTTATTTAAGGGTGGTGGGGAAATGCTATTACGCATACTCCCCTAAGATGAAAGTTGGAGGTAGTGTGGGGCTCGACTCCCCATAAGATGGAATTTGGGGGAACGAGACTTTTATCCCTATCCATACCTACTAAAACCCCACTGTCCAAGGGCTCTCACCCGTGTCCTCATCCATTGTCCAAGAATGAGTGCAAACAGGGTCCCACTTTTCATATTTCTCCTATCCGCACTTGGAGCTTCTTGGTTTATCCACTCATGTTCTTATATAGTCCGGTTAGGGACCCTCAAACACTTTCTCCATCAACCTTTCTCTTGTTCAACGCGCACCTTCGCTCTACCCAGCCCTCTGGGTAGTCCCAGTCATCTAATGCATAGACTGGGGATCTTTATGCGAATTAAAATCTTTTCGTATTTGTTGCACGAAACAGGAGAATATTCTCTCTTTAATCATTTTAGTAGATCGAAAATAGTATGAGGTCATTGCAAAAGTTCTTACTTATTGAAATACGCAGAGACAATGTGTAATTTCATTTGAAAAATAATTAGTTTCGAGTCCCTAGAATCGTACGAATAAAGAGGACCTTCGTGTGCTATTTTGTTGGTAGAACGAGTCAGTGAGACATTTTCAGGTTTCATTTTTCCCCGTGCGCTTATGGTCGAGCATTCAGTGTGCACTCGGCTCGCAGCTATCTTTTCCTCACCACGATCCGGATACACCATTTGCGGGATATTCTGCGACGCTATCGGACCAAGACGTGCCCAACCGCTTGTCGTCCTCCTTTCCCGCTCATGTACTCCAGACTACCTATAGATTCAAGCCTGTTGTCTGTTGCTCCCACACGGCAGCATTTGTCCGACAACATCACTAACAATTACCCGTGATTTCGATTTTCCCAGTAGAGTTTTTCAAGGAAGCCGAACACAACGATCTTATGTACCAAAGGGCACTCCTGTTCCTGCAAACAACTTTATCAAAGTAGAACAGATACGCTGGGTGTGAGAAAGGATGCAGAGATTATGTTACTATCTACCGGGCTCCAATACACGACGTCCCAGTTTACGACATCGGCATTTTGTTAGATGATAGCTTACATTTTGGATGTACTTGTAGAGCATGCAAAGACGAATCGAACGAGTACCATAATCGTATCGTTCCGATAATTTAATCTCGAGATAATTGTGTTTGAAAGGTAGTTTTTTCTCTCGAAAGATTAAATGACCAGAACGGTATATGGTCATAATACTCGTTTTATTAGTCTTGGCATGCTTTACAAGCACATACAAGGAAAAGTATAGGTTCACATTTGACAACGTAACCACGATCTTGAGATCTTAACACATTACCGACCGGTGATTATTGCATAATTTTGAAAAATCTATGGTACATGGCTAAACAACAATTTTTATTGTGAACTAACAAGTCACTCTCAATAACGTTATCTAATAGTTTCATTTAAGATTGCAATGTAAAAGAAAATTTCTATGCTTTCTTTTGGTACAGCACAATTATTGAAAATCCTATTAATAGGCTCCCGGTAGGTAAAGTGTTAATAAAATAACGTAGAAACTCGCTTTTCTATTCTAAAGGGCATCGAAGGGTTGGCATCTGGATCTGGTCGACTTTGAAAATCAGGGGCTCGGATATCCCGGCTGAAAATTGAACGTTCGACGGGGAACAATAGTAAAGTCGGGGAAAGGTCGTCTCCGTAAGAGAGGGAGAGCGGTTCTCGATTGTCACGGAAGAACAATGCGGGGGACGACGGGTTGAACATCGGATCTGTCTGCGTCGGTGGTGGGCGTGTGGGTGGCGGATAAACGCGCTATAAAAGGTCGTGAATGCCGGCATTAGCGGCGTTAAACCGGCGTCTTGGGCTCGGCCCCGGCTATAATCTCGGCCAAGATTACGACGTCCGTCTGTTGTACAGACTCCGGGGATCGAGCTGCGAGTCGTTTCACATCGGATATCCACCGAGGAATGGAGGAGGGGTGCTGGTGGTGGTTGTTCTTCAGGGGTCGGTTTCGCCGCTTCCGTTTTGCCACGGCTCGGCGCCGAACGGGCGAATCGTTCTCCGGAGAAAGGACGCGGAACGAGAATCTCTCAAGAAATCGTATCTCCCTTCTCTCGCTCTCTCTCTCTCTCTCTCTTTCTCTCTCTCAATATCTCTGTCTTTCGTTTCACGAATCGATCCCTGAACGAACGGTTTGCTCTACGATTTTATAGCCAGCGACGTTCGAAACGGAACGAACGCGATCAGGATCTCTCTTCCATTCGAAACGGAACTGACGCGAGTTCATGAACGGAGGAGGATGTGGGGAGGGGAATGGAAACGACCACGTAGCGAAAACAACTCCGAGAAGCTTGATGGCTCGACGTGCATTAGTGCCGTGGCTGATCTCGTCCCGTTGTCTTCAATCGCATCGTTTGTGTAGCGAGTTTCGGGAACGGACACTAGAGATCGTGCGCTATAACCGGCTTTAAACCTACCATTTTACTTTAAATCCTCGACTTTAAACCCTTGTCTGACGATTTAATTCCGACGCTCTTTGTATCGCTGTGCGTATCGTGTTTGTTGGTCGCTCTTTGATTGGTAATGCGCAGAATCGCCAGATTAGGCGAATTGACTCGAATCGAGTGGAAAATGTTACCCTCTCTGTCAGTACCGGATTAGTCACGTGACAGGCCTCACGTGACCGAGCCGTGGCGGAAGCGTGGGAGAATGTCGTCGTAGAGGGGGAAGATAATATACAGTGGGTCACGAAATTATTCGCTCACTCTTAAAAAGACAATAACTTTTTAAATATTGTATTATACTTTGTTTGATTTGAACTTTTTTGGGAAGCTAAAGCAATTAGTTTGCTACATGACGTGAAAAAAATTTTTTTTAAAGTTGCATTTTACAACTTTTTTATGTGAGCCTATATTGAAAATTTAGAAAATACGTTTTGTAGATCTTTGCAAATTAAACATATTCTGAAAATTTCGTAAAGATCGGTCGACACTGCAATGAGCTACAAACGTTTAAAGATGGTAAAAATTGCAGATTTTCATGATTTTCGGCCTATAACTGCAGTAAATCTAAGGATTCTTATATCTTTCAATGCCTGTTGTTTTTTACCGCATCAACCGATTTCGATGAAACTTTCACAGTGCATATAATTGACACAGATCTACAAAACGTATTTTTAAAATTTTCAATATAGGCCCATATAAAAAAGTTGTAAAATGCAACTTTTAGTATTTTTTCTACGTCGTAGAGTTCTAATCGTCTTTTTAAGAGTGAGCGAATCATTTTGTGACTCACTGTAGCTATAACTATGTTATTCTTTTTATGATGACCGTGCCTGTTGATGACCGGCGCGGCCCGAACGGAAAGTCTATTAACGGTTAAGTGGTACTTAACGTGTTAATAATAATAATAATAGTATCCTTATATCGATCGTATTTGTTGTTAATACAGAAATATTAATGTTTCCAGCCCACAGTTCGATCAATTGTTACTAAATTTACAAAGCAATTTTGCAAACAAACATAGTAATTCCGACGTTTCGATCTTTTGATTATGTATTCCTAAATTTCAAAATTTTCACAGACGCAATTCTAGTAACCCCTGAAGATGATCTAAACAAAAATCGAAACGTCGGAATTACTCTGTTTATTTGCAAAATTGCTTTGTAAATTTAGTAATAATTGATCGAACCGTGCGCTGAAAGCATTAATATTTCTGTATTAATAATAATAATAATGTTCAATAATAAAAAGTTTAATAATAATGTTCCATTAAATATGAATTTCGAAAGTTTACGATCATTTCTTCTATTCGCGTGCAAATTGTACACCATTCGAGATGCGTATATGGGGGTTAATGCCAATGGAAATGGAAATTTGAGCAAACATCCAGCCATCAACGAGGACAAGGACAATGTGTACGGTCACTGGTGCTGTAGAACGGAGGTGGAACGCATTATTGAAATAAAGCCGAGCAAATCAGTCGCTCGCAGTATAATCGTGGCTCGGAGCGATACATTCTACAGCAAACAGGCTATTCCGGAGCGTCTGGGTCCCTCAACACTATCCTATCGCGATATCGACTACGCGATTGCCGGGGAAACTGAAAAGAAGTCGGATACAGGCTCGATAAGAGATGCTGCCGGTAGAAAAATCGCAGCGCCGGTGTTAAACTGTTGCCTGGACTCTGACACTTTCTAACCGCCTAGAAATTGCTAAAGATAAGATTAGGATGAAGATAGGGAACTGCGTTGGGGTTCGACTAATTGATGTACCCTTGCACAAAGAGCATAGTCGAAGATGATCAAATACTTTTTTGAAATATTCCAGAACGACGGGAAGAATTTTTCATTCTAACATCTAACTCTACCAATTGTGGACAAAAATGTTGTCAAAATTAGAGGTGACGGGAACGGGAACGATCTTCGGGATCGGGACGGGATCTTGAACTATTCGGGTATTCCCGAAAATTTTCGGGTTTCTCGATAAATGTTCGGGATTTCTTAAAATGCTGGGATTCGAAAACGTGTCTTGTTTTCTTGAATATGACCATGGTGTTAGATTTATCTAAATAAAACATGAAGTTTTATTTAACTTGATAATTTATAACCAGACAGCGGATGTTTATGCAAATGCATATTTTTATAGAAAGTAATTGTAGTTCCTTTCACGAGGGTACACTCGTAACCGTGGCTTACACTCTTATACCTGCTCTCTTGATCTCACTCTCTTATAAGACGTCCTCATGTGTTCATCATATCATATAGTCTATATATATAAAGTAGTTTAGCTTATTCATTGTATAATAGTGTTTTGTGTAAAGTTTGTAATAAATAACCATTAACATTATGTTTACTGTTTTTGCGATGGCAACTGTACGCGTGACTTCTCTTCACAGGATATTTCGAAAAACGAAATTATATAGAAGACTCTTGTAGCATAGATAAAGACTAAAAAACAATATTAAATGATTCCGTACAGTATCAGAAATCCCGAAAAAATTCACGGGAAACCCGAACACCCCCGGGAATCCCGTTCCCGGCATCGGGATTCGAGAATTCCCGGGTTCCCGCACATCTCTAGTCAAAATACAAAACTTCAAAAATTCAATTTTGCCCATGAAAACCGGGTTTGCGGCCTAATGCATAGTGGCGCCGGCACGGGGGCAAAGAAACACGGCGAAGCCGTTGCAGGTGCGCGTTTCCAGTCGAATTTGCGGCGACAATGGCCGCGAGGGAAAGGAAGGGGAGTGGGGCAATTTCCATCCAGCATTCGTTGAAGCACGCGACTCGACAACAGGATGAAACTCGGCCTGTTTGCGGTTACCGAGAGCGAGTGCGAGAGCTGTATCGCAAACCAATCCGGTTGATGAAAGAGTGGAACTGGCAAAAGAAGAAGTAGACGAAGAAAAAGGGAAAGAGGGGCGTAGAAGAAGGGGAGAAAAAAGAGGGATGGAAAACGGGGAGAGGAAGCGGAAGCTTCAGAGTCGAGTGGAAGCTATTTTCCCTGCACCGTCTCCGCGATCCCGCTGTTATTCCGTTCCCGAGCGATCACGACCTTTTTTCTCTATCGTCTCCGCGACTCGCCCCGACGTCTCCCGGACGTATTACGTTTTACTAGCTCGCGTTTTGCTAACCGTTTTCTCTTTCTGTTCGCAGTGCCACCAGCCAAGCCGATAATCTACGACGCCAAGAGGAGGGACATGAGCAAACTGTTCGAGGCCTATCCCGAAGGAGCTGACCTGTTCCTGGTCTGCGAGGTGCACGGAGGTCAGTGCCCTATGGATTGCCTAGGTCCTAGGTTTAGGAAAAATTCTTCGTGATGGTCGAAAGCTCGTAGTCCTGACGCATCGGTAACCTAGGTAGCCAAGTATTGAGGTGCAGTGTTATATGTGTTACGGTAAATGTGATTAATCCGGCAATTATACATAATTATACATAATTGCCGGATATTATATATAATCACCACTAAATTTGGTAAATGTGATAAATTATTGAATATCTATCAAATCAACCGGGGAGTTTACATAATTCCCAACTCGTAATGGTAAATGTGATAAATATTATGACTGATTGAGCCAGTAGAATACAGCGCAGTTTTTTGAGTAGTTACTAGTCAGAAGGATAGTTTTTCGTTGGACACTATGGCGCGAGAGGCTGCGAATAAGAATATTTTATAATTTACAATTAAAAATTCAATAAATGTCTATAACTGGACTGGGTTAGGTCAGTAGAGAGAGTGTGTGCGATAGGTTTAGAATACATAGTAGTTAGGATTACAATACTAGTAAATAGCGATGGATTGTAAGGCAAACCGATAGTAAGCCGACCGAGGCTAACAGCGCAGCGGTTTATTAAAACAAAGTGTTTTATTTTTTCTTTTGTTTTATACAAGCGAGCGAGAACGACATTGGTTTGGGTTAGGTAGAGATAAAACTGACATAAGTTGTTCCTTATTTGGTAGAGATTTTAATTATATTAATCAACTGTGGGAAATAGTTTCAGAAAAAAGGGTCTGGGTTAGGTCTGGGTTATATAATGAATAAAAAGTACTATACAGCTAATCCAGACCTAACCCAGACGAATTTTGGAGAAGTTATGGACTTTTATCACATTCATTTTACCTCTTTCTGACCAATCAGTCAAGATATTTATCACATTCACCATTACGAGTTGGAAATTATATAAACTCCCCGGTTAATTTAATCGGAAAAATTCATTTATGTTCCATTGAAATATTGCTTCGTTTAATTTGGAAGATTGAGATTTGAAGCAACTCGGGAAGAAAGCACCTGATTCGATCTACCGTTTCATTAACAATAAGACACTACTGGAAACGGCATTTTAAATAATATTATCTCCCAAGCCACAGACTCGTTATAACTACCAACTGGAAGAGTTAATTAGTTAGGAAGCAACGTAGAGAGGCAACCGTCTACGATACCGATCGCGAAAGTAATGAATGGCCTAGAGAAAATAGTGTGGTCGACCAGCCAACCGAATTATCATAAGTAGCGGCGCTTATAAGTGCACGGTACCTGTACTCATCCGTCACACTCGATCAAAATTGTGAATGGGGGTTCTCGGAAAGGAAAACACGCTTGCCGACAACACGCGATAGAGAAATTCCTCGAGCGTGGAGAAATTAAAGGGTTGCAGTATACTATGCATTCAATTTTGAAAAATTCAGAAACTCAGCTTAAATATAAGTTAAAAATATAAAAAATACGAATGACAGTGATGTTTCGTTAAAAAACGACCTAGATTAGTATGTAACAGTAAATAATGTAGACATTTAGATGATCCAATTTACGTAGGACTACGAAAATCAGAATAAATTCAATCTTCCCGTTCCTATAAAACCACGCACACAGCAGGCGCTCTCAGTGTTCGTTAGATAGAATGCCAAGCGTCGCGCGGTTATTTATTCATCGCGCTTCGTTTTCCATCGTCGAATATTCTTGAGGGAAGGGGGTTAGTGGGGTGGGGGTTGTGCACGGGTTTCAAAAACTGATGGCACGAAGGGAGAATACGTCGTCGCGTTAGGATAAACGGAAATCGTGCCGTGCGCAATAATATCTGCCACGATGGTATGGCGCGGCGCGGGCTCGCGACGTCTCTGGCAAGGCAACACAGCAAGCGGTGGAAATCCGTGCGCGCAAGCGATCGCGCGTAAATCGCTGGAAAAGAGATTGCGGAGGCGCAAACGTCTTCCGAATCCTGCGTACCGAACGAGAAATCCTATTTCCTTGAACCGCGAGTATTCACTGGCGCGAGGCCAATTCCATTTAGAGACGGCGCGCGTTCGCCTACTCGAAACGAAGTACGCGAACTTGAACGGTAGAGAGAAATTGGGGGGTATGAGAGAGAGGGTGGTTTGTTGAATGGAGGGGTTGCTTTGCAGGGCGAACAACAGTCTAGGAAAGAGTAGAGCCTCGTTTTTACGGGACTCTAGGGGACGTCCAGGCGACGGTGTCCAAGCACCCGGGGACCTTCTGGTCCTGGAGCCCTGCCAATTTTAATCCTCGAAACTGACGTCCTGACGATGAGGACCTCGACATCGTCTGATTCTCAATCATCGGCCAACCGCAATCTTCGGCTCGTCGCAATCTTTGGCTGATATTGCGAACGTCGACGCGAAAATAACTGGTCGATGCACGGTCAATGTTTCCCAACGTGATTCCCCGGTGGAAACTGTTCTAACCCTCCGGCGACTGTGCCTGGGTCTACTTTGACCCGGAGCATCAGAATCGGTAACAATTAAACTGAACGAATAACTGTTGCATTGGGGATATCAGAAAGACTAATATCTACACAAAATATCAAAAGTAAATTTTTAAAAATCATTAATTAGGGCTGCGTAACAGAACGTTGAAAATTTTTGGTCCCCCACAGTGAAGTTTCACCAAATTTCTATTTCGCATAAAGAGATCCAGTGTCTAAAATCATCCCAAGACCGTGGTACATGGCGAAATCAACGTCCGAAGCGTGAAGCCTGAAGCATCTCCCCTGTTCCGCGGAATAATTCGTTTGAAAATAGGCGCTCGTGATTCGGGCGCACGGTTACCCGGCATGCAGCAGTAAAGAGTAGACGAGTCACGAGCATAATTGTGCATTCGCGGGGTCGGGTTTCTCGCGCGAACCCGAGAACTCGTTTATTCGAAAAGCGAATTATGCGTCGGGAGGGCAAGAGACGAGTGGGAGCCTGCTAACCGACAAAGACGTGGCACTCTTCAGTCTGTAGAGAGTGGAAACGAGCGAGACCCAGAGAGAGAGAGAAAGAAAGAGAGAAAGGGAAACGGTGGAAAGGGGAATCGAGGGTGAATGTCACACGCTCTCGACTTTCCGGTTTGCGTCGCGGGGAATTATTTCATTGCCTCTGTGAGAGGCGGAAGCAGAAAAGGTGGAAGCAGGGGACACGGACCCGGGGATTGCCGTGGGGGAGCAAGAGGAGGGATCTTTATTGCTCACCGGGCTTCCACCTGGTATCATGGATGGCGCAGGTAGGTATATATCAACGGTCTCGCGGGCTGGATACAACTCGCTCGTAATAATGTTACGCGACGGTGAAGGAGGCACAATAAGAAACGAATTTTAGTGGCTCTCAACGCGCCGCGCCGAGCCGTGTCTTGCCCGACGCCGTTTCTACGATTCCGGACGATTCTATGTGCTTCGTGAGCCTCTCCACCCTCCGGTCACCCCCTGTACTCGCTATCATTTTCATTAGCTGCGCGAGAATCCAAACAACCAGTCGAATATCGTCCACCATCGTTTTGTTCCGATATAAGGCGACGGTGTTTCTCCCGAAATAAGGAAATCGCTATTCCCTCTTCTTCATTTGAACTTGTTCGCTCTACACTGCTTACAATTAGTACCAGAATTATATCATAATCACAGAAATTATAGAATCGACTTCGTCAGAATTGATTAAATAAGTTTCTCCAGTCAAGTATACAGGGAGTCCCAAAAATATTGTACTTTTTTTATCCATACATCAAACCATCCTCTTTCGTAAATTGTTTCAACAAACCATGTTTCGCATAGTTTTTTAAATTGACGCACTCGGTCCCGGGTTTTGGTATCGACGGTGGCTCGTCATTCGGGTCGAAAACTATTCGATTTTTTTCAATCGTCGCGAGTATCGTTTTCGAGAATCCGGCCGATTTATTTCATCGCGGTTCCGGCGAACAATAGAACCGAAAGAGAAACGCGGTGGCACATCGCGACTCGCGTTAAAACAAACATTTTACCACGGGCCACGGGAGCGCTGGAAAATTGCATTCGAGGCGACACTCGAACAATGGAGCAACGGGAAAGGTGACGCGCGGAAAAGACTGAAGACAGTACATTGTGCGGCAACAAAACCCGATTACAATGGACCCCCGTTTCCCTCGGACGCGTTCTCTGCTTCTCGATCGCGCATCGGTGACCAAGACTCTCGGTCCACAGTGAACGGGGCTTTAGTTCGGCTAATCGCCGCCGATTAATCGCCATCGATCTCTACCGATCTTCCATCGAAAGAATCGAAATAAACGAGCTCGGAGGAAGATGCTGATGAGCAGACTGCGGATTTTATTTATCTTTTATCTTTTTCAAGCGTTTTGCATACACTTCTATATGCAGAAACCAGAAACGAAGGAGCAGGCAACAGAGGCAACAGTTTCCGGTAGAATCGCAGCCAAGCAGAAAGAAATTCGTTAGCGAGCGTGTCGGCGGGATAAGCCGTAAATTTAAGAAGTTTGCATCGCCGCCGCCGGCGCGAAGTAGGAGAAACGTGGACGCGTTTTCCGCGAGCCGTTAATTGCAGCCAGTTTACGAGCGGCTCGTCATCCACGTCGAAATCCTAAAAAATTCCGGACGAGGATGGAGGGATGGAAAACTTCCCCGAAATGCTTAACTTTCATTAAACGTCCGATATTACTTTGAATAATGGAATCTAGGAAATTAACGGGAAAACTCGGTTTCTGCCTGAACTTTCTTCGATTCAACAAGACATTTTTCTTTTTTCTTTCTCTCTCTCTCTCCCTCTCTTTCTCTAGCCTTCGGGAGCTTTTTATACCTGGAGATCCTCTTTTGCTCTCGAGGTACCGAGAAAGATTACAAGGCTCTCGCCGACATCCGATCTCTCGGACCTGCGGAAACTTTGGACTCCTTCGACCGAGAAACCTCGATGAACGCATCCATGTTACTTGTGCATCGATCCTCTATCTGGAGGACCCAACGCAAGAAGGAGCATTTTGAGTTCAAACTGTTCAAAGGAATTGAACAAAGGATTTCTTTGGGAAGTTAGAACAATTAGTTTACTACATGACGTGACAAAGAAATTTTGAAAACATTGTAATTGTCTAGCACAAGAGTCTTAGAAGAAATGTGAAAACGCATACGTGACACCTTTATCAAAAGTTCAGCTAACTCGGTAGCCGAAGAAGTTCGCGGTGGTTCTTCGAGAAATTACGGACCGCGATTCCTGGCCGACAAGCTTGCGGGAATAATTAACCTGGGAAATTAGGTGTCGGTATGGGCGGTACATCGGGACCAATAAATTGACGAGCGGACGTCGGGCGGTTTCCATTGCGATTGCTATTGTTGCGGCCGAGTAAGGCCCGTCGGACGGCGTGATTGACGACTAGCCCGTAGCCTCTGATACACATCCGTAGACACGGCCACGCGGTCTCGATGCACGTCTATTCCGATTGGTTCAACTACGAGGATTGTCCCGGCCGACAATCAACCCGTTTGCTACGCATAAGCGACGGAGAGCACTCCATCCGATGGACACGCGTCGCTGGAGACGCCTTGTCCATCCCTACCCCTATCCTATACCGTACCTTGTGCGCCGTTTACCTTGTAGATACCGGCGGCTAGCGGCTGCGAGATGAAGGATCACTGATACAAAGGACTCGCACATCCGTTTACAAAGCGCTCACATGGCAAATCAATCTATCGTCTCTCTAGTGCCATTTCTTTGGGAATTGTTAAGTAACAATTCCCAGAAAAAAAACTTGTTCTAAAGTTAGTTTTCCGAGGAAAGAATTCTTTGCCGACCTCTTCAGGGACAATTTTTTAAGAGAACGGTCGAGTTTTCACCCATGGTTTCTTCTCTACTTTTTATCCTTGTGATGAATAGAATAAGGTGCAATAAAAAAATAGCTGACCTTTTGAAATTAATTAATTTTGTTCGAAATTAATTTTAATTTTGTTGGGAATAATTTTTGTTTAAGTTGGTATGAATGGTTTATATGAGTGAGAACAAAGACTGTAGAGAAGCGCACATAGAAAGAGTGATCGGTAACGAAACCAAAGACCTGTGACCTATATTAAAATAAAATAAAAACTTTATGAAAAGTAAAATCCTAACATGGTAGCAGAGCGGGGTTAACGTGTGTCCAGTTTTCTTTGAGCCCATTGTGCAAACGTAATATAAAATTTTGTGAAAAGTTATAGAAGATCCAGAATATTCAGTAATGCCACGTGGTGAACATAACCTAACGCCGAAAGTAAAATCGCGCAGTGAAAGAAAAGTAAAATACAATAAAAACTTTATTAAAACCTAAAATCCCAATAAATTTTAATTGAGACCAAACCGAAGGTGTAGAATCATGCTATGGATTAAAACACAACGTGATGATTGATCTGATTGTTCCTAAAAATTTTTTAAACGATTTGTTTTATGGTTCTCTTGTTGGTTTGGTTGCAGGTAACCCAAGACCCCGTGTGACATGGTACCTAGAATCCCAAGTAATCGATGCACCGTCCGAGATTCGGGAGACCCAAGGACCAGCAGATGAGAGCAACGTGGTGACCATAAGCAACGTGACGCTGAAGGGTCTCACGAGGAGTCACTATCACGCGAAATTGTACTGCAAGGCGAACAATACTCATCTGGCGCTGCCATTGACCACCGCTGTCATTATCGAACTTCACAGTAAGTGGTACTACATATATCGCTGTCCCGGCGCCGCTAATTAAATTTACAGGTTTCGGGTTACGGGGATTGAATGGGTTCACGATCAACTTCCAACGAGGCATCCGAATTTGATCGCGTCCTAGTGACAACAAAAACCCGGTTTTGGGACCGGGTATTACCAGCGAATCACATTTCAGAATAATGCGAAATTTGTTGAAATTATTATTCCCAAAATTTAATCAAACGAATGGAAGATCACGAATTGTAATGTGCTACATGAAATATAGACTATACAATATTTCAAAACACTTTATCGACCGCGTTATACAGACGTCTACTGCAATTGTTTGGAATATATTAGTTCACCTCTACTGCAGTTGTTTGAAGTATGTTATTGCAGTCAGACTCTATCGCAGTTGTTTAGAAAATATTAGTTCAAGTCTACTGCAGTTGTTTATAATGTATAAGATAGAATCTACTGCAGTTGATTAGAATATATTAGAATATGTTAACACAAAGTTCATCCGCTGTTTCCCTTAAGATAGCACCATAAGAAGAGGAACAAACTTTTGGCGGAGAGTGCGGATTTTATCGAAATCGGAATATACGTAGGTGATCACTAGACTGCGGATCGTTATGCATTTATGAAGAAATTGGTTGAGTGAAATAGAAAATGGTAAAAGATTTTAAAAATTCAGGAATGTTGTAATATTGCTTTTAATGTAACAAAATCGGTAAAGTATGAAATCAATTTTTACATTATTCCTGCTCCCCGCAATCAATGCCAAACATTTTTATTTTGCATAAAGATCCGCTGTCTAGTAATCACTCAAAGGGTAGTTTGCCACCCCTGCAAAATAAATTTTGTTTAACCCTTAATAACTTAATCTTCCAGTTCCCCAAACCTTGCCAATATCATTAGCCAAATTGCCCCGACTAATTAGGACTTTTCGGGAAGCATTCAGAGGGTGCTAATCGAATGTCATTGAATTAGGTGTACTCTCAGCTTATTGAAAAGCCGCGTAAAGTCTGCGATCCGTGAAAACGGCGCGAAAAGAGCGGTTAACAGCCAACCCTCGATTAGAAGGTAACGATAGGGGCTGGCAGGTTTGCCAGATCATAGGAACGGTATCACTTAGGCGCGGGGCCCGAGACAATTTCACTTAGGACGACGATTCGCGGAATCGGCGCATACGAAACGAACTGAACCGTTCCGTAATGCTCGCTCGTTCTAGGACCAACTCGACTTAACCTACAAAACGAGTCGTTCCAACTTCTCGAATTCTTTCTGCCGTCTCTTCCAACCCCCACGGCATCCTTGTCTACTTTCCCCTGAAGTTGCTACCCCTTCTCAGCAACCCCCAGTCCACTTGCGACGCGTTATTCGCAGACAGCGCAATGAAATTAAATTTTGATTGTTTATTTCGCTGGAAAGAAGCAATCTTTGCTTATCGACGTTCGTTGAATTTGCAGGCATTAACATAATTTTCCTATGGTTTCACAGATTAGGCTAAAGACTTAACATTGTTCTTTTTAACTGTTTTTTTTTAATATCTTAAAAAGCTGAATCCACTTTCAAAATAATCTTCATAAATAATGTATTGATGCTATTATTTGCGAAATGGATATTAAAACAAACACATAATAAACATTTTACCAATTTTAATTGATCGATCTTGAAATTAATTATAAACATGCGAAAAGACACATTAGTCAACGCAGTACTAATTGTTATTTCTGTAGATATTACCAAAACAATGAGAAAGAACAAATGTTTGGATTTTATGTCACAAAAAGTTTCGTGGATAGGAAGACACACATTGAGTGTACAATTTTTCTGTGACCCATATCAACGAATGACTTTTTCTGAAATTTTTCTGTTTCACTAAATTTCCCCGCGGAAAAAAGTACAATTCGAAAAATATTTGACTGTCCCGTACCGTATTTGTCGAAATATGTCAAAAAACGTGTCTCCAATCCTCTTTAGATGGCTCTTTCCATCCTTTCAACCCTTATATTAATACCTATGTACTCAGGTACTTACTTTCAATTTGCCTGCAGCATTTTCTGCATACTTTTGTCGACGTTTAGCAAAATATTCCAGATCTCCACTTTCCAGAACGATTATGTTGCTTGTAATTAAACTGCGGATATTATGCATTTATAAATCCGCAGGTCACTGATAAATAAAAAAAAACACCTGTCAAATATCCTTTCAAGAACAGTCTACCGCGCAAAGTTGCTCGAAATCGGCCGGTGTAACTCGAATATATACGCCAGTAAGTTTCCTGAGCGGACCACAGTGTGCTCGCCACCAACCGCGAAACATATTAAAAGCATAAATACGCCAACAGAGAAGGACGCTCTCGGAAAAATGCCGGTTTCCCTCGTTCCCCTATTCTCGTTCGCCCTGCTCACCCCCTAGCAACCCCTCCAACACCCACCCGCTACGACACAAAGGGTCCCGAATGAATTTCAAATGCGAATTACGGAAAACGTTTGCAGGCAACAACGGAACGACAACAGAGACCAAAGATCCGCCAGTAGAACCGATACACGAACTTTGATTTGCAAATTTCAATCCAAGGTTGCAACCTCGTCGTATTCTGACCCCGCTAATTTTTTTCAAAGTCGTTTCTATGTCATCCGGGAGAACTTTTCACTTGACTATATCTTGGGTTGGGGAAAAAGTGTCTTCGTATCCTCCCTATAGATGATCTTACCATGTTATAACTCTGTTAATATTAATCGGATCTGGCATTACTTGAGTGCGTCTGAAAGTTGATATATCATAGAGTAATTACAAACAAGAAATTGTAATATTTGTTTATTTAGTCAAAAGTTATTACGTCTTGAAAATGAGTGAAAATAAAGAAGAAATTCGATACATTTTGAAATTTTATTAGAAAAAAGGAAAGAATGCGACTGAAGCTACTAAAAAAATTTGTGTTGTTTATGGACGTGATACAGTATCAGTACGTGTGGCACAAAGTTGGTTCAAGCGTTTTGAATCTGGACATTTTGATGTCAAAGATACACCACGTTCTGGTCGACCAGTCACTGAAAAAGTCGATGAAGTCATGCAAACAGTTGAGCAAGACCGGCACATTAGCAGTCGTGACATCGGTAAGGAACTAAACATCCACCACAAAACAGTTCTAAACCGTTTAAACAAGGCTGGATACGAAAAACAGCTCGATGTTTGGGTGCCTTATGAGTTAACATTGAAAAATTGAATTTCAATTTGCGAGTCGTTGCTAACACGAAACAAAATCGAACCATTTTTGAAACGGCTCATTACAGGCGATGAAAAATGGATCACATACGACAATAATGTACGAAAAAGATCGTGGTCGAAATGAGGCGAAGCTCCGCAAACCGTGGCAAAGCCAAGATTGACGCCAAGAAAGGTGATGCTGTGCGTTTGGTGGGATCATAAAGGAATCATTCACTACGTGTTGCTGCCATCCGGTCAAACGATTGATTCTAACCTCTACAGTCAACAACTGGAAAGATTACGTCAAGCAATCGAGAGAAAGCGACCAGAATTGATAAACAGGATAGGTGTCGTCTTCCATCACGATAATGCCAGACCCCACACATCTTTGAAGACCGGTCAAAAATTAAGAGACCTTGGCTGGGAAGTTTTGATGCATCTCCACCGTATAGTCCTGATATTGCACCATCAGACTACCGTTTGTTTCGGTCTCTCCAGAACTATCTTAATGATGTGAAGTTGACTTCAAAAGAGATCTGTAAAAATCGCGTGTCGCAGTTTTTCGCCCAGAAATCACAGAACTTCTACAGTGACGGGATTATGGTTTTACCTCAAAAATGGCAAAAGGTGGTCGATCAAAGCGGCACGTACTTGATTTAGGAAACTTCATTTAAAATATGGAAAAAACTTGATTCATTTCTGCATTAAAATACGAAGAAACTTTGTCCCCAATCCAATAATTTTTACAGTACTTTTATAATCACCGGCACAATTGTTGAAGAAAATTTTTATCTTCCATGCATATCTGCAGTCTAATGATCACTGTAAGGAATAGAGACGTTCCATCCTGATTGGTACGAGAACAGGGGCCAATGGAAAGGAGCCGAAATGATTTGTTCTCCGCGGCTTCTGTTATCGGTGAGCCAGTTACGACGACGAACTTCAGACCTCAGCTCGTCTCGAGAGTGGTTTAAACCCCTCGGTTCTTCCGCGCGTTGGCGGAGGTACTTTCGAGAGTCGTTACCCCGTTCGCGACTCCGTGAACCCGCAAATGTCTCGAGTTTCGTTTCCATTCCCGGAACCGCGCTCCTCCAAGAAACTTTGTTCCAATCGAGCCAGGAGCAATCGAGATTCTTTTTTCCTGGCGACAGATCGATTCTCGGACTGATACTCCACTCCATACGTCAATCTCCATATTGGATCCAATTAACCATTTCACTTACGTGAAATACATCAGTGAAAAGTGCCATCGAAGTCTCAATTTTGATTTGGGTGAAACAAAGTTTGATATGTACGGTGCAAGAGTGTACATTTTTAAAACTGTAAAACGAAATTTCAAGGATATTTCGAGTCCAATTTTCAATAGGTTCCCGCAGGAATTTTTGCACGTTCAAGGACTTAAGTTAAAGGGTGAAGCTTGCACTTTATGATAGGCATGCTTAAAATTCCTGGAGGAAATGACCTCTAGTCCAACTCTTTTTCCATCCTACTAAGAACACTTTCTCCCGCGTAAAACATCCATATTTTACCGGTGAAGCTGTTCAACCAAAAAATAAACTGTTAAAAAGCGAAAATTCGGAGAGAGAGACTAATCGAGACACAAAGACATTTTCACCGGTGCACGCTTCCGAAAAACGAAAAAAATGACCGGCGAAAAAGTGAAAATACGATGAAGCTGACCAAACAAACTCGCACAAAGGCGCGCGTTTTTACCGATAAACGGTCTCAAAACAAAAAATGACCTGCGAAAAAGCGAGCATTCGGAAACAATTACTATAATATTTAATACTTTCGATATTAAATCTGCTGGAAGAACGAGGTCCGGTCTATGTTCGAGCTTTCCTTTGTGGAACTCGCGGCAAGATCCGCAATTCGTTATCCGATTCGGCGGCGCTAATGAAAATGAACCACTCAGCGCGGAACGGAAAAAGCATCGATAATTTTACAGGGCCGGCCGTGTAAGCGAGTATACAGGGTGTTCGCGATAACTTGTACCAGCGTTTTTTCGTAAACGGTAAACATTAGAAAAAAAGCCGATGAGGAGGATGTTGTAGTATATTTTACTAGCAATATGATAGCGTATCTACATTTTCTGTATTTTTAATATTTTCCTAGAAACAAAGGTGACTTTCATTTTTTTAAATGGAATGCTACACATGTTTCTACATCATATAAAAGCGGGCATTAAGACGAGTTCAACGATGTAGTATACTATGGTCTTCAGGGTCATACAAGGGTAGAAATAAAAGAAATAAATTTAACATTTCGTAATATGTATTTACTAGCATGTTGTATTGATAAGACTACATCTCGTGTACAATGTGACTTCCATTAGCAAGAATGTATTTCTGTTGACCATATTCCTAGTAAACGCCCCTTTACTGTCCAACAGCCGTGTTTTGCACGGACAGTGATCGTAACCCGGACACTATTTTTGATTTATGACTGCGTCTACTGCGCCGACCGCGCCAAGACTTCAATAGAGAGCCAAACATAGAGAAGGACTACATGACAGTGGAGGGGGTAGGCACTGAACAGTGATCGTGCCCACGAACTCGGACAGTAAAGGGGCGTTTACTGAAGTTTCTGCCGATGTCTTAGTTTGAAAATCGTCCAGGGCCCGTATTGTTGGAAGCGCACATCTCGTACAAGAAACAGTGGCAGTAATTTCCAACAATTTTGAAATTCACAATTTAGAAATTGTAAATACTTATATCCATTTAGAATTCCAGTGTAAAAATATAGATCTCGTAAAATGTTAACATTGGTAGAAACTACCAGAAGTATGATCAGCAGAACTCAGAAATACATTCTTGCTAATGGAAGTCACATTGAACAAGATATATAGTCTTATCAATACAACATACTATAGTAAATACAGTATTACGACTTTATTTTTTTTTATTTCTGCCCTTGTATGACTTTGAAGACCATATAGTACCTGGTTGAACTCGTCTTAATGCCAGCTTTCATTTGATGTAAACAAATATGTAGCATTTCATTTTAAAAAATGAAGGTCACCTTCGTTTCTAGAAAAATGTTGGAAATAAAAAAAATTGAGATACGCTATCATATTGCTAGTAAAAAAAACTTTTTAAAAACCACGCTTACATTAAAATGCACTAAAAAATTATTTCAAAATTTCTTCTGTTATAAAATTAGTGTCGGAATAGATAGAAAAATTTAATATTTTAAATAAAATCATGACATTATTGACTATAATTAAAAGCGTGGAGCGCCCACGAAGATTATGTCAATATAGTTTAGCACACCACGCTTTTATTTATACTCATTAATGTCATGATTTTATTTAAATTTATATTAAATTTTTCTATCTATTCCGATACTGATTTTATAACAGAAGAATTTTTGAACTAATTGCTTAAAATTTGGGGGAAAATATTATTAATCATTTAACTGGATTCGGTATTTTATGGAGAACCAGGAAAAAAATTATTTTCTCCTTTTTAGTGCATTTTAATATAAGCATGGTTTTTAAAAAGTTTTTATTATATATTTTATTTTCTACTTTTTAGTCTTTACATATCTTGTAATCGATTTTAATTACCACTTCAACCAAGATCTTTTGTAAAAGGCAGAATATTGTGTCATGATTAGATAATTTATTATCCCGTTTTTTTGTCTTGCCTATTCCAGTTGACTTTTCCGTTGCATAGCAGTTTCAGTTTTTGTCTTTCGTCTGTCAGTAAGCTTGTTTGTTTGTTTTTTGTTTACTTTCATTTTTGATCCTACGAGTATGGCGGCAATTATTGTCATCGGAAGCAAGTATGTATACAAAATTTCAGCAAGATTGGACTATGGGAAGTGGTTTAAAATTCGATTACAAGATTTGACGCATACAACAACACGGCAAGTTAATATAAGCGTGGTCATATACTACAACTACTTCCTCTTCGGTTTTCTTCTAATGTTCGCCGTTTACGAAAAAAACTGGTACAAATTATCGCGAACACCCTGTATAGTTCGGCGGAACGGTATTCCCGCGGTGTAACGGGCTTGTTAAATATCGAATATCGAGCCGGAAAGCAGCCGCGGAGAAGCATCCGTCTTTCGAGCATGGTACCGCGCCGCGCCGATGCGCGCACAAATATGCAAATGCAATTCGACGCGGGTGAAGCAAAAGAAACGAAAAAAAGCTCTGCGTGGAAGCTGGTGCATTTTCGGTCGACGAGCGTTCCCTCGTTAGACTTTCAAGCGCATCGATCGGGAATCCCGCAATTATTCGACGAACGCCTGTCGTTTCCAATTAGACAAAGATTCGTGGGAACTGGAAAAGGCTGCCAGTAACAGCGACAACGTCGAATCGATCCGAAAAAAACAGTTAATTTTTCGATCGTCTTCAACATTCTTTTTCCTTCTTCCGTGTCCGTGTTTGGCTGGCTTTGTCTCTCGCGAACGAGAACGAGAAAACGTTTCGGTGCTTGTCCAGCGTCTGCGAAACGAACGGACGTATTTCAACGCGAATTAGCCCTGCTCCAGGAGATCTTCGTCTCGTGGAAGTTTACTTTGCGATGGGAAAAGCTGCACGCCCCGAAAAAACCACTCGCTCTCCGCTGCTCCCGTTCTAAAAGCACTCTTGGAATTTGTAAAAGTAATCACTCCCAGGTTAAATACCTCGGACCGACCGGATAATGATATTAACACCGACGGAATCGCCGGACGTTTTAACCCGCACAGAGACGGACATAGTAATCGCCTCGGGATAATCTTCTGTTCGACGTAAGCGCACTGATGCCCGCGCTTTTGTTCCACCCGTGTCGCACACAGTGTGACCTGTCCGGCGAATTAATATAATTCCTATTAAACGAAAGAAAAATAAGATTTTTGATCTCCCATTTGTATTGGAATTGATACAGTTACTCATTACTGTATCATACAGTAGCTCACAAATGTCTTTCTAAAAAGATCTTCTCTCTTTTTAGAACCTAGTCGCATCTAAAAGTTCTGCGAAAAATCCGACACATTTAGCATATCGAACCACATATTTGAGTATTTTTTCCGATTTTGCAGTTGAAGATTCTGGTCGATTTAATGCACGCGGGACCGAAAATCTGGAATGGGTGATTCGGGCTTGTCAGATGGTTGCATCGCGGAGGAAAACGATACATGACGCCATCGCCACGGTACATTAGGATGAAAAGTTGCGAGACGATCCGTGTATGACGCTGGTTCCGGTGTCGGTAGTCGTCGAAGCGGTCATGAAATATTTATTCAAATATTTACGGTGAATTTATACGCTGTGGTGCATAAATAACCCCATCGCTATTGGCTCGCAAGAGAGTCTATATTGTGCGGTGGAAACACCACTCTCTTCTCCACGGCTCGTTAGACTTTGAAGCAGTTGGACCGAGTGGCCTTCGATTATTCGCGGTGCGCTCATCTAAGCCGGTCCCCAATTAACGAAACATCGGGAAAACGAACTTCCTTCCGGCGCGGCGGAAGTTACGATGTTTCATCGAGACGGCAAGTTTCTAGTGGTCCGTTAGACCTCGTCGTTCAAGAAAAATACCCGGGAAATTCTCGAGCGGTTCGCCACTTAATGCGAGCCGTCCCTGGGAAGCCTCGTCGATCGTATCGCGAAAACTTCCCCTAACGAAGACGAGTCGCTCGTACGGCGTCAAATTCTAAATTCCGATCGCTCTGAGATAGTACCCGACGCCGTTTGCACTTGGCGAAAATTGCTAAGCGATCCCGAAAGCTTTTATTGGGGCGATGAATTATATAAATTTTTATGCTTCTGAAAGATTAACAGGGTTGCTTACAGTTGGTGATACTGTATATAAAGAAAAATTGCAAGAACTATCTACACTGGTGGTCAAAATCATAAGACACCACAAGGTTTTTAGCAATTAACATTTATTTGTACATATGTACACGTAGAAACTGAATATACAACAAAATAAGGTACTAACTTTTATATAATATACTAAAAGTTAAATAACTCGTTCAA
This sequence comes from Lasioglossum marginatum, assembly GCA_028455795.1. NCBI lineage: Eukaryota > Metazoa > Arthropoda > Insecta > Hymenoptera > Halictidae > Lasioglossum > Lasioglossum marginatum. The sequence goes on from CM052265.1 coordinate 7,513,313, forward strand.
ACCATTTATTATTTCTACAAAAATTGACTTCTGGTGTGGGCAAAATGATAAGGCACTTTGAATATAAAATAAGAGAAGTATTAGAATTCAACAAAATTACAAATTTTTGGCAGTTTTAGTAATAACTGTCCTTTACGTTGTACCATTTCAATCATTCTTCTTGGTAAACTTTTATATAGATTTTTTATATCTTATATAACTTTTGATGTACAGTGACGCCCACTAATATTCGGACACTTTTAAAAAGACGATAACTTTTTTAATATTGTACTATACAATTTGAACTTTTTTTGAGAAGCTAGAGCAATTATTTTAATGCAAGATGTGAAAAGAAATTTTTGCAACAATTGCAATTGATCGGAACTGTAGAAAAAATACTAAAAGTTGCATTTTACAACTTTTCTATGTGTGCTTATATTGAAAATTTAAAAAATACGTTTTGTAGATCTGTGTCAATTAAACATATTCTGAAAATTTCGTCAAAATCGGTAGACGTTGCAATGAGCTACAAACGTTTAAAGATGGTAAAAATTGCAGATTTTCACGATTTTCGGCCTATAACCGCAGTAAATCTAAGGATTCTTATATCTTTCAATGCCTGTCGTTTTTTATCGCACCAACCGATTTCGATGAAACTTTCACAGTGCATATAATTGATACAGATCTACAAAATTTTTATTTTTTAAATTTTCAATATAGGATCACATAAAAAAGTTGTAAAATGCAACTTTTAGTATTTTCTCTGCAATTCCGACAACTTGCAATCTTTTTAAAAAATAGTCACGCTGTGCAGCAAACCAATTGTTCCAATTTCCCAAAAAATTTCAAATCGTATGGTCCAATATTAAAAATATTGTCGTCTTTTTACAAGTGTCCGAATATTAGTGAGAGTCCCTGTATACTTTCCCAAGCTTCTAAAATTGCTGGTTTCAATTCGGATACTGTACTGTACTGCTTTCCACCTTCGTATAATATTCTTGACAGTCTTCCCCAAACGTTCTCGATAATGTTTAGGTCAGAAGAGCTTGCAGGCCAATTCAAAACCTTCATATTTTCCGCTTCAAAATAATTTTTTACTGTGCGAGCAGTATGCACAGCTGTAGTATCTTGCTGAAATATATATTTTCTGCCAGCAATTCTACGAGCATATGTTCCAACTTGCTCTTTAATTTTTAAGTAGCCAGCACTATTCATACGGCCTTGGATAAATTTTATTTCCATTTTTCCTCTATAGCCGATTCCTCCCCATATCATTACTTTACCGCCACCACATTGTCGACGACTCAAAACCCTTTGTTCTCTTCTTAACCCTTTCGTTACGAGCGCGGACTATAATCGGCATCCACACAACGACCTCTCTATTTTCCCATATTCTGCAATATTTCAGCTTCAATTTTAAAAAAATCATTGCTCTATCTCATTTCTATCAAAAGTTCTTTGATTTCGACACAGAATTCATCGGTTTGTCCCACTGTGTGCCGTCGCGCAATATACAGGTTGTTTCGTAACTGGTGTACAAGCGAAAAGGGGGTGATACTACCTGAAAAAATTAGTCGAAAAAAAGAAATAACATTTTTTCGTTTGGCAACTCGTTTTCGAAAAAATCGAGTTTGAAAATGCAGCGAATACACGTGCTATTGCAGGAATCGTCTGACGCGTCTGACCATGATCAACCAATTCTACTTTCTGCATATACTAAAGCACGCCAAACGAAAAAATGTTATTCCTTTTTTTCGACTTATTTCTTCATGTAGTATATCACCCACTTTTCGCTTGTGCCACCAGTTACGAAACACCTTTAACACCTATATACAAACTTTGCGGCGCGGTGCCCCGTTCAGTGGCGCCACTCTAGCGGAGCGCACCGCAGTAACGAAAGGGTTAAATCATGAAAATAGTACTTGTATCCATCTGGACCATCCATATTTAGTTTTTCTTTTTTTCATCGTAATAACCTTGAGATTTCACGACATATATATGAAATTTTGTGCGTACAACGGTGCCTTATCATTTTGTCCACCAGTATATAAACGTATCCACGACATAATCTCACAATAAAATCGTCAAAATCAAAAACTTGCAATCTCCCAAAGAAAAAGTACTGGCTTCGAAAAAGCAGAGAAACTGCAAGATGTCTCTAAAATTCCTTTCTCGTGGTAGTATGATCTCGGTTATGCTAACCGCCCAATTGATAACCAACGACGCTAATTACCCGTAAACAAGGAGATCCGGTGTTCCGAGGACACTGTAGCGAATTCACGGCCGCTGAATTTTGTTGCAGAAAATCTGCCCGGCACGTAACCTGTCCGAAACGAATTTTATTCGGGTATTTTTTTCCCCTTCGTTTTGCGTTCCCACGTCGAACAAAAACGAGCAGAGCACTTCAGACAAGAGCGGATGCGTATCGAGCGTGTTCCCGTGGCCATTTTTTCGATTTCGATCGAGTAGAGAGAGAGAGAGAGAGAGAGAGGGAGAAAACGGAATATTTAACGGACGAGTCCGCCAGCAGCTCCGGCTACGAAAATGGCAATATCATCGGCGATGGTTACATCCGTCCGGACGAAATTGAAACATTTTTCAAGCCATTAGAACGGAAACGACCGGTCTCGTTCGTACGATGACGCGTACAACGTTGTCCGGATGCATTACGACGTCTATCGTGCGTTTTAGATGGGAATCTGGCGTTTAATCGATATCACGTTACATCCTGGACAGTGCTCAGATAGTCCAGTCAATGAATGCTTAAAAGGGGGATGTAGAGAGAAATGGAAGGAACACAATTTTTGACTTTGGGACATTGTTCGGACTAGTTAGGAGGTAAACATACTAAAAGTCCGCACTCCTAGGAGGTGAGCGGGGTGCAGGGCGGGTACGTACAAAAAGTCCCCTTTTTTTGGTTTTTCGCTTATATCTCGGAAACTATGCGTCCTAACGATAAGACCATTCTATACAAAATTAAAGCTGATAAAATGTGTCATAAGATTGATTCTATTCATTTTTTCGCTATCTCGCATAGTTTCCGAGATATCCACGCTCAAAATTCACTAATTTTGAAAAAAAAAATTTTTCAGAGTCTACGGACTTAATGGGGGATGTTGGAGTATGCACGCCGTCGTCATTGTAGACGGTTAACATTACCAATCCTTTGTTAAATCGGTAGCCAATATCAAACCGGACATCTCAACTGAGGGGGCAGCGAAACAACATTCTCTGAGGACATATCACCATGTCCAGATGTGGTTGGGACATGAGCTGCCTCCTCAGATGTATGGATGGAAGCTAACAACCAACAAATTTTTAATCCCGGTGCAAAATATAATACCGGATATGATAAACGTTATATCACTGTATAATATAGCGTTTTAATAAGGCAAAAAACGTGAGTCAATAGTTTTTTTTCAAAATTAGTGAATTTTGAGCGCGGATATCTCGGAAACTATGAGAGATAGCGAAAAACTGTCTGCAATCAATCTTGTGGCACATTTTGTCAGCTTTAATTTTGTATAGAATGGTCTTATCGCTAGGACGCATAGTTTCCGAGATATAAGCGAAAAACCAAAAAAAGGGACCTTCTACATGCCCCCCGCTCACCACCTAAGAGTGAGGACTTTTAGTATGTTTACCTCCTAACTAGTCCGAACAAAGTCCCAAAGTCAAAAATTGTGTTCCTTTCATTTCCCTCTACAACTTTTCGTTGACTGGACTAAGAATCAACAGCTCGATTGATAGATCGTTGAGGCTGTCTCGTTGCATCTGAAATTTTCGATTTTAAAATACAAATCTTATAAATTGTTTTGATAAAAAAAATGTTAGGGTTTATTATACAGGGTGTTCCACCTAACTTGAGCATATTGAATTTATCGCTTATTTGTTGTGATATGACAAGGTCATATTTTTTGAGATTTTATTGTCATCGGAGTTTTTTTTAATGGAACTGCATATTTTATACATTTGTATCCACACTAGATTTGTAGCCAACCATCTATAATACTGTAACCTTCGCGTGACCCCCAGTGCAAAAAATTCATAAACACTAGGCAATTGATGCAAACAGTGAAAGAACTCTGATAGAAGGATTAATGAATGAAATAAATAAAAATTTTCTACCTGCATTGCAACAAACTTTAGCGAAATAGAAATGTATTTTCTTTCTTAATATACTTAGTGGATTGAAAATAATATAGCGGTATTTTTAAATTCTTCTAATGTGTGTAGTATTTTAAATTACACCTACTCATTTTTGTTATAAGTGCATAAAATCTGCTGTCTACTCATTATTATTCGTAGACCACTCTTCTTAACTTAGGATCATCCTAGTTATAATATAAAAATTCTTATCTCGCCAAGCGTCTACAGCTTCCACGCTCGCCGATCGATTCAGCTCGTGGATTTCCGGTTCGCATTCCGCGTGCTCGGTGATTCGATTAAAAATTCTAAAAACCCCCGATCGCGAGAGCGCCGCGGCCAATGCTGGAAATTAATATTAATAATTTCATAGGAGTGTAGCGTAGCGCCGGGGTTCATCGGTGCCCGAGGCTCGTCCCGTCAACGGCAAACTTTCTCAGCGGACAAACAAGTTTAAATGAAATTGCCGTCCACGGTCCGCCGCGGAAAACCAGCCGTCGACGGATACAGGAAGAAGAAACCGAAGGTGGCAGCGGCGCCGATGGAAAAGAGCCGCTCGGGAAATGCAAGCTCTCTGAAAAACAGTTTTTAAAGGAGCCGGGAATCCTCGCGCAAAAACCGATTTGATAAAACGCCACGCTTTTTTCAATTAGCCAAAACGGAGCAGATGTAACTTCTCGATCGATCCTCGTAATTGCTAGCCTGCGGATTTTATCCATTTATGGGCTGCTCTTTACCTTACCGGACTCAAAATTTATGCCTTTCTCCTATAAATTATTATGTATTTGGTATGTAATCCAGTAGATTTGTACCCGGGGCGGCTGCAGATCGAAGTTTCGATCCTGTAGGATCAATGGTTCAGGAGTTGTGCTTGCTTAAAGTTGAGCACTTTTCAGTGTTTTTGACAGGTAAGGGCGCCGCCATATTGGTTTGCAGTGATGATCGTAAGCGCCGCTTACCGGGCAGCACCGCTAGATGGTAACACTAGCACGCGTTAATGCTAATAATATAGAGCGGGCATTGCGATTGTTGTTTGAATTTTGGAAGACATGGCCACGATGTTGCGTTTTAACCGGTCTGGGTTAGGTCTGGGTTAGGTTTCTGTAAATATTTTCCACGATATTTCTTCTCAAACATTTTCTGAGATATATTCTCTATGTTAGCGATATTACTGTGTGTCCGTGCTGCCATCTAGCGGTTCTGCTCGCAATCGTCATTACAAACAAATATAGCTGTCAAAAACACTGAAAAATGCTCAACTTTAAGCAAGCATATTCTCCGGGTACAAATCTACTGGATTACATACTAAATACATAATAATATTATAGGAGAAAGGCACAAATTTTGAGTCCGGTAAAGTAAAGTTTACCCCGTTTATGTACCGAAAAGGCATACATCTTTTACTTAATAAATCTAGTTAAAAGTCGCGTTTGACTTCGACTTCGTTCAAGTCAAAACTCGCGAAAGCCCTACAGTATGCAGCAAACACAGCGAGTGGTGCTGAAACAGAAGCCGCAAAATTGCATTCCGGCAATCATCGACACGATTCCAGACACAGTTCTCGGAAGGGATCGCGTTGCAAAAATGCCGGCATGGCAGTTCGAACGAGGAAGAAAACAGTCTCACAGTCACGATCGACGAGAGGTCTTGGTTTCATTTCCGGTGAGACGCGCGAAATGAGGAAACTTTTTGTTTGGACAGGGAACCAGGCCGCTCCGCTGTCTCGAAACACGCGAAACTGTCGGGATCGGTAAGCGCATCAAAATTGTGGACACACGCGGGAGAGAACAAAAAAGTTCGTAGCGGAGCGTAGTCTGTTTCTGACACAGATTTCAACCGGGCTAGAGCGACGCGACTCCCTCCCCCTCCCTCTCTTTCTCTTTCGATTCTCTCTTCATCCCCTGTTGTCCCTCTCTTCATCCCACCGGTTCGCATAACGCGAAGTTTCTCCTTCCGTTTCGCTCGGTTTTTGTTCACCGCGCCGCTAAACGAAAATTTTGCACGTGAAATTGCCTCGCGCGCTTCACATAGCAAAAACAGAATTTCATGTTTCGCAGATTATGGGATAATAGTGTTTACGGGGTGGAGGGGGGAGGGGAGAGCTAGCTCTCTGGATATATGCGGCTGTACTCTCTTTCTCTCCCTCCCTCTCTCTCTCTCTCTGTGTCTGCTCGATGCCGAAACGCGGCCAGCATAATTGCATCCGCGGGTGCAACGTTGCCCGGCGACGAAACGTTGCTCCTCCGATAAAATTCATCGCGCAAAGCATAGTTTCGATCTTCCCTGGACCGGGAACGGGAACCGTCTCGTCGTCGGATAATCGAGCTCCTCTCTCTGCCATGGCGAAATTAGCAGCTAACGAATCCTATGTAGAAAGAGAGGGGTTGCTTCTTTGATAGAAAATGCACGGCCTTAGATGTTCTGAGATTTTTAGATGAATATTGATGTGTTGCATATTAAAAGTTATAAGGATTAAATGAATCATTATTTAACTTCTGTTTCCCAAAATCGAGGCAGAACATTTTTATTTTGCACAGAGATCCGCAGTCTAGTTATTAGGAACTAAGTCATCCGTATGTTTGAAAAGAAGATGATCTTTTTTAAATCTCATTTTCTTTGAGAATTTAAGGACGAAGAACATCGAGTCAAAGCGATCTTTTGCTACTCTGACGTTCAGAGGAATATGTAAAGCCTTAGAGTACGATTTTTTAGGACTTTTAGAATTATTTTATTTCAGCGAACTCTTGAACCGTGAATATTAGAAGTTACAAGGAAGTAGGTCATCTTGATGTCTCAAAAGAGGACGATTTTTCAAATTTAATTTTCTTTGAAGCTTTAAGGACGAAGAACGTCGAGTCAAAGCGATTTTTTCCTGTTCTGACGGAGGAACACGTGAAGCCTTAGAGAATTATTTTAATTTAGTGACCTCTTGGACCGTGAAAATTAGGAATCCTGAGGAAGCAGGTCGTCCTGATGATTAAAAAGAAGTCCATTCTTTTTCTACAATTTTTAAGATCTCTATATCAATTATTTTTATATAATTATGATTAATATCAAGTTAGAGGAGAAGTAGATAAAAATGAGCCATTTATTTTGAAAGTGGCCTAAGTCCATTTGTCAACTGTTTCTTGTTGACTGTATACAACTTAGAGTTAACTGTCATAAACAACATTTTGCGGTTAAGTATATTCAGAATATACGATAATTTTTGATACGTAAATTTTCTAAGTTTTTCCAATAATTAAAAACATTAATTTGAGAGTGGCCTAAGTCCCAATCCATCATTGATGATATCCAAAAGTGCGGATTTTCAAATATCCGAAGGCAGAGATGAAGATAATTGCAATGTGATGACTAGACTCCGGAGATTTTTATGCAAAATAAAAAAATTTGCGCATCAATTGCAAGGCACAGGATCTATAGAGGATGCGGCCGAATAACATGTACAAGCGGGTAAGGGGTGATTCTACATGTGCATATAAACCAAACAAAAGAAATAACATTTTTTCGTTTGAGGCTTCGTTTTCGAGAAAATCGAGTTTGAAAATGCAGCAAATACACGTGCTATTGCATAGGAATCGTCTGACGCGTCTGACCATGATCGACCAATTCTACTTTGTGCATATACTAAAGCACGCGAACCTGGCAGAACTTTAAACTCGATTTTCTCGAAAACGAGGCGTCAAATGAAAAAATATTATTCCTTTCTTCCGATTTATATGCACATGTAGAATCACCCCTTGCCCGCTTGTACATGTTATTCGGCCGCATCCTGTATATCAATTTATATTTTTCATTAATAATTTTAATGTAGTGAAAATAATATATTAATACTCTTAAAGTTTCTTAATCTGTTCACTGTTTTAAATTGCATCTACTCATTTTTGTTATATCCGGAGTCTAGTGATGAGAATGCAGTGTTTAAAATCCGGGATTTATTACCACGTCGGGATAGACCATCAAATTCGAAAATATTGTATTGACACCACTTTATAAAAATATAAGACGAATTATAACAGCGAAATACAAGAACATAATGGACTTCTTCAAATCCCTACCGCATACACAAACTGTAAATGAGGAGTAAATTGTTATGTAATTTATATAGTTAGAAGATTTCCTGAATTGCATAAATTGTTTTTTTGAAGTATTGTAAAGAAATATAAAATAAATTGAGCATTGAACATTAAATTATGTCGAATAGACTTGGGCTCTTTCAAATTTTATAATAAATCTAATTGTTATTTTTTAAAATGGCTTAACTCCATTTGTGGTAAAAAAATACATGTTATTCACTTAGTAATTGCTATTATTTTAATAGGAATTGTAAATTTAACTCTCTTAGATACACTTAAGCAGTGTGACACATTGGTATCCAATGCGTGTATTTTTAATTTTATTGAAACGCAAACTCTTAAATATCTCTATCTAAATATAAATGGATTTAGGTCACTTTCAAAATAAACGGCTCAATAGTTTTCTGCACTCTCGCGGACCAAATCCTAACCAACCAGAAATCGGTGGCCATTTGATTCTTTCCTCTAACATGACCGAATGTTTTCGAGATCTATGAAGTTGGGAAAGCGCCGTAAATCCCGTAACGAGTCCCTACAGGGTAAAATTGATTTCTTGGCGAAACGTCGGGAAATATCTGGATCGCGGGACGAGTCATGGGAAACGTTAGCGGCCACCGTTCGCAGAAAAGTTTCCGGCCGGGCTCGTTACGCGGAGGCCACGGTACGTTCTGCCTTTAGAAAGATTCTGATCGCTCGGCAACTTCTTCGACTTCAGCCGACGGAGATAAATACAGTCGAGGTGGGACGGGGCCATGCCACGCTTCTTGTGCCGCGAAAGATTCCCAAGTTTGCACTGATCCGTGCAAGACCCGAAACTTTCCTCGGACGTAAATTTGCCGCGCCAGCCCGAGTCCGCTTGAATAACCGTAGTTATGTCTTCCGCCGTGACGTATGCGCCGTACCTGTGTACCAGAGACGTTCCACTCGCGAATCGCAATCAATTTGCCACGTAGTCTTGCTGATTTTCTTCGCAATCGAATTCGCTCGATGCTGAGAGAAATCGGGGTCCTGAGAAATCTGTTGCACGTGTCCGTATGGAACTGTATTGAATCGTTCGTCTTCAACATTTCACCTGGTGAAAATTGTTTATCTTTTACTTTTGTGCCACAAAAGGAAAAGGTAACAAATTCTTTTCTCTTCAGTGAACTAATTGTAATTATTAGACGGATCTTTATGCAAAATAAAAATTGCCTGCACCGATTGCAAGAAATAGAAACTAAATAGAATGTTATTTCTTCGCTTAATGATTTTAATAGAGGAGAAATCATATATTGACATGATTTGTTGAAATTTTTCAACAATTTTGAATTTCATCTTTTCAATTTTGCTATAAATGCATAAAGATCCGCAGTCTAGTAATTATTGTAGCTGTAAAGAAAATCGTACAGCATTTTTTCGTGACAAGTGCATATTTTCATGATCCCATTTAGTATTTTCTCCTCAATTTCTTTTTAAACAAAGAGCAATCCTTTGAATGAAATATAAACACCATGAATTAATAAATTGTGTTCATAATGAATTCAGAATTTAATATTCAATGCACAACACAGAACATCTTCAACACCAAGCGAGTTATAATTGTCCAAAGTTGTCCATCGTTCAAAGTTATTACATCGGGTCTATAGGCGATGGTCGCTGTTCCGCAGTCTCTTGAATCGTGATTATCCGGTTCAAAAATTCGCGTGAAAAGATCTCGCCTCCGCGAACAATTTTGCCGTGTAGAACAATGGCGAATTATTACAGGCCGATAACGAGGCGCGTTGTCGCGGGCCGCCGTCATGTCGTGGCGCGCCGGCCCGCTCCCGAACGTTTAATTAATACTTGGTTATTTTCCCGTTGGCCAGACTCGGGGCCACAATTTCGCCATCCAATTAATAACCATACACTCCTGGCGGAAGGCCGTTAACGAGATTCTCGATCCTCGATTCGCTAGACCAATCTCCGACGACGACTTGTATTAGGTATACAAATTAATTTGTCACGACTAATCGATTGTTCATTCATTTCCGTGTCTTTCGCCTGACATGCTCAGCTTTCAGGTTGATGGCCTCCTAATTGAAAATGACAAAGCTCTATCAAACGCTGCGCAGCTTACTGTTATCATTAAATTGCGGATTTTATGCATTCATCACGAAAATGTATTAAAAAAAACTTAGAAATGAGCCGTTTATTTTGAAAATGGCCTAAGTCAATTTTCGAGAAAAATTAAACTAACAATTTTAACCCCTTGCCTTACGATTTATTTCACGGTTTCAGTGATTAGAACTTTTTTTATAGTTCGTAATTTCTTAAAAGAGGAGAAATTTATATCTATTGCTATTGCTAAATCAAAATAGAATTTCATCCCGGTTTAAAAGAAATTAATAACGTACATATATATTTATTAGACTCTGTTCAGAATCTTCATCACGAGTCTGACACGATATTGTAGGGCAAGGGGTTAATATTTTCATTTCTACGTTATATTTTCATTCTGAAGCAAATTGTAACTAATATATTTAAAATAACAAAGATTTTGTAAAAAGGAAATTAGCTGGTTAATAGAATGATAAAAACTTTTATTTTGAAAGTGGCCTAAGTCCATTTGTCAGTTGGGTATCCACAATTTTCAAGACAATAATGTTCACATGTACATTTGGGATGAAACTATTACACCAAGAGGTTCTCAAGAAGTAGCTTCATCTATCTTGAAGCATCTTAAAAATCTAAGAAATTAAAGGCATATTATAGCTTACAGTGACATGTGTGCACGATTGAATAGAAATATTAAAGTAGCTTTAATGTGGCTAAAAATTGTCCAAACTGTTGAACATAATGTGGAAATCATAGACCACAAATTCTTAGTATCAGGACATTTGTTTTTACCGAATGACAGAAATTTTGGCGTCGTAGAAATGTCATTAAAGAAAAATAATTTACTGTTTGTCCCCCAAGATTATTATAATGTTATCAAGATGTGCCGAAAAGGTAATAACTTTATTTTAAATGAAATGAAACAAGAGGATTTCATATCAACAAGATTTTTGGAGGATGCAATTTTTAAAAGGGTAAAGAATTCTAACGGAGAAACAATGAATTGGTTAAAAATATGCTGGATCCGTTTTTTGAGAAATGAACCATATAAAATTTTCTATAGGATATCAATGGATGAGAATGCAGAGTTTAAAGTACTGAATTTATTACCACGTCGGGGTAGACCAAGAAAATTCGAAAATATTGCATTGACACCACTTTATAAAAATATAAGACAAATTACAACAGCGAAATACAAGGATATGATGGACTTACTACGATATATACCACCGGAGCATCATGACTTCTTCAAATCACTCCCGCATATATAAAATGTAAATGAGGAGTAAATTATAATGTAATTTGTATGGTTAGAAGATCTCCTGAATTGCATAAATGGTGTTTTTCAAGTTTTGTAATGAAATATAAAATACAATAAATTGAATATTGTTTTTTCAATTTGAAGCATTTTAAATTATATCGAATGGACTTGGGCTGTTTCAAATTTTATGACAAATCTGGTTGTTAATTTTGAAAGTGGCTTTAATCCATTCTTGGTAAGAAGACACATATTATTCACTTAATAATTGCTATTATTTTAATAGGAATTGTAAATTTAACTCTCTTACATACACTTAAGTGTGTGATACATTGGTACACAATGTGTTCATTGAAACACAAACTCTTAAATATCTCAATTTAAACTTAAATGGACTCAGGCCACTTTCAAAATAAACGGCTGAAATAGTCTTCCAAGGATTAATACAACCTGTTGTGGTCTGTGAAACATGCAAAAATTGACATTTTGAAATTTCGATCTCTCGGTTTAAAACCGTGCAACATTGCAAATTTAAAACATTCCGTACCCTTGAACATCCTGCGATTAAATTCACTGGAAAATTGAAGTTATAAAGCATTCCCTCGGAACAGCAGTAAATGCATAAAAATTCGCAGTCTAATTACTAGATTTCGGATCAAATTCAGGCAAATTCATTATTCTGTGTTGAACAATGTGGTACTCATTTGTCACATTTTTTTAAACAAAATCTTGCTCGCACGTCGTGAATTCATTAGTGGCGAATAATACTTCGAAGAATAATATTTCGCATATTTTCACGCACAATTTTATTCTCGTTCGATCTTTTATGAATGTCCCAAAAGTGTCTTACAAAAATCCTTTACAAAATCCAATTTGAATGTTTCTGTCGCGTGAAAAAACCGCACGAATATAATAGTAAATATTTTCTTTTACGTTTCGTGAACTTGGAGCTCCCTTGTGAAGAGAACTTAAAAATCCATTTTTAATTAACTGTCCTTAAAAAGAAGATTGAGTTGAGTAATTGCTTGACGAATAGAATTATACCGCTGTCGAAATTCTATATAAAATAGCACCAAAATTAGCTAAAAAGAATTCTTCAAGTGAAGTCTATTAATAATAACGCATGAAGCTCGTCAATTTTCCAAGTCGTTAAGGCCAGGAAAGCCCTCTTAAGATTTAATTCCAGTATACATTCTTTTACTAGGAATGAGAACTGCGCGATTTCCCTTGAAACTTATAAAATTATTTTCTACTTTCTCTGGGTGGAGTTAAAAACTGCTCGGGGCAGAAAAAATAGAGCAACGTGGTATAATTAGCAGCAATTTATTAATACTCTAGCAAGCAAAAGACTACTGATTAAATGTTCAGTGCGGCATAAAAAAATGAAGCAAAATTGTACGATTAAGAGCTACCAGAAGTCTGTTGATAGAATCTTGAAAATCTTATCTCAAAGAACGGTCCCAAAAAGGAAGACTCCGTCGTATTACTAAAGTAGAAAGGAATTACCACGGCCGCAGAAATTAACAGGGACGTAATACCGGCTGAGAAGTCTTGATCCGCAATCTGTTAATAACAACGCGTTAACTTCGTCAACGTTCCAGGTCGTTAAGGCCGGGAAACCCGTTCAAATTGAATCCAAGTAGCAATATCTTCAGCAGAAAGGAAAACCGCGCGATTTTCTTTTTTTTCCCGGAGCCCGATAAAATTAGCTCAGCTCTTTCTCTCCGAGAGATTGAAAACCGCTCGGGGGGTGAAAAGCGAAGCAACATGGAATAATTAGCAGCGACTTATTAAGTTCGAAGTATTAGAACCTCGAGAACAGGAGAGGGCAATCTCAAGGCTCTGGGAATCGGGGTCCGTCTCGACATCGCCATTGAAACACTTTGCCGAGGGCCGGGATCGTGAAAACTTTCGTAAGAACAGGTGTTCTCCCCGGGCTCTCTCTCTCTCTCTCTCTCTCTCCAGGATGGACCTTTTTCTAGCTGTGTTTCGCTATCGCAGTTTAAGCATTTCGTTTAAACGAATTGGGGCATATTAATATGCCTCTCTCTCTCTCTCTCTCTCTCTCTCTCTCTCTCTCTCTTTCTCTCTCTCTCTCTCTCTCTCTCTCTCTCTCTCTGCCTTTCGCTTTCTCTTTGGATAATTTCTTAGTGCTCGCAGTTTATTCCCGAAGATAAGGGAAGAAATCCTTTTGGACTGGGGTCTCGATTATTCCGCTCGATAGTCCTTATCGCGAGCATGCATTCCGAGCTCCGCAGGATTAGCCAGGCATACACGCGAACTATATCTTCTGGATCGGCTGCGCCGTTTCAACTTCGACTCGGTTCTCGCGATGTATTACGTCAGGGTTTTTACGCGGCCGCCCCGGATAAGCGAGAACGATTGTTAGAATTCGAACCGGGGAGCCTGGGGTCAGTAGCCGAGCATATTATGCACAATGGGCTCTGCTAACGTAGAGACGTCAACTAAAATTGTGTTGAGAAACGTCTATTGAATTACGAGATATTCAGATGATTTGACTGCAAATTTTATGCATTCACGGTGAATGCACAGTGGATATTATGCATTTATAGTGAATTATTAACAGGTTATCAAATTTTTATTTTGCGTAAAATTCCGCAGTCTGAGAAATGGATGTATTACGAAGGAAGCGAATAACTTTGGACCCAATAGTAATTTTAAAACAATGTTTTATTATATTGGATTGCCAAATAATCTTTGAAAGATGCCTTTTTGAGTGCAATCACCTCCCGGATAGAGGACATCATCTTTAACAAACTTGTGTCTCGTTATCTGCTTGCAGTGAAGCCGTTGAAGGTCGAGATCATGGGGAAGGACAAGATCCTATCAGCGGGAAGGATTTACGAGACGAGATGTCAGAGCACGGGATCGAAGCCGCCCGCCGATTTAACCTGGTGGAAGGCGTCGAAGCCGCTCAAGGGAACGATCAAAAACGTGAGTAACTGATTAAAATCTAACCGTGAGTCTCTCGGCGAATTGAATCTTGCATATAAAGCGGCTGCGCGGTGGCGGAGGCTATAAGTTCGATTCAATTTTACCTGGTCCTTAATCGTTGCCGTCGTGGGAGTGCTTTGTCGTTTGTTTCCCCGGTTGTAAGAGAGGCTAGGGAACGCGAGCACCGAAGAAAAGAAACTGCTAGAGAAAATTATGGGCTCAGGAAGAAGAGGGTGGAGAGAAGAGAGTCGAACTCACGAGTCACGTTCCCACGACGAAACGAAACGTCTTTGATGATTGGTACTCGGCCTGGAAGCACGCCGCGGAGTCTTCCCGACGACGCCGGGAAGCCGTTCCCGTCGATCTTTAGAAGAAAAGAATAACGCGCGCTCGATAACGAACCTCGAACAGAGGTAATAAACTTCGACTGACAGGGGATTCCGGAAATAAATTTGTTTTCGCGAGGGACTCGTTTCTTTATCCGTTCTTGGTTCTTTGATGTACACGGTTTGTCCAGACTCTGGTGCGACTGAACCTGCACATTTTTTTTCTGTAACGCCATCGCGTTATAATTTCACAATTTCAAGGCGCTAGCACCTCTACGTCATTAGTTTTTGAGGTTATATGTGACAAGCTTTCTTAGCGCCCGTCGAAAAAGCAATATGGAGCAAATTTTTCCATTAAGTTTGATAAAACAGCAAGCGAAAGGTACGGAATGATGAAAAGCGTGTACGGTAGTGATTGCATTCGTGCCAACGTTTTTAAATGGTATGCTCGATTTCGTGACGGCAAGGAAAATATCGCAGACGCGCCTCGAGCACCGCCGCCAGAAACGAGTCGTACCCCTGGAAACGTGCAAAATTCAACCACCTTTTGCACGTTTTCAGGGGTACGACTCGTTTTTACCCTTCAACCGGATTCACGCTGAATATTACGTCGATGTTCTAAATCGCTTATGGAACAGGATTCTTCGAGTTCGGCCTCAATACCGAGAGCAAGGGTCTTGGTCCCTTCTGCACGATAATGCACAAGCGCACAAATCCAAGATTGTACACGATTTTTTGGCCAGAAAAGGTATCACAGAGCTCGAACATCCCCGTATTCGCCTGATTTAACTCCGTGTGATTTTTGGCTATTCCCAAAACTAAAATCGGCAATGGAAGGAAACCGTTACGACAATATTCAGGACATACAAAGAGCTTCGACCGCGGTTTTACAGGCGATTCCGAAAAAGGACTACAATAACTGTGTCAAAAAATTTTTAAACCGCTTCCAGCGTTGTATTGATTCAGGAGTATACTTTGAATAAAAAGATATAAAAGCATCAAATAATTGTATACTCATTTTCTTGCGGTACTAGTCGCACCAGACCGTGGACCAGTCCCTTGGACAGACCGTGTATGTGTATCGCGAGTACTGGGATTGGATGATACAGAGTGGATCTGGGAGATGGAGTGAAGTATATAATTCATATGGAGATAGAGGTCAATTGTTGGGGTATAATTGCTCAGGGGTAAGGGACCAGGAACCTAGCGAAGGGAATAGTGAAGGGATCAGCGAAGAGATGATGATGATCGATGAGATGGTGGATCTGTGAAGGATAAAGATGGAAAGGAAAAGGGTTAAGAAGGTCTTCCACCATGGTCGACTAGGGCCCACTAGAGTCCACGAGTCATCCTAGGTCTCAGGAGCTCCCGCAAGGTCCATCAACCCTGGTGGCTTCGGATGAACAGACAATTTTGACAGTTTAGCTCTATTTATAATAACCCTTCGCCATCGTTCGATGGCGCTGTCAAACTACCGGACACTATAGTATCTGTGAAAATTTTTGTTCTGACAATCTAAAACTTCCCAGCTAGCTCTCATCTATTTGAAAACAACACTCTGATCAAGCTACAACGTTCAATAGAATCTCCAAAACCACCGATTTTTCACATCGATATTCCACAGCTTGTGACACAAAACTCCATGCATAGTGATTGACCTATACAACCTCTATACACGTGGTTCTACCATCAGTGATTACTCCCGGACAAGCACAAAATTGTCCGACGCAACTGTTGCACGAGTTTCCAACATTTCCACGGTAGCTCCTATCGCGAGCTATACGTAGACAATCCAAACTTTTTCATCGCGTGATACACCAAAATATTATATATCAGAACGTTCTACAATATATTCGAATATACCAGTATACATATACTACAGTATAAATTAATATACTAGAATATACTCGAACTAGAATATACTCGTATATATTATACATATAAATTAAGGTGGTACTCTCATTTCCAGGACTGCAAGGGTGCGGGATGCTTTCAGCAGTGAAAAGCGCTAGATAAAAGATCAATCTAGGCCGCGATCGCCCTCAAAAGTCCTATTTTTCCGTTTACGAAGCGTAATTTGCATTATTCGGCAGCATGTGGCTATGAAAATAGCTACATGCGCGGTTGTATGCTTCCGAATAATACAAATTACGTCTCGTAAACGTAAAAATAGGACTTTTGAGGGCGATTGCGGCCTAGATTGATTTTTTATCTAGCCCTATTCACTACTGAAAAAGCCCATCTTTGCAATATCGAGAAATGAGAAGGCGCATCCCGCACCCTTGCAATCCTGGAAACGAGAGTCTACCGCGTTAAGAAATATAAATAAAAATCAATCGCAAAATGTATAACACTATCTTGTTACGGAAAAGAAGGCAGCTCTTATCTACACTATACTCCAAAAAATAAAATTTTCTGTTTGTTCCGCTGACGCACCGACGCGTAAAATAACTTTGTGTCTGAACGACAACTCGATGGCTTTCCGAAAGAACCTCTCCCGACCGGAAGTCTCGGATAATAAGATCGATAAAGTCCTCCGGGATGGAAGGAAGAGTGGGACGATCGTCGAACAGGAAAAAATTCGCAATGTGTCGCAAAGATGCGCCCGGAAAGACGTACCGGAGGGGACATCGACGAACATGTCGGGGCCACCGTGAAGCAGCCGTCTTCGGCTGGCTTCCTGTGGGACACCATTCCCACTGACACGGATGCTTTCCGAAACAGCTTCACCGAGCCATCGGGAATTCAGTGATGAATCGCTGTCGTGCCGGCCGAAAGCCTATGGGGACCCAAAAATTCAGATTTTCCGACCGATGGAATCCCACGACTCGAAAGAACTCAAGTTTCCAAGAGCTTCACGACATTTTGATGGAACCAAACTATGTATAGAGGACGTGGGAATGAAATTTGCTGCAGTAACAAATGGAGATACGATCATTTTTTAGCGAGACAGGATTGTGTTTACGATTACGATTACGATGACGACAACGAATTATCTTTTATTCTCCAGAGAAGGGAAAACTGTTCGACTAGCCGGTCGAATCTACGCTCGTTAATTCACTTTACTCGAGCCTTTGATCCGGGTCCGTTGCGACCGTTTGATCGAATCACAGCTCTCCCTGTTCTGTTTTATTTCGATGGGACGCGCGACCACGTTCGACCGCAACCTTTCAACTTCTTCAACCATTCTTCCGGTTCGACGTCTTTTCCCTTTTGTCTCTGAACCATCGATTTGCAATGTTAAAGTGGCAGAAAGAAAGCATTCTCTCCCGCGAAAGCAGAGTCGCCAGATTAAGACTTATCTCCCACTCTACATCTGACGCGTTTCCTACATTTTTGACAACATTTCTTGCAGTTTCTCTGTTGCTTCAGAACAGTTTAGAACAGAAGAATATTATAATTGTTCTTCGGTACCAATTATTATATTAAACGGCATTATTGATGAATGTTAATCAGTGAAATAAACAATTATCCGTACAAAAATCAATGTCCAATATGATTCGATGTTGGATTAAAAACGATTACGAATAAAGTGAATAAATAAATCAAATGAAATGTAAATGTAGTATGTACACGATCAATAAATATAATATGAATAAATGAAATGAAGTCCTTTGCAATAACTCGATCATAACGACGACTATACAGAGTGTACCAAAACAAGTGTTACAAGATGTTTTCTTACGAAGTAGGTAAACAGTGGTTTATTAAATACAGTAAGTCCACGACTTATACAGGGTGCGGCCGAATAACATGTACTAGCGGGCACGAGGTGGTTCCTTATGAAAAAATAAGAACAAAATACGGAATAAAATTTTTTCAGTTAAAGCTTAGTTTTCGAGAAAATCGAGTTTGAAAATCCTATTCATACGTATGCTGTTACGGCTAAGTTACGGTTCGTCGAACATCGTATAACGCGTATCGTGATTTATCGGATCATGTCAACGTATTTCCTATTCGTGTACATCATCGTTAGATAGATCAACGAAAACTGACTGCTTAGGCATTGTTTATAAACACGATACGCGTTATACGATGCTCGACGAACCGTAACTTAGCCGTAACAGAAAAAATTTTTTTTAACATGCTATACTTCATTTCCCGTAGATTTTTCCACGCTGATTTCAAATCTGGTCTCAAAGTTTGTTAGGATTTTGCAAACAATCGAATTTTTTGTGAACAAAACTAATGAAATCATTTTTTCGTTGAAATGATTTGATAACCCACTAGTTTGAAGGTATATTGTATTCTCATACATAAAACACAATAAAAATAAATATAACGAAGTATTTAAACGTTTATTTGACGCATATCACTTGACGAACGATCACTTCAATAAAAATAAAAATAAAAAAATAAGATATCATTCTTATACTCTTATTAACTATACTTACGGACTATGGCAACACATCGGCAGACGTGACAGTGGTCATGAAATAGATAACAAAATTTTATTAGAAAATTTTATTTATTACATTATGTGACTGTTCCTGTATGGAAACTTTATACATATGCGGTTTTATTCATAAGTACAATGTTCCCACTTGGAACCAACATGCTCAGAGTCTTCAGTATTGTCGACTTAATTTACTATAGAACATTTGAAATTTAAGTCCCCAATTGGGAACGGAGTGCAATATAGGATTAAACTCAATCAATCTCTTAAATTTAATTGTGTACAAGTCATACAGTTGAGTCACTTAACTGTACCACCTGAAAAGAATAACGTCTGTGTTTGAGCGATTGAAACAGTGAACTATTAATTGCTCGACTGCTTAATCAAGAGTTCCGTTAATGACTCGTTAACTAACGGTTGTCCGCGTGATCGTTCATGTTCGTTTCATGATTTCACTCGGGCCGAATCCACGGGACGGCGGGAGAGGATCGGTGACGTTTACCGATGGACCCGTTATCAATCCGGTTGCTCCCAGATGGTTCGATAGCAATTACATGAACGCACCCGATAAATTATTATCAAGCTGTCTGTCACTCCCGCGAAACTATTAATCCGCTAGCAATGGCAACATCGACTCGCAGATAAATCATCCCCCTGGAACTCTTGCGTTTTCTGTGCGGCCGCGTCGATATTACCATTCTAGCGGACGATATTAATTTATACCGCCTTTTAAATCTTGTTGCAGCTGCGCTCCTATTGCAACCCAAACAATTAATTCAATGTATCTTGATTGTGATGTAGATCACTGCACATGATATGCATTCATAGTAGATTTCCAGTTGGAATATAAATAAACATCTATTTTACGATTTTTAGCGCATAACTACGATGTTTTGATATATTTTTTTTTATTATATCTTCACAGGAGATCTTGCAGAGTAACAATCACTGGGTTCCAGATGGTTAACCCCTTGCCGTACCATTTTCTTTACAGTTGCAGTGATTAGAACGTCTTTATCCCTCAAAATGTCGTAGAAGAGAAAAGAACATTTATATGTTTTGTATGATCACATTTATTTTAATCTAATTTATTCATCTAAAAATAAAGGCATAACATTCATATTTGTTAGACTTTGTTAAAAGTCTTCATCACTTCATCTGACTCGTTAAAATACGGCAAGGAGTTAAAGGAATCCGTGCAGCTCCGAATTTTCAATTTCTCCCGGCCGAGTACCTTCCAATTTCTTAATGACCTCGAAGCTTCTTTCTTCCCTCGTTTGATCCGCGAAATTCCTGCTCGGTCGAGCTCGCCAGAAGCGGACAGGTTACGGATTCGCGGAGGTACTTCTTCCGGTGCCGCCACTTAAACGTGACTCCCACGAGGACCTCTCTCCCTTCCGCAAATATTCCCTCCATCCCTGCGAAAATTTCGCTCGGTCTCCTCTATCCAAGTCCTACCGACTCGGTTATGTTCCGTTGAATATGCTTTTATCGTATAAGTTCATTATAATTAATAATTCCTGATAATCGTATAATTCCGGTTGCCATCATTCTGCTGCTTCTATTAGAACTGTCAGGATTGTATTTGAACATTCCAGTTTGAACCACAAAATTCTGTGGTATTGATCCAATAACAGGATGCAACAGCAATCTTCATTAATACGAACATTTTTATAATAATTAAAAGCGGATATTCCAAATACAATTTTTCCACCTGAATTGCAGCACAAACTAGAATGAAATTAATACTCCCTCTGTCCCATAATAATAGTAGCAGTTGATGAATTTAATTTGTCTCATAATGATAGTAACAAAAGAAAATAAATATAGAACGCAACATTTATTATCAAAAAACTAGATTACAAATATTACTCCTAATTTTTATTTTGAATGTTCAGATAGTTTCTGGATTTTTCAATAATTTCGTTACTGCATTTTAAACTTGTAGTTAGGATCCCTTGACTGTGAAGCTTTGCTTTCCCTATATGCGTGAGCTTAAAATTATTGGAGCCATCGTTCTTCATCTCTTCCAGCATAACTTGTTCTTTTTCATCTTACTTTTACAATGGGTTGATATTCAATTGAAATAAAACAATTGATTTCGATCAGCGGATGAAATTAGAAAAATATTTATAATTCGTAATAATTAGGTTAACCTAAAAATTAAAAGATGTGTCAAAACAAATGACAGATGTCATGAAATGGAGGCTTCGCAATTTTGCGCTACAACATAACTTACAGCTGCATTCGCCAATAATTCCCGTTTAAATATTCACTTTCCTACTATTATTATGGGACAGAGGGAGTAATTTTTTAACTTAATAATCAATGCTGGTGCAACCCCATCTATTTCAGGGTGGCAGCAAGAGGGTTAATACGTTTAATAGGTTGAAAGTAATATAACTAATATAATTTAATATTCGTTATCTCGGCAGTCTGTGCATCGATAGGAGTTTGCGTTTGACGACATTTCTATGTGAAATTGTCAACGGAGAATCTCGAATGCGATGAAAGGGGACGGGCGATAGGGTATCGCGTTGGATCGCAAACCGTCTCGAACCTGTCTAGGGTGTCGTCGCTGGGAACGATACTACCGGCGACCACGATGCCCGAGTTGGCGCCGCCTAATTTGTAGAATCCATTAGTCGGGACGAGGAACATTGTTCTGCGTCGCACTTCCAGTTGCAGCCGGTGACAGCGCGAGTAATAGCGAAACTGCGGTAATAATAGCAACCCGGGGGCGGAAATAGGGTGGTTGTGTCTTGTCCTTGGGCGACGCTGTTCGCGAATATCGGTCGGAATTGCACAGATGCCCTAGAAAAGTGTGCAAGGTGGTCGGGAGATCCCAATTTGTCCCATGGTATCTAAAAATTCAATTCTAAGAGGTTGTGTCACGAGTTAGCCAATGCGTGTTATCAATAATGACTAGACTGCGGATCTTTCAAAATAAAAATTGTCTGCAACAATTGCAAGAAATARAAACCGAATTGAATGTTATTTCTTCCCTTAATGATTTTAATAGAGGAGAAATCATATATTGGCATTTTCAATTTTTTAAATTGTCCAASCATTTTTAATTTCATCTACTTAATTTTTCTATAAATGCATAAAGATCCGCAGTCTAATAATGACCAATCATTATGTATCTTTGCACGTTCGTGTAGTCCATTGCCATATAAAATCGAGTCAGCCTCATGATGAGTATTTCAAACAGAATTTATTAAACAATTTTTAGCTTATTAGCCATAGCAAAATAAGGGTAGCTTCTTCCCTTCCCATCTTCCTCAACCCCTTGGACTATGAAATTGATTCGATCGCGTGACGAGCATTTCAAACAGAATCTATTAAACATCAATATTATATATTCATTTCCTTTAAATCGAAATAAAATTCTGTTCTCCTGCTGCCAATATTTAAGCACTGAATTCAATGCAAATATACGATGGATAGACATGTTTTCCCCTCTGGGAAATTAATGAGAACGAAGAAATTACAATCATTTCAACTGTGAGAAAAATTGTACAGCAAAAAAATTTAATCATTTAAACGAGGAAAATGGATATACGTACCTACCAGAGATCGTTATTGCACGTGTATCTAAATAAACGTGTACTCATGTAGTAAACGAATCCGGATCTCAATCCGTGTAATTTTTAATACCCGCGTATTTCTGGTTCACGGGTACACGTGGCACGTGAAACGTGTTAAGAATCCGTAAAGACGGAACGCATAGACGGATCCTTGAAGGCAGATTCGTGTACGTGTACACGAATCCGTTCTGCACGTTCGAGTTTGGCGACACATGCGTTTATGTTTTTCGATCGAATTCTTTTCGACTGTAAGCGAGACAGCAATAAATTCCACGGCAAATTGTTCAACGTTATATTACCGAGTATTAAAATACACGAATATTTGTGAAATTAAAACACACGGGCAACCCTGTATTTAATATTACATGGATTAATATCCGGATTCCGTTTATTACACGCGTATACACGTATTTGCATTCACGCGAAATAGGGACCTCTAGTGTACGTGGATAGTAGTTATCCTGGTCATGAAATCAATTAATCTACTCTTCGCACTTACATTTTATAACTTCGAACAATTTACCGTGAATTTATTGCTGTTTCGCTTGCGTCTCACTTCTAATTCACAAGTACACGTGTATTTTAGTACACGTTCAAAACCGCTATCTATAGTACCTCTACTCTGATTGATTATCCTATTTCATATTTTATATTATCTGTATTACATTCAAGATATAAATTAGATCAATGCAAAAGTTCATGTCCGATTTTTTGTGTTTTAATACGAAATTTAATATTTAGTATTTTATAACTTTCTTCCTTGTAACGTATCTCCATTATGAGATATTAAAGAAATTTACCAGAACGAGGTCGTGAATTCTTTGAATATTATGCCGTGGAGATACTAAGACTTTAAACAACAAATAAATGTGTATAAAATGTATTTGACAATGGTCAAGTAAACTGCGAGGTTAAAGACGTCACACATCCTTGATGATGATAATTACACTGTGAATCTTTATGAAAATTTTATAACTTCTATCAGGAACAAGTTGAATTTAGCAACTGGAAAATTTCTTATGTTTAGACAACGTCTACGTGCGACGACGACGCGACGTCGAGGACGTCCCTTTGGACGTCGAGTTTCCGCGGTTGTTGCGAACACGGGGAAATTACAATCGCGCAGAGACCGACGGGAATGAGGAGAACGTTCGCGCTGGGAAATCTTGAAGATTTTTACAAGGCGGTATAGGCTACCGACGGACTAGGTCCCTCGGTAAAATAAATTTCGACGCCGATAGCAATCTTCTCGCATCGATGGACGCAGAATGCACGAGGCTAACAGGAAGGATTCCTCGCGGTGGGGAAACCAAGTAGTATATCTTTCGATAGTAATTACCGTTTTGTAGTGGATACGGGGCTATGTGGTAGTCAGTGAGTGCTTCGACATTAGGAGTACAGTTCTTTGTGAAAGCTATTGTTTATTACTGAAATCATTTTAGTAACCTGTCTTTTTCGATCTGCTAAAAGATATTACAGATAAAGTAAAAAATCACTGAAAGTCAATAAAAAAATGGGCTGCTCTTTACTTTACCGGACTCAAAATTTATACCTTTCTCCTATAAATTATTATGTACTTGGTATGCAATCCAGTAGATTTGTACCCGGGGACACTGCAGATCGAAGTTTCGATCTTGTAGGATCAATGGTTCAGGAGTTATGCTTGCTTAAAGTTGAGCAATCTGCAGTGTTTGCAGATTGGCAGGCGCCGCCATATTGGTTTGTAGTGACGATCGTGAGCCGCTTACCGGGCAGAACCACTAGATGGCAGAACGGGCCCTATTGCGATTGTTGTTTGAATTTTGGAAGACATGGCCACGATGTTGCGTTTTAACTGGATTGGGTTAGGTCTGGATTAGGTTTTTATAAATATTTTCCACGATATTACTTCTAAAAAATTTTCTGAGATTTTCTCAATGTTAGAGATATTACTGCGTGCCCGTGCTGCCATCTAGTGATTCTGCTCGGTAAGCGGCGCGCGATCATCACTACGAATCACAATGTGGCGGCGCCCTTACCTGTAAAAAACACTAGAACTTTAAGCAAGCATAAATCCTGAACCATTGATCCTACAGGATCGAAACTTCGATCTGCAGCCGCCCCGGGTACAAATCTACTGGATTGCATACCAAATACATCATAATTTATAGGAGAAAGGCACAAACTTTGAGTCCGGTAAAGTAAAGTTTACCCAAAAAATGTTCAAATGTATGACTAAAAGTCGGTACAAAAATGTGCTCAGGAATAGTCGTGGGAAAGAGAATAAACGGGGGAAAAATCGTGCTCGTTCGCTCGATGCCGAAACAGAATTCGCGAAGTTGAATTTTTCGGGTGAAGTAAAGTCGCGATCAAACTTTCCGGCAAATATGTCGCCCAGCGATCGTAACTTGCCGGGTATTTCCTTAATGAAAATCGATCGTTCGTCGGCACGCACGCAGGGTTATCTATCTATCTGTCTTCCGTTGGAAAGTTTTGCGCGCGGACGACGTCGAATCTTTGCGAACTGATTACTTACCGCGGAGATTCCTTGCGATGTCGGGGGCCGAGGAGGACTCGAGGCGCGACTATCCCAAAGGAAAATTTACGACGTCGTGTTTTTCCGAAAACGAAACGACGTCGCCGGCGACGACGACGACGACGACGGGCCGACGTCCCCGTAATTAATTCGACCGGAACGTTTCGCCTCCATGACGCTTCATCGCGCGGTAATTAATCGAGTAATTAATTTTTGGTAGGTAAAGTTTGTACGGCAGTTTGGATGCACTATTTTCTAGCGGCGTGAATTATTAAATTTTCCGAGCCCCGGCCATGCGAGCGCAGCTCTGCTCGACGTTTCCATCTCTCCGGTTAACTATGCCGGATACACGGGGATACAACGTCGTTACACTTTTCATCCGAAATTCATTTACCCCGCTTTAATATCGCGGCCACTCAACTGTCGAGGGTTTTCGGCTAATTTTATCGGAACGGTTCTATATACTGCTTTACGCTCCGTCTCCGCTTTGGATCCGCTTGGATCCGCTCCGTGGAACGTCCCGCGAGATGCCTAATCTTGCCGGAAGTGCCGGCTGCGGATCGAACCAGCTTTCCCTTGTCCTTCTCGTTACGCGTTTGATCCTTCCGGCTCAACGATATCCACCCCTCAACCCTACCCTTCTCCTCTAGTTCCCTGCTCCGAGATGGTAATCGACTCGCTGGTCGAACAACTCGAAACTTGGAAAGAGTGCGAGGATGTATTGCACTGTTACAGGGTCTTTCCTATAAATTAACATTTACATTTGTTTTCTGTACATCGTGGTAGGAAAGATTTTCAGGCGAAGTCCAAGAGAATCGTAGAGAAATGTACATTTTTCTATTTTGTTCGAAAAGCTCCGAGTAGGCGTGGCTTCGGTGGCTCTCAATCCCAACGGAGCCAACACAGTGCCCCGCGAGGCATCCTATACAATTCTACACTATCCATACTACCGTGTGACCTCGATATAGGAGTCATAGTGAACTCCACGAAACTTCTGTCATTAAGGGGACATTTTGCTTTTCGAGGCCGTTTTTGTTCGAATTTTTAGGAACTTGTTTTAGAAAAATTAAACCTTCTGCATTGGGATTTTATGCATCTTTTTGTTGGTATATGAAGCACATGTGTGATTTTATTCAAGTGGAAATAATCGACAATTAGGGGAGAGTTGCCAAATCAGTAATGGTCACCTAAATCGTACCCGCTCATTTTTTTTTGGTAACCAATTAATGTTTGTGACTTCTAGCGATAAAAATATTAAGCGTTTATGGAATCGATAATATAAGACACAACTTGTATTATCTCGATTGATTTCGCGCCAACCTGTAGAAGCCGGAACATTTCAAGTAGGTTTGATGTAAATTTTAACCAATTATTTTAATGAAATACTATAATTGATTAATACATTTCGTGTTTTCTTTGAAAGATATTTAATGTACCGTCTTTATAGTAAGTTTATAATATAATTTATATAATCTTTTAGGTTAGATAAATAATATTTCTATCAGTTCGCTTAGTTTCCTAAACCGTACCGCAATTGAAAATCTTAAATCGTACCAGTACGATTATAACAACAACAAAAATGAAGTTATATGTACCTATGAAAGAAAAACAAATTAAAATTTTTTGTAACGCACCATCTACAAGTACATCGGCATCTACGATCATTACTGTAGATAATGAAGACTGGTTTTGTTTTCAACACGTTTCAAAGTGCAAATTATGGGTTTATGAAGCTTGTGGAATATTGAAAGAAGACAAAATATACTATCGTTCAAAATGTTTGTAATACTTTTTACTTTTAATGTTTTCTAAGTTTTTAATGTTTTAATCTTTCAATTTGGTATATTTCATAATTTTCATGAAAATTATTATGTTTATTTGTTTTTATACTTTTGTGTTTCAATATAATACAAAAAATAAATTATTAAAAATTATTACCAAATAAGGTAAGTACGATTTTGGAAATACAGCAGTACGATTTAGGATATAGGTGTCCTAAATCGTCCTTTTACAATGTCTTCTAAAATTACTTAAATCACTCTTTTAATTTTATTTTATACGTACAATATTTATTTAGAAGGTTTCTGAAAAGATCAAAGTATAATTGCGGACAACAATTTTAAAATGTAAAAATGTGTATTGTTTATTAGATATATCAAAAATCCCTTGGGTAGTACGATTTTGGCAACTCTCCCCTACATTTACAGAAAATGCAGAAGAAAGAAAATTTTTATTTTGAGTCCTAGATCGTGTAACCGATGTAGACAATTTTTATTTGCCTAAAGATCCGCTGTGTGGACGTTGCAAGATGCAACGCGACACGAGGAATGTGTCGGATCGCCCTCGAAAACGAGCAGGAACGTTTCCCCTGGCGTATTTATGGCGACGGGTCTTCCCGAAATTTCGGGATCGTTATTCATGCAGACTGGGGAATGGTAAATATGCGCGGATGTGCCGTGTGCCAGCTGATTACCTTCGTTCCTCGTCTTCCTGCATCCACGATTTTCTTCAGCCTTCTAGGGAACAATAGCGAGCTAATGATAGCGCGGAAAAAAGATTGCATCGTCGAGTATCGAGCACGGCTCGGGAATTAGAATCGATTTATCGGCGGCGAAACTTCGATGTTAACCGGATGTCAGGTAACTCAACGTGCCAGTTCGGTAATATTAGGAGGCGAAACATAGTTTGTTTGCTATTGATGTACAGGGGTCAGTGGTTTGTGGAATGATCCTTAGAAATGCATAGTTTCGTGGTAATTAGCGAAATATGGCGTATTGATAGAGTCCATTGGCTCGAGGAATCGGTGCATAGCTGCCTTGAATCCGCCAATCCACTTCAAAGAGGATGCAATTAATCTCTTTTGGTGGAATAGCACGATTTTTGAAGTATCATCATAATTGGGCAGGGGCCATTGTGATTTTTGCATCGATGCCTCACGGTGCACTGTGTGATATTTCGACCATTTAGGGGAATTCAATTCTTAATATTGTTTCTTTTTTTATCAAGTATTTTGTTAAAAGTACTCAAAATATGATGATTTCTAATTATTTTAACATGACTTTTATTGTACTGACCGAGAATACATATTTTAACTCTTGCAAATTATTGTTTGAAAGGGTATTTAATTTAAAAGATATAAGGAAGTTGCAAACACAGTCTTACATAAATATAATTAAAGTTTAATAAAACTATATACATGTAGAGAAATGCACTGAACAAATAGTAACACTTTCTGAAAACGAAGGAGAACTCTCACAATCCCAATTACATATTGACGCAACATTCTTTTCATTTATGACTACATACATAAAATCACTACTTCGATATTCGACGAAGAATGAAATTCATATTCGCTGATACATATAGTGAAATTTTACTGTGTTACCTTAAGGAGTGAAATAATTGTCAAAATAAATAAAATAACAAATAATAGTCAAACAAATATTACTAAACAAAAGACAATAGCTACCAAATGTAATAACAATCGAACACAACAACAGTTAAGTTAAACAATAACATATAAAAACAATAACAATTTAATACAGTAACAATCAAAATCCATTTATGAATACCAACAGACTTGTTTTTGCTCGGATAAATTGTGTTAAACGACTTCGTGAGGCGACTGGTTAAAGCTGTTAAAAACTAACAAAAACTCCCATGGACGCGCATAAAGTATTGAATAATAACTAAAATAAATACAGTAACAAGTAAAGTTCAAATATACACACTTTTATTCGGATGAAGTACCACTGACATTTAATGAAGTTTCATTATTTGAATAGGCAGAAGAGTATATTTGAGCTTTATTTTTCTTATCTGAATGCGATGAAAAATTAAAAAGTATAGTGATTCTGTGGGTTACGAATGTATTACTTTCAATACAGAAGTATATACACAATTTTTTTTAAATTTTCTCAATTTCGGAATTAAATTCTCCTAAATGATCGAAATATTGTAGCATTTTTTTTAATTGTAACATAAGTTCGTAGGGTTTTTTTATTAATCCTTTTCATTGAATATTCCAACAATTATAACAATAGATTAATCAATTATGTATTCTCCGTCGTTGTTTATGACCTTCTCCTATCTCTCGATCAGTTTCTTGATACCGTTATGCCAAAAATTGCCAGGCCTGGACTTAAAGAAGTTGTTGAGCCAGTTTTTGAGGACTTAAAGAAGTTGTCGAAAGAAATTCGCCTAATTTGGTTTGATAGTGAGTGGAAAAGGTGAATATCGGTTGGCACAAGATCCTGAGAATACGGCGGATGCGGAAGAACCTCTCAATCGAGTTCTTGGAGGGCGGTTTTGACGATGATTGCTGTGTGAGGTGCCGCGCGTTGTCATGAAGCAAGATGATTTGTCCCTTTCTACCGCGTCTTTTCTGCAGGATAGCCTCATTTACTCGTTGCAACTGGATAGAGGTTCTTGTCGATCGTCTTGTTATTTTCTAGCATTTCCCAGTGCACTATACCCTCCCAATCATACCAAATGCAGATCATACTCTTGTTGGGATGGAGGTCTTGCTTAACTCTAGACTTTGGCCTTTTTCCCATGAACATCCACTCCTTCCTCTTCTTCATATTGACATAGAGGCATCACTTCTCGTCGCCCATGACGATTCTATAGAGGAACAGATCCTTGTGGCCGTGTGTCGCTCGATGGCGGGCGCGATTCGAGGCAGCGATGGTCAGACGCTTTTCTTTATTGTCTGCGCTGAGTTCATGTGGCACCCAAGCTCCAAGTTTTTGAGCAAATCCCATTGTTTGAAGGTGACGGGAGATTGTCATAGCAGTACTATCCATCTTCTTGGCCAGCTCCTTGCACGTTTGACGGCCGTCCTCCTTCAAAAGTGTCTTAAGACGGTCCTCGTCGAACTTGGTAGGTCGACTGAAGCGTGATGTGTCTTCCAGGCAAAAATTGCCATATTTGAAATTGGCAAACCATTTCTTTGCAGTAGATTCTCCTATGACGTCCTCTCCATACACGGCGCAGATAGTTCTAGCTGCTTCGGTGGCGTTCTGGCCTCGATGAAAAGCGAAAAACAACAGATGTCGGAAATGGTGATCTTTGCCGCCCGGAAATTCCATTTTAGGTTATGTTATGCTACTCAAGGCTACGTTATTCAAGAGAACGATTGGAACACGCTTCTAGAGCGAAGAAAGCACTTTAAAATGGTGTACACAATTTTTAAAAAAGTAGGTAAATTGATTCAGAAGAAAAGCGAGAATAAAACCTCTACGAATTTATGTTACAACCCAATATCACACTGTGCAGTGGTTAAATAGGTAGGGTGGTGTAGGAATCACCGAGGCTACGCCTACTCAGAGCATTTTAACAGAAAGAGAGAGAGAGAGATGATCTTCTACCTTCTTCTGTGATATTATTTGCTATCAGACGTTACTCTAGTGAAGTGGACACACGCCAAGCGAGAAACCATGCCCATAAAGTTCGAGATCAAGGTTCCTATAGTTCTCTAATGACGACGGAGCTGTATCGGAGAGGGTTCGCGGATCGAAATTGACGAGTCACGTCCGATTTACCAATACATCCGAGAACTCGGAGTGCACCGGCCGCGAGAACTTGTCGGGGAGCATAAATTACGCACAAGGTCCTTCTTGTTCCTCGAGTGATTCGGTGATTTCACCGAACCGTGTCGACCCCGGACGTCGACGTATCGGACAACCGCCAAGATACAGCATTTCACTGGACACCGACTAACGCTGGACAACCTCATAAATTATTCTACGCGATCGCTGCATGTCCGCCACACGAGCTTCTCTCTTTTCAAACTCGTGGTTAGGACACATTCTTGCCCGGAACGTTGGCAGCATTATGGCAAAATGTTCTTCTAAAGGGGTCGTTCATGAAACAGAGAAGAATTGGACTATGGATTTCATGCGTTTATGAATGTGTGAAACGTGCGAGTAGAGCAGTGAAAAGGAATTGAAAATTACGTCCATAATATCATTTCCCAATTTATCAAGATACAGGCATTTTTATAATATGTATAATTTGTTTAAACGTCACGAGAATTGAAAAATTCCTGGATAGGGGCATCAATTTTATTCATAATTTAGCCAGCTGTCCCGGGTAATATAAATTCTCTTTAGAATATTGTTTAATAGAAAATTATTGAGCTTCCTTTTGAATGGATCACAGTCTTCAGTAAGCTTTTTAAAAGGCTTTCTGTATAATAAAAAGTTCATAAGAGAGGGAATTAATTTCTGTTTGATTCTTGCTTATGGAATTGCTTCAAAGAGCGTTGATGCAGCATGAATATCTGCAGTCTAATAATAATATTCGTTGAAAGATTTGTAAATAATCTCTCGACTGCAGATACAGCTCTCGAACCCGTAGCACTCACAATCAGATACGCCAGATTAAGACTCGTCTCCCCACTCTGCCTTCCGCCACAGTCCGGTCACGTGACGCCTTTCGTTTCTGTCGTGCATGCATCGTAATATCACGTGACTAGTCCGGTATAGGCGGAGTGAGAGGGTAACTTTTTCCCCTTTAAATCAATTAATAAATTAATTCCCTTTAAATCAAGCCATATCAGTGTTTACATTACGCAATCGCTAAAATCACAAGAACCCTTTCCTGCAAAGTTATTAAACAGATTTATTCGTTCGTCCGCGCACTGTAATAAAAATGAGGCCCTCGGCATTCGCGCGAGGCGCAACAAATCAGTTTTGAAAGCTCGCAACGTAGGATCAACGCGCATTGTCACCCGAGAGTTATTAGCGACGACGAGGATCGCTAAATCCGTCATTGCGCGGTGGAAAAATAAATGTGCAAAGGCGCGTGGGAGAACAAGTGGCGAGTTGGCCGTAATTCACGGTGAAAATATTCCGGAGTGGCGCGGCAAGAGCACGGTTTGCACGAGAGGCGGCTCGCGAGGAATCTCAGGCAGTCCTTCTTATTTAATATAATTTGCGCAGCGCTGCTACTGCTGCTGCAGCTCGAACACGTATGTCGTTCGCACGATAAAACTGCTCCGGATAATAACTGGCCGCGCGATGAAGTCCGTGGAACTAATAATACGCAAAACTGCGACAAATTCGAGCTCGAACCTGGAGATCCGCGGGGAAAAGCCAGCTGTGTCGCGATATGACTCGAAAATCGGTCCTCGGAGATAAATCTGCAGTTCTCTCCGACGATTCTCTCCCTCTCTCTGTCTCGCTTTCTCCCTCAGCTCCCGGGGAATTTCGAATTCCGAATACCCCGTCCCCGTATTAAAAACTCGGATCCGTTAACCGGGCGCGCAATGCTTTCCCTCGGTTTTTCCGTTCCCGCTTTCTATGAAAATTAGCTGTGCGGAAAAAATTTTGCGAAATTAGCTGTGCGAAATTTTCCAGCCGGAGTTGCCGACGATCGTGGATTTGTTTATGATATAGTCTCAGCCTGCGGATTTTATGCGTTCATGGCAAAAATTAGTAGCTGATTAGAAACAGTTATTAAACGTTCGGACAGAAGTTACTTGTAAGTGATTTCTGTTTCTTGCAATTGACGCAGACAATTTTTATTTTGCGTAAAATTTTTTACGACACTTATGGTCTCTAAATTCCGTGAACAAACAAAGATGAGTTAGAACATTTTTGAAGCTACTTCTTCGATATAGAGATTGTTCTTTTTGTTGCTCTTAATTAGGCAGGCTTGCACTTGGAAATGTCTGGGGTACCGTGCTGTGTTCACGGACTCAAAATTGCAGCCAGGAGAAGGGGATTTCGAAAATGAATTCGTAAGAAACGAAGCGCTTCGAGAGTTACGGGCGACCGTGTCCCTGGCACGCTGACACGCCTGCCGCATTGTGTTCCCCGTGCTCTTTTTTTCCACCCCCTTCTTCCTTCACCCCTTTGTGCCCGGTTTCTCGTATTTCGTCGAGATGCGCGCCCCGTGATTTTTAAAGCTCCACGGCCGTCCGCCCAACCCATAGTTTTCCAACGTGGCCGCTCGGCAGATTCACGAAACCTTAAAATTTCGGATTCTGGCTGCTTCCAATCTCACTTTTTAACATTTAAAAATTCTACGACGTTTTTGCTGTGTAAACAAGGATAGGCGTCCTAATTTAAACCGACGCAAATTAGTTTACAATTTATAGCTGGGACTTGCAGTATTAATATAGGTATTAAATGTTTTTCTCGTCCGAGATATGAGACGAAACCATACTGAAATTATTTAAATCCTTCGATATCAATTTGTTTTGTATATTAAAGATCATTAAGCTATTGTTAAATACAAGAGAATCAGAAATTATATAAGTCCGTAATAATCCTTCTATTGGGCGCATTGTTGGGTCTGCTGCAGCCCTATGCAATTTTAAACTAATAATTATTTAAAACACACTGAAAGCAACTGTTCGAAGATGTAAGTAAATTCTCCATCGTGCCATTATACATTTAATATTGTAAAGTATAATGAATTTCGAAGTTGAATAAATTAACTCAATGGTCGTCATAAAGTCCACTTAGGAAGCCCATTAATTCATCCTGAATAACCAATTTGGTGAATTGCATTTGCTGATATTTTGTGTCAAAGGTTTTCTGGTCAAAATATTAAACATGCAACGATGTATGCAACATCTCCTGTTAGTTAATATGGTAATTGTGCATAAAAGGTTACATCTCACTGATTTTGATAAAAATTAAATATGTTGTGAAACTCAACCTTCTGAACAACTTTTTCCTGTACACGTAACCGCCTATCAGCCTTAGTTTTTAGTGACGTGCGTATGGGTCAGCATGGTGCGACAGCTCGTCAACTGTTTCTACAGATACTGTAACTCGAATTAATATTCTGACGCTCCAAAAAAGACGAGAACTTTTTTAATATTGTACTATACGATTTAAACTTTTTTGGGAAGCTAGAGCAATTAGTCTACTACAGGATGCAAAAATTGCAATTGATCGGAATTGTAGAAAAAATACTAAAAGTTGCATTTTACAACTTTTTTATGTATAGGCCTATATTGGAAATTTAAAAAGTACGTTTTGTAGATCTGTGTCAATTATATGCACTGTGAAAGTTTCATCGAAATCGGTTGATGCGGGAAAAAACGACAGGCATTGAAAGATGTAAGAATCTTTGGATTTATTGCAGTTAGAGGCCGAAAATCGTGAAAATCTGCAATTTTTACCATCTTTAAATGTTTGTAGCTCATTGCAACATCGACCAATTTTTACGAAATTTTCAGAATATGTTTAATTGAGACAGATCTATAAAACGTATTTTTAAATTTTCAATATAGGCCCACATAAAAAAGTTGTAAAATGCAACTTTTATTATTTTTTCTACAATTCCGATCTATTGCAATTTTTGAAAAAATTTCTTTTCACATCGTGTAGTAAACTAATAGCTCTCGCTTCCCAAAAAAGTTCAAATCGTATAGTACAATATCAAAAAAGCTATCGTCTTTTTTAGAGCGTCCGAATATTAATCGGGTTCACTGTATCACGACGATCGTCGAACGAATTGGGCAAAATTCAATGAAGCAGTAGCTGCAGTTTTTCGCAAATATCTTAAAAACTAAGGCAGAGCCGCGGTTACATATATAGGAAAAAGTTGTTCAGTATTTTCACCCCGGTGAAGGTAAGGTATAACCTTTTATGCACAATTACCGTTTAATATTTCGGGTTGGTGCAAAATTGAGTCAAGAATTAAATGCACAACTTGTAAAAATTAAATATAGTGGAATTAAAATACTCTAGAATATTCTGGAATGTACTAAAATATAAATAATATTGATAAAATAGCCAGTTAATTCGTTCTCGCTACAAATTCATTTATTCTCTAACGTTCTTTCGATGTGGAGATTCGAAACGATCTGATGACAGCAACACGATGGCGTTGAAAACGAACGGAATTCAGTACGAAAACAAAGCGCGTAGATTCGTGAGGACGATTAGCAAGTAAGAGTCGAGGTCGAGCGGAAAGATACGAAAGCGAAGAAGATCGGCGTGTCCCGGTGCTCCCTCGGGTGACGTCAATTGTCATGGAGATTTAGTTCCGGGCTGCTCGTAATTTGAAATTACGTTGCAATTTAATCGCGATTTAATATTTCAGAAATCCTCGCCCCGCGCCGCTATTCCCGTGGCAGTCTTTATGCGCGAATAATTGCGCGGCAGAGACGCCGGGGCGAAAATATCATAATAATTCGTTTAGCCGTGGCTCTTCGATGCGAACGAAAATATAGTGAGCACTGTGAATACAGCGGCCCGGGAATATCAAGATACTAAACGAAGACATAAAAGAAGAATGATTGGAGAAAGTTTGCATTAGCGGAAAATTCAGTGAAGAATAGGGCAAGCAACGTTTTAATCCTTCGCAAACAAGAATTATTTCTTCTATACTTTCTGACTCTTCAATCAGTTAGATAAGATTTTATTTATTAATTTAGACTAATTAGTTGCTGCACTATTTTCAGCCTATAAAACATATTAAAAAAGAAAATGATTTTTTATTTCACTCCAGTTTGTTGCAATTCAGGTAGAAAATTTTAATTTTACATAAAAATCAACTCCCTAGTAATTACAAATAAAAAAAGTTGATTGATTAATATTCATGATGCAGAGTAAGGTTTATTTATTTCTAGGAACCGATTTATTCGGATAAAGTAAACTCCGAGGATCAGATTTTAAATTCGGACACACGGTTGTAAATATTACCGAAATTAACATGTAAATACAGGGTGGAAATTATAAAGCGTTGCAGTCGAAAATCTCCGAAAATATTGATTATACGCAAAAATGTTTCAGATGAAAGTTGTTCGATACCGAGGGGGACATCATGTGGTGGAACTTTTATTTTTCCCGGTGGACACACCAAGGTGAGATGATTTTTAAATGGAATGATACGTTTTTTTATTCACCATCAAATAGTGCGTTTCAAGACGAATTCAACGACCTATGACTCAAGGTCATTCAAGGTCAAACTTGCAGGGAAATGCAGAAAAGGTGATCGCTTTATTTGTACTTTACTTGTACTTCGAACTTTCACACCAAAACGAGAACTGTCACACCAAAAACTTCACTACAAGTTTGACCTTGAATAACCTTGAGTCATAGGTCGTTGAATTCGTCTTGAAACGCACTATTTGATGGTGGATAAAAAAACGTATCATTCCATTTAAAAAAAGAAAGTTGACCTTCATCTCACCTTGGTGTGTCCACCGGGAAAAATAAAAGTTCCACCACATGATGTCCCCCTCGGTATCGAACAACTTTCATCTGAAACATTTTTGCGTATAATCAATATTTTCGGAGATTTTCGACTGCAACTTTATAATTTCCACCCTGTATAAATCATTTGATCAAAAACATTAATATTTCAACTCGAAGTCGCCTTTGACACAGGCATATTATAATAAAAGTAATCTTCGTTTGACATACAAATCCACGAATGCGTTATATCATATTATGTTATTCTATGTTGCGTTACAGCACACTGACCAATAACGATTCACAGTGGTCACTTTATATTTTTCAAAATCGTATTTTCTGTATAAAATGTCTAATTTATATTTCATACAGAATTTAGTTGGTTCTATTTTGTTTCATGTAGAATGTATTTTATTTTATTACATTTTCATGTAGCACTGTAAATATTTAATAAACTGAAGTACTGGACGGATTTCAGCTATTTCCGCTTTGATATTATTGATTTGCTTCTCTATAAAGTATATTTTATTGGTGTGGTATTTTTGTAATTCTATACGTACTGAATAAACTAAAAAGCTTCTGAAATTGTAATTCTTTCGTATCAATTTTTCAACCGGTTTTTCTGGTATAAAGATCAAATATAAACATAGTTTTCAATTTTTTTTATATCTACTATCTGTAAGATTAATAAAACATACGGTAAAGTCGCAATATTTTTCCGCGACCTTCTACCCAGAATTTGTCTAGTGCCTACCCACTCCACTGCCGGCCAATGCCGCAGGGCAGCGATGATTGATCTCGGCTCGGATATATCGGTGTGAACTACTACTAATCCAATTACAAAACTTCTTTATTTTTCATTATTTTTTTATGGGACTTTCACCAACTTGTTTTTGGCATTTTTCTGATGAAAATGACACCAAACACGATATAATTTCAACTGTATTTAGTGGTTTAATCGACGATGAAAGTTTCGAACGCAACGAAGGACAGCATGTGGGAAAGAAACAGACGCGGACAGTCGCCGTCGCCGGCACAGTTCAAAGAATTTCCCATACGCTGTTCTTCGTTGCGTTCGAAACTTTCATCGTCGATTAAACCACTAAATACAGTTGAAATTATATCGTGTTTGGTGTCATATTAATCAGAAAAATGCCAGAAACAAGTTGGTGAAAGTCCCATAAAAAAATAATGAAAAATAAAGAAGTTTTGTAATTGGATTAGTAGTGGTTCACACCGACACGCTTCGGCCGCGCGATCCGTATTTACATGATGTCCTTTTCTATGTTCGGCTTCGTTTGTACTCTCGGCGCGGTCGGCGCAGTAGATGCAGTCATAAAAAATAGTATCTCTATGCGATATTTCTCTGTGCAGAACACGGCCGTTGGCAAAATATCACGTCTTTCATGTATAAAGGCGCGACACACAATAAAGAACGAAGAGATACACAAAGAGACGCACCAATCACAACCGAGGACGAATATGAGGGCACAAAGATCTCACTAACCTATAAGACTGCTTTCCAACGCCATGTTATAACGATGTAATGTGTGATAGGGAAAAATGATTACTATTAAAAAAACGAGCTATTACTCGAATTGCTATATTAAATTTATTCATTAGACTAATCCGATAGCAAACAACACAATGTGCTCGCTGTTACAACGATTTGTACCTAGATGTATCAAATATAATGGCTAGAAGGATATCTAATCAGTTTTATGGATTATGCAACGATGCGTAATTTCCACGTAAATAAAAGATCCACGATAATTAAACGTTTGCGTCACAACGTTAAATATTAGCGAAATTATAGCGACGATAAATGATGATAAAATATTGGTAAAAAGCTTTTTCTACATAAAAGAATTAATTGCATAAAATTCTTCAATTATTTGAACTTTCGAGTCTGAAAAAGACCTACACTAAAAAATTGCCACACGAACGTGTGATCTGGATTGTTTACTCGATACCCGATTTAGAAATTCACGCTTGTCATAAGTACACAAGTACAGGTGTTAGTAATAGTAGTGGTGGTGCGGACAAGTTTGTAGATAGATCACTGTATGAGAACATTTCGGTCAGTTACAGGAGGAAGGGACCAGCGTGAGCGTGTTGCAATGGAAACCGTCGATCGAAGACGAAGGAAAGTTCCTAGTGTGTCGGGCGACGAATCCGAAGTTACAGGAGGCAGGCATCGAGGATCGATGGCAGCTGAAAGTGCACTGTGAGTTACCAAATATCACTCTTTGCTAATAGCAAGTCTATAAGGCCTCTGTAAATTTTCACTCGTTCCTATTTTCCTTCTGTATACTCTTCAATTAGAATTAAAACTTTGACTGCCACATCAATTACATATGACTAGACTGCGGATCATTATGCAAAATAAAAATTTTCTGCATCGATTGCAAAAAATAGAAACTAAATTGAATGTTATTTCTTCTCTTAACGATTTCAATAGAGGAGAAATCATATATTGACATCTTCAATTTTTTCAATTTTTCAACAACTTTGAATTTCATCTACTCAATTTTCCTATAAATGCATAAAGATCCGCAGTCTACATATGACAATTTTTGAAGTGAAAACTTCTTTCGGCGCACCGCGTAGGTACACAATTGCTGGGCAGTGAATGAGTCTGATCCGTCACCCTCCAAGGTGAAACTTGCGTTTCAAAAATTCATTATTTGTATACAATTCGTTTCAAAGTTGGTATAGATTCATGCTTCGAATGCTTCGATTTTTAATTGGGTCTATTCACTGGTCCATATATTGTTCACTAATGAAAATACTTGTTCGGTGGGAGTATCAGAAAATTCGACGATTCTTAAAATGTTTTTAAAAATCTTTATGTACGAAGTATTTCATTTCCATCCGTCTATGTATACAATAAACGCCCCTTTACTGTCCGGATTCGTGGGCACTATCACTGTTCAGTGCCTACCCATTTCACTGCCTGCCAACGCTTCGGTCACGCGATCCGTATTTTATTCTGTCCTTCTCTATGTTCGGCTCTCTATTGAAGTCTCGCTCGGCGCGGTCGGCGCGGTAGACGCAGTCATGAATCAAAAATAGTGTCCGGGTACGATCACTATCCGTGCAAAACACGGCTGTTGGACAGTAAAGGGGCATTTACTGTATTGGCAGGATTCATCATTTTCCATTTTTCGATCTTTTATGACATAACTTTTCGCCGTTATTTATACTCTCTTTGAGCACAGATTCGCGCACTGTGTGTCGCAGCTGTGTGTCGATGTTCAATTTCATTTCAATTCACAAAATGGCCATTTTCGAAAAAAATTTGAAAGATAAAGCAGTGAACTAAAGTACTGTGTCCTCTATACTACATAGTTCATTTCAACGTGTATACTATATGTACTGGTTAAGTGTTAACCGTTCGGTTACTATGTTCGCAATTAAACCGGCGGCACCGGGAGAAAGGCTTTTCAAATATTTTCATATAAAAATATCAAGGGGATATTTCACGTGCAGTTTACGGAATTTGCTGGCTACCTTTTATATCGCTTTTAGTTCAATTATTCGGAGTCTATAAAGCTCGAATGAACTCGCTCTCCGCGAGAACGCGAAACACGAGTGGAACGTTTCGGTTCCAGCGAAAACTGAAACAGCCTCTCATCCGAAAACGGACAAGTGGGTATCGGTATTATCAGTTTGTTATATACGCGGCAGAGAAATCCTATTAAAAACATGAATCTCCGCGAGCACAATTCACTTTAAAAATTGATTTAGTTACAATTACTTCGGAACGGTCCCCGCTCGAATTGAAATCTAATTAATAATTCGAGCGAATGTAATGCCGCGATGGGTGAAGCCGAACGCCCCGGCGAAACCATATTTATACTCAAATTATTATTTAGTTAGCTCCGCGAGCGAAACGGGGATATTTGACAGATATATTGTAAAATATCACGACTGCAGATTTTTATGTGTTCCCGACCACAGGTAGAGGGAACGGTTTTTATTCTCGATTGTGGTATTTGGAAATTGGTTGATGCAGATCTGGATCTGGTTGGAGACTCGCAATCTAATTATTGGATTTCATGCATTTGTGGGAAAAATGCACATTGAACTCTGCCTGATACTTCGAAGGAACATACAGCCGACAGACGTGTGGCGGTGTGTGTCAGGTCAGAGGAGAGTTATCGGTAGCAAATAACCAGACATTGATTGGAAGCTTCCGATCGGTTGTAACGTAAGATAGCACAATTTAGCGATGCATTTGCATGTCGCGCGACGCGCCGGGCCGAGTCGGGCTGGGTCGGGCCGGGTCGGGACGCGGCGCGTTCAATTGGAGTCTATCCATTGTTAATCAACTCCTGTACACGACTGGGTGCATCCGCTGAGCCAAAGACGCGATACGGTTTCATTGTGGATCCTAACGTGGTAATTCGACTCGAGACGAGAATCCTATGATTCCGGCACTAATTCGATTCGATGGATTCCCTTGACGTACGACACCGTGTCCCTCTCTCTCTATTCTCTCTCTGTGCGTATCTATCGCAGCAGCATTTTCCCTGGACGACATACATAGGCAACCTTAGCACGAAATTACGCGGCGGCCAATCTGTCCTGGCAACGTTTACCTGCATAACGTAAGCCAGAAACGTCTGCTCGCTGGATACAGATACGAGCTATCGTTATCCGTTTATTTACGACCGCGTGTCTGATCGGCCACTCGATGCATCCGCTATTATCCTCGTTTCCCAGACCTCTAGCGAGCGCGCGCACGTGCGGGTCGTGTATGTGGGAATTTGGCATTAGTCCGACGGATAATCCCGTCCCGATGCTCTCTCCAGCTTCCAGGAGAATCTCCGCAGAACCAACAACTTGCGCCGTTACGCTGCCGAATCGATTTCGTTTCCTAAGCGATGCCCCTCTACCGAAAAAATACTCTGGCCGAAATTAGACGGAAACCGGTACTGAGTAGTGATGGGATCTGAATCACTTCGAATCGCTTCGATTCAATATTCACGACAAAAAGTTCGAATCACTTGCAACATAATCCGAAGCTTAGAACTCTTGAAACGCTTGGGCATCTTGAAAGTCTTCATTGTCTTGAAAATCTTGAAAGCCTTAAAACTTTGGAAGATTTGTAAGAATTGAAACTCTTGAAATGTTACATCTATCACGAAACAATGATTACATCATGTCAGCATTGGGACGAATAACAGTATGAATAAAAAGTATAACATTTATTAAGATTATAAAGACTTTTAAAATTTTCAAGACTTCAAGACTTTCAAGACTTTCAAGAATTTCTGATTTCGAACAAATATCGAATTGATTCGAAACTCTGTGGTGATTGATTTGTTCAAAAACTTGCAAGACAGAGTATTGTATGCCCATCACTAGTACCGAGCCATCGTCTTATATAAAAAAAAAACTGTATTAATAGACTTACTGCGCGAACTAGCTTGTTCAGTTTTTAAAAATATATGGATATGTTACGGGCAATGTGTTTAACGTGGGCATTTTGTAAAATGATCGGGCATTGTGTAGAATGCCCTTTCGAAAAGACATTGTGCAAAATGTCCGTAACAAGTTTCGGTCAATCTATAAAATGCCCGGTCATTATACAGAATGTCTAGAGGGTGGTCAATGTATTGAAACACTCTGATAAGGAAATTAAAAAATGTGTTTTTTATTGAGACAATATATCCCTTGGACAAAATGAACCTTTTGAGGATACCAAGTTTAGGTCGTAACAGGCAGAGTGCAAGCGATAATAAATGAAGATAAAAGAATGTCAACTATAGATTCAAGACTACTTCTGGATTTTCGCCTGCGATTTTGTCTCCGCCCTTGCCCCCGCCCCCGCCCACGACCT
Organism: Lasioglossum marginatum; assembly: GCA_028455795.1. NCBI lineage: Eukaryota > Metazoa > Arthropoda > Insecta > Hymenoptera > Halictidae > Lasioglossum > Lasioglossum marginatum. Next base: position 7,555,634 of record CM052265.1, read on the forward strand.
AACCACAACTCACTCTGTTCGCATGATTTTTCCAGTACTAGTTCAAATTCTGGATGACAGCTACAATGCAAAGATTATGCGAATAGAATGAGTTGTGGTTACGGGGTGGAGGGGGCGACTACGCATACGAAAATCCAAGAGTAGTCTTTGAAACAAGAAATCTCACATGTCAACTATGGATTCAACATACTGCCCAACGAACCGTGGGCATTATATAAAATGTCCGGGCCATTTGTGAAATACCTGCCCATTATATACATTGCCCAAAAAATTAGGCATTCTACACAATGCCCGGTCATTTTACAAAATGCTCACGTTAAACACATTGCCCGTAACAGATATAATGCAAAAGCGTAAAGTTCAAGAAACTGCTACATAAAAAGTTAAATATATTTTACATCTTTATACGTGAGAAACATCTTCATTGTTGTATTCGAACAAAATTATTTTCATACTTATGACAGGGAAAAAGTAGATTATCATTAATTTAGAGTCATAACAGTGCAATATATCCCAATAAGTTACCGTAGGTATAAAAGTATTACTTTTGGCTAGGATTTCGGCGAGAGGTTCTCTCCATTGCGGTTTTGGCAGACCGGTAAATAAAAGATGACAGATGAAATCCCGGAGCCAGTTAAATTGTGCCCGCGAAATATGGATGCCTATGCGCGCACGCGAAACCGGCCAGATTAAGCCCACGGTTTCATACTAAAAAGTCCGTGCCCGCGGTTTTTCTGACGGCGATAAACTTAAACCGATATACACCGTCCTAGTTTGCGGAAATAATGGCCAATATTGGTATCGGTGCAACATCTTTTTGTGTGTATGTGTGTTTCATTGGCATACGGACCTTGTATGTGCTCCACATTTCTCTCTGGGTTTAAAAGATAAGCTGGGAATGTACAATAGCGGGTTTTCGAATGAGTACGTCGTTTTGAGACTAAGTCAATTTGAATGAAAATTGTGGTGATATTCAAACTGCTATCAACTGGATAAAACTCCGGGAAAGATATTGCCCTTTTTTGTTATATTTGATTTGGGCGCAAAGTGTGTCGTTTAGTGGTTCCTTGGACTATTTGATCGACTTTGATCGTTTCTAGAAAGCTTGAAAAAATTTTTTCATAACTTGAATCACCATAAATCTCAAGATTGATGTTTCCCCTTTGCAACGATCCCTTAAAAATCGATGTGCGATTTTTTATTACCGTTTTATCGCGATCTGAACGAAATGTGTGCCACGTGGTAATCCTGTTAACCATTTGATCGACTTTCAACGATTCTACGAAGCTTGAAAATTTTTTCCGTGATCCGATTCAACATGAATTCCAAGATTGAAGTGCCGCCATTTTAATACTCCTATAAAAATTGAAGTACAATTTTTTCTGCTATCTTATCATACTTCGGGCTGAAAGTATGTCACCCAATGGTCCTTTTGATCCTTTGGTCGATTCTAAACGGGTTTTACGAAGCTGAAACATCTTTTTCGCAATTCAAATTACCTTCATGTTGCAGATTAAAGTACTCCTTTTACAAAGACCTCTTAAGACTTAATGAAAGATTTTTTGTTGCCGTTCTAAGACACTTGAAGAAAACATGTGTCGTCTGGTGCTCCTTTTGACTATTTGATCGACTTTTATCGTTTCCCTGAAACCCAAAAAATTTCTTTTCTAACTAAATTCATGGTGATCAAAATTCCTCTTTACAAAAGAACCCTTGACACTGCATGTAGGATTTTTTGTGGCCGTTTTACTTCACTTTGGACGAAATTTATGCCGTGCAGTGGTTCGTTCAAACCATCAATTACAATCCTTTGTGCGGAGCTGCAAAAATATATTCCCCCATCTAACTTAACATTCATTTAAAAATTGATGTCTCCTTTCCGCAGCGATCCCATAAAACTCGACACACAACTCTCTCGCCTACCATTTCAGAGCACTTTAAATGAAAAAGGAGCATTAAACCAATCCCCTTGAACAAAGCCCACGCAAAACGAAACATCATCCATCCAACATCTATTGAATTCATAACGCAAATACATCTACAGTATTCAACAACACTAGTGTTACCATTTCACACACAGTTCCAGATATTTATGAACGACAATGTCTACGGATACTACACAAAAAATCTACACAATCGTTGGGACGAGAATGCACGCGGTATCATAATCCCGGTCGTTCGAAATCTATTCATATCTTTTTCCCCTGATTGTCCTTCGTCGGCATAATCCTCGAGCAGATCCTGCGATCGTTATACTCGGCGCAGAAACCGAGCCGAGCCGAGCCGAGCAAAGCGGAGAGGAGAGCGTGGAATCGGGAATGTAACGAGCCGTGCGCGGAACGCTAGTACGAGCCGTGTCTGATGAAGCACGTATCGTTACCACTGACAGCAAGAGGCCGACGTTGATGGATACGAGCCTGTATCGTTAGCTACGGTAAACTGTACAGTTATGGGCCGCTTTATAACAATAATGGTCGACCGTTCTCACGGTGCGCGTTGGGAAGAGCGCACTCGATCGCCCAAGGAATGAATTACGCTCGCCTCGATCGTGTACCATCTGCTGTGCATCATGCTTAACACTAGGCTTAGGCCCTCCACGGAGCGTCGCGTCATAGACGCGTACGCGACAAAATATCGATTGCTGTACGATTCAGTGCTGCGACCAATGTAAAATAATTGACGTCTGTCCTCGAAGCGTCATCGTCGCGTAATCGTCGCTACATGCAGTCGTCATTATGATTAGCGTACGATGCGAAGAGCAAACTTCACGTTAGTTACGAAAAGCAAACAAAGATGTCGAGTGACGAGGAGGACATGATTTTTTATAATTATATTCATACCAGATCATTTAATTTCTGTCATAATTTCATTCCGTACTTTTTCTGTAGCGTCGTTTCTTGAAAAATCTAATATACGTATATTGAAAGTATGAAATATTTATAATATGAAGAATAAATGTCAATAAATACAGAGAAATTTACAATCAAAGACATCGGTGATTTAAATTATCTGAAAGATAATACATACATGAGATATACATGTCTTCTTTTATAATAATATATCTACATATACATATATATATATCTATATATACATATATATGTATATATATACGCCTAGCGTACGATATTGTCGTATGGCAGGCATCATGATGAATGAAGATTGCGACCAATATCGAGATACTGTATCTGGTTTCCTTCCGAGGCCAATATTTTTTTGCAAACTACACATTCTATTGTTGGATGAGATCTTTTTCTGTGGGTTGTATTTTTGTATATTAGATCTTCTACAACGATTACAATTATCCCTCTGTATCCCATACAAAATAAACAATAAAAACTATGGAGTATTTTATATTTATCATCTTTAAAGCACCTTCCACCAACGATGACATGTCTTAAAAATCGATTACATGTGTCAAATTTTTAAATAAAACACTTCATATAAATAATAAAGATACACGAAATATCTCGTCCATAGCATTGTAGGACGAAATCGTGGTGACGAGATATCTCGTTCATAGCATTGTCTCTTCGACATTGTGGATACGAAATATGTATCTCGTTTAGCATTATCTTCTGATCATTCTTTTGCAGCTATAAACGTTCTGCAATCAATATTTCTCTGTATAAGGGGTCCAATTTCTTTCTTATCTGTTTTGAATATAATTATATAGAATTATATAGAATTAGCACGTCCTCATCGTCATTCAATATTCTCGTAATGATGCGAAATTTGCTGTACATTTTGTGAATAAAAGAAGTACGTGTACGCGTCTCTAACGAGACGTATCGTAGACAGAATCAAATCGTACTACGCGTACGCATTTCTGACGCGACACATCGTGGACAGAGGGCCTTACGCACCACTACAGGCCACTATTTTATATTATAAAAATACCGAGAATGTGTCTATCCAAATTTTTAGCCATTATTTTTAACAATTTACAGGGTGTCATGATTATTATTGTTGGGATAACGAGGTTAGGAGATCAAATATACCTTTATATAGTATTTTATATACAGGGTGAATCACCTAACGTTATCACCTCAAATATCTTTTTCAAAGATACATTAAATGTCTTGAGGACAAAGCTGAATGGTAAAATGGGGCTCATACGACACCAAAAAAATGTTTGTTTTTATGTCATCCTTTTGTAAACTTTTGTTACGAATTCAGTGACTACAATTGCTCAAGGTCATTCAAGGTCACGGACACCTGATGAATTCCTGATGTAGCGATATGTGAAACGGATAAAACTTATGACGGGTCAGAACTCGTATTGCGCTACTTTGACTTATGTTTGCTTCTGGGGCAATTTCTCTCACATGTGGATTGACAGCCATATTTTAATTTTATACGTTTTTTCTGTTCGTGACCTTGAATGACCTTGAGTAATTATATTCAGCGAATTCGTAATAAAAGGGACTATCATTGTAGATGTTTAAAAAAGGGTGGTTCCATTTTTAAAAAATGAAGGTGAACTAGATATCTCTAAAAAGATCGAATAAAAGCAAAAATTTTTTTGGTATTGCATGAGCCCCATTTTACCATTCAACTTTGTCCGCAAGACATTTAGTATATCTTTGAAAACAACAAAGATATTTGAGGTGATGACGTTAGGTGACTCAGCCTGCATAAGTGTTTATTTAAACTGCACCGCACAATGAAATAAACGTCTATCGTTTATGAATTGATACTGTTCGCATATAACACAATATTATACTTTATAACTATTACATTGAAGTAGAACTATTGACAGTTAGAAAGAAAAAAGGTGTGAGAGCTGTGACTAGCTCGGTAGGCTGGCTCGGACTGACTGCCTCATTCCTTCTTAGACCCTTTAGTGCGGGAAAGATGGCGACGCTTGAAGTGTAATAAACCGCAGGTCAAAAAAGACCTTTCCTCCTCCGCATGTTCCGTGCATTTCGATGGACATTCCAACAATTATTCGCAGCGAGAAATGTCAAGGATTTATGAAGGTCAACTTCAATTTGGGCGTCTTCTGTATTATACGATCTTTTCTCGAACGCAATTTTGACCCTACTGCTTTTTATGATTCTCGCCGTGGTAGCAATTTTCACAACAGAGAAGGAGAACCTGGACGACAATTCTGTGCGGTTCTTTCCCGTCGAGCCGAAGAAGGCGGCCATAATAACGATATTTACATATGCGCGCGAATTCCCGCCGGTATTTACGAGCGACGGCCACCGTTTATTCTGCGGCGCTCGGAACGCGACATTTTATTGGAGTGTTTACGCGGTTTAGAAGAACACGGAGCTCGTGAGCCTGCAACAACGAGTAGGAAATAGGGACCATCGTGGTATCACCGCGGTACCAACGGCGAACCCAACGGTGAACCACCAGCACACCGGTGAACTATGGCTCGCGTAAATAACTCCGGAGCTATTTACAGGCTTGCTCTCCCCCCCCCCCCCCCCCCAGGGTTATGACCGGTATACACGCCGGAACCTAGCTAAAACGTAACGGAATACGGTGTGACCAGGTGTCTGGAATTCGCCCAGAATTATTATCAACGTTCCAGACCTTTTCTGCCATTAGCCATTCGGCGGAACGCGCGGCGCACGCCTGTACTTAATGGGGGGCATTTGAATTTTAGCCCACCGTTAGCCTACACCGTTATTACAAGATTATTCCGATATCCCGGCTACCATCTACGCTTTGTAGCACCCTCTCCGTCCATGCAACTTGTGCCCTGCCAGTCGTTTTGCCCATCCACGAATTGATTCTTCGCCGCCATGGGGAAACCCGTCCCGTAACCGGAACACGCGCTACGGAAAATTAAAACCCCAAGAACGTCGACACCGCTCAGAATTCCGGACGAGATTAGGCTACTGCTGGCCCGGGTAACTCCTTCCCCCCTGTCGCCTCACGACTGCCACTACTAGTGGAACGGTTCCCCCACTATCATATTACCCTTACCGGGTACACTCCTAATCTCCCCAACCTCCTCCTATACTCCACAGGAGGCTCATATCTCGATGAAAAAGGAAAGGTAACAAAAAACAAATTGCACCACTGCCCCCCTCCTTTTTTTATTTCTTAAAGACGTGCGGAAAAATACATTTACGTACACCCCGGAAGGGGGTAGTGTGGGATTCCGGGGACACAGGTGTTCGGTGTCCCCAGTATCCATTAAAAAAACCGCACGTCTAGGACTTTATAAGCCCTTTTCTCTCTCTCCAATGCCCTTAAGAGCAATCATGGCCTCATCAGAGTAGGACACAAATCAGCTAATAATTAAAAATGACTAATAGCCTGATTGATTGTTCGTCATAGCAAAATAGTCATTAGTTAAAACCTTTTTGATTAGTTATTCATAACTACATGGCACTAATTACTCACAGCTCTAAGTAATCGTTAGTTATTGTTTATTAGTTACGATTAATCATTAATTCTAATAACTAATTACTTAGAGCTGTAACTAACTAGTGCCATGTAGTTATGAATAACTAATCAAAAAGTTTTAACTAATGACTATTTTGCTATGACTGACAATCAATCAAACTATTAGTCATTTTTAATTATTAGTTAATTTGTGCCCTACTCTGGGCCCCTGGGCCCCTGTTCGTATTTCTCCTGACTGTCTTGTGACTCGGGTTCTACCCACTCCTGTTCTTGGCTCATCACTGTGTGTCCCCCTGGAAACCATGCAACTAAGGATTGCAATACCGGTACACCGGTATACCGAATACCGGTATTTCGTACTATTTTGCAATTTCGTGAAACCGGTAATTGCTAAGGGAAAATACCGGTACTTTTGGTATTAGCTATAAATAATAAATATTTTTTTTTGAAATACGTATTTACAATAGATAGTTCAATAGATGCATTATGTTTTTTACAATCACATTTCAAAAATATGCAGTTAATAAATTAGTTAATGCTTTTTTCTAATAATAGATATTATATAATAGACCACACAACAAGATTTTTATACTATCTCTTTACTCTTAGTTAGTAGTATCTTCTTAATAATAATACTATATGTTTTGTTCCTTTATTGTATTATAATACTGTAATGGTTTATTTTTTATATTATGTTTTGCTTCTAATGTTAAAAATTATTATTTTACTGCTCTTATTAATAATATTTGATTACAACATTTGTTCCTTTATTTTATATTTGTACATAACAAAATTGTTTATATTTTTACAGTTTGCCATTTTTTGTATAAAACATAAATACGGCAAAGAAACAACTGTGTTTTTGTACTTTTTTGAAAATTCCTAATACCGGTATTGATACCGGTATTCCGGTATAACGTTTAAAAAGATATCGAATACCGGTATTATAGTTTTGATCCGGTATTGCAAACCCTACATGCAACACTTATTTGAAAAATTTATTCGTTCAACGAATAATTTACGAGTTATTTGAAGTCGTCATGTTACGAGATCCACCCTGTATATAGCGGAAAATACCTAAAAACAGTAAGTATCAGTCGATGCAAGCGTTCCGCGGTTATGCGATTTCCGCGTGCACGATAACGACCGTAAATCTGCGGTTTTCAGGCGAAACGACCGGAGGCAGATTTTAGAAAAAATACTATTTACACCGAGGGAGAAAACAGTGGTTGTGCTTATAACAGAATATTTTCTAGTGTAAACAACATATTTTTATTACCTCCGGGGGATTTTTTGCGAGGAAACTATAACAGCTTCTGTAGACAAAATTTGTAGAACATATATTTGTACGTGTTTCAATAACGCGTACGATTTTGTTTTGTCGAAACAAATAGAAATTGGCAACGCTACGCACACACTCGTACACAATTGCTTCTAAAAACAGTCGATGATTGAAAAGTGGCAGCGTTTCGAAATTTAATACCGATCGACTTCCCCGTGTTTTTTAACCTTTCGGAGCTTAAAAAATGGAGAGAAAACAACGGTTCAAATTAAATGAGGCTCCAGTTATATAGACATACAGTCATCCCTTTGTCCCATTTTTCAATTTCAATAAACCTTTAAAAACCTTTAAGAAATCTAATACGTAAAAATTGAAATTTTCCCTTCATCTACGATTTTTTGTTACCATTTTATTTCATTGTGAACAAAGCCAGAGCCATACAATGGTTCCTATGGATCGATCGATCTGATCGTTCCAGGGAGGCTTAAAAGGATGCTGCTCAACGATATTGCTAAAAGAATGTGACAAACAGGATTTGCTGATACCACACACAAAACTGTAATATCGAATTACAGTATGAATGAAATAAATAAGCAGCCGGAGTTCGAGAAGTTTCCACGGCGGACAAGCGGTGCAACGTTCCTGAGAACGAAATCTTTAATGGAACTTGAATATTTTCCAGTGGAGCCGGGAGGGAAATCGGGTCGACGGGATTAAAGATCCGCTGGATTGTCGTTAATCGCAGCTTCCGACGCTGCGAAAGCCGCTTTATACCGGAAGTATTTGCCGGCGTGGCGCGCGCGCGCGCGCCCGCATCGCAATTTTCCCGTGGCAATCCCCGAATCGTCGTCGTCGTCGTCGGTCCAAGAAAAAGAAAATCTACCGACAACAACTACGACTACGACGACGACGCTGGGGCGGAAAAGCGTCGGGCGCGATGTAACGAAGAAACAGCCAGGAAATGAAATGATTTCTCGACGACGAACACTCGCGAAATCGGCAGACTCCCCTCTCCGTCAGAGGTTCTGCCGCTCCAACAAATCACTGTTCGCGATAAACGTTCACCGTCGGTTTTACCCGGTTATTTATCGCGGACTGCGGCTAAAGGCCAGGAGCAGTTACCAAACCGAGCCGTAACGTTCTACCCACGATAGCACCGATCCTCGAGAGCCTTGAAATGAAACCCTTCTCTAGAAAATAACCGTTTCAAACTGTTGCAAAAGCCTCTGATTAATCCATTTGCATCACAAGGAAGAATTAAGAATATAATTCTCTTATCACTAATTCTTTAATGAAATGTAAAAAGAATGCAATTAATAAATTCACTTTTTTTGCTGGTAAAATATTAATGGAGGTGAACCAGTCACGAATTTGCTCCATATAAATATTTATCTCGAATGACCATTCGAATAAATTCTCTTCAGTTGAATATTTTATTCGGGGAATAATTATTTAACATTCGTAACAAGTTATTCTCTGTATTTAATCGAACTCATCATTAAATTCATCATTATTTATGTAGTATCAGTGAACTGACTTCCAATAATATATCGGTAATAATGTGAAAATGCTCTCGAGCTACAACCGGGCACGAATGGCGACGTGATGATTCCTTATATTGCCTCTCCGCTCGTCGCCTTTTGTTTGCATTATTTTCGTGCGCTTCGCTACAACGCTCGTCGTGGCCGTGTCTTGCAATCAGTGCAAACATTTTTGCATAACGATCTATAACTATCAATTCATAAATGGATAAAATTAATTTGACTGTCTTTGAGTGAACTGTAGGATTATGGACCTAGCATATCCGTGGCACTGGTAGCGAACGTGTTAATTGTACGTACAGTGACTCGGAAAAATATTCGGACGCTCTAAAAAAGACGATAACTTTTTTAATACTGTACTATACGTTTTGGATTTTTTTGGGAAGCTAGAGCAATTAGTTTACTACAGGATGTGAAAAAATTTTTTTCAAAAATAGCAATTGATCGGAATTGTAGAAAAAATACTGAAAGTTGCATTTTACAACTTTTTTATGTGGGCCTATATTGAATATTTAAAAAGTACGTTTTGTAGGTCTGTGTCAATTATATGCACTGTGAAAGTTTCATCGAAATCGGTTGATGCAGGAAAAAACGACAGGCATTTGAAGATGTAAGAATCCTTAGATTTATTGCAGTTAGAGGCCGAGAATCGTGAAAATCTGCAATTTTTATCATCTTTAAACGTTTGTAGCTCATTGCAACATCGACCAATTTTGACGAAATTTTCAGAATATGTTTAATTGACACAGATCTACAAAACGTATTTTTAAAATTTTCAATATAGGCACACAGATAAAGAACTTGTAAAGAACTTTTAGTATTTTTTCTATAATTCCGACCAATTGCAATGACTAAAAAAATTCTTTTCACATCCTGTAGTAAACTAATTGCTCTAGCAAAAGATTCAAATGGTATAGTACAATATTTAAAAAGTTACCGTCTTTTTTAGAGCATCCAAATATTTTTCTGAGTCACTTGACGTGCTTCCACATTCAGAACATTTTATTCATTACGTGAAGACCGAAACGATGGTCTCCGAACAATTATTCACTTCGTACTAAAACAATTATTTTTTTAAATGAAACGTATTCCTGTTGAAGCCATATTACTGAACAAAATCTATGAGGAACTGTGCAAAAACTGAGAGCGAGTAATTGAAACTTGAAACCAACATTTTTACAATATTCGCCCTCTTGTATGTTGCAGTTTATCATACTATGCTTACAATATTGAGTTTCCAAAAAATGTCGTCCACGAACTTTCCAAGCGAGGAAGCCACAGCGGAACATTCGACTGTTCCAATACTTCCGATTGCCAAACAATCGCAGTTGCATGGGATACCGAATATTGGCAAATAGATAATGATGTTCCTCGCCCGTGGCACAGACTCTATGGAAACATCGTGGCCAGTTGTTCCCGCAGAAAATAAACAAACTTGCGGAACGCGTCTCTCTCGAGAGAGAGATATGAAATTAATATAATACCTCATACAATACTTAAATGTGTAGTAATTGATTAGATGCCAACATATTTAATTACGTAAATAATATTGTCGATAATGGTGCTGCAATTTTTAATGGTGACTCTGAATCAGCCCTCGACTGTTAAGGGTTAATACGGATTTACTTCTTCGCTTATTTGTCGCACAAACGCTGGGTTTACTGCACTAAAAGTGACTATTTCACATTACTTTATCAAAATATGTGTAACGTTATGGTTCTTTATTCACGGAACTATGAAGGTCATTCAAGGTCATTCATTTTTATTTGTAAAAAAGAACCGTGTATTCAGAAGATATCAAAAGCCAAGAGAAAATTTGATTTGTGTATTAGCAACACTAATAGTAATCGTGCGGAAATCTTGAAACGAAGAATGCTGTACTTTCGACGAGAAACGATGGAGGACAACCATAACTGGATCGACGGTGGTCAGACCGCGGAATTTCCATGGGATAGGGATGTAAGGTCTGCCAGGGGATAGTCTCCGCAGTTCGTTATACTGTTCCGTAACACGACCAGGTCGTTGGAACATGCTTAACGACGTCGTGCAACTTTGATTGGCCACGCGGACTTCGACGGGCCGCAACTTCCGGTTCGTCCGGAGGCTGGACTCGCGCTCGTCGCCCAAACAAAGGGGCTTCTCGCCATAATTCTCGTTCGAGTCGACTCATTGTCAGCGTATCAGCCAAGAACGAAACGCTCACGGGTTCGTTCATATCCTGTTTGCTGAAGTTTCATGCTCCTTTGTTGACGACGCGATTATTATGAACCGGTATGTACAGTTCAAACCAGGAAAAATAAACATTTTAGTTATGACGATGTAGTTTATTCAAAATTATGTAACGGCGTAAAACATGAACGAATTTGAAGGATAGAAATAGTGGATTAAAGCCCAAAATTGATTTGATACGACAAAATCACAAAAGAATAAATGTCACACGTAATTGTGACGCGTAACTATATAGGTTGTTTCATATGAAATGCCCGATTTTTAGCAATAACATTAAACAAACGCAATTATGTAGCCAATGTATTCTATCTACGAATTTCAAGTTTTTTGATTGTATTACGGTAAAAATATTGTCATCTTGATTTTGTAATTCTTTGTTACCATCAACGACTAGTAAGTTAATTAATCATCACATTTTGACCAAAAATCACATAGAAGTTATTTTTCCAGACATATAAAAGGAATACCCGACAGTCGCGTTGGTTGACGTTGAAATAAACTTTATTTAAAAGTAAAATTATACATCTAAATTAAAATTGAACATAGGATATTAACACTAAACGTACCAAGCTATCAAAACAACAGGCACGTGGTTACCTAATATAAATGAGAAGAATGAATTTATTTAGGCTTTGCGCGGTTCTTATTATAATTTGTGCTCTAATAAAGATATTTATTAAGTCATTTCTTATATTCTTTATAATTTCATTAATTGTGAAAAAAATCTAGAACCGGCCATTTGACCGGTCGTGGTAGGTTTAATGTTAAGGATTAGCTTTGTACCTCAGAGTTTTATTTAATCTATAAACTTATAGACTGTAACAGCATTTCTTGATCGAAATTTTATAAGAGTCGCATTCTATTATAAAATCGGACATTTCATATGCAACAATCTAATAATACAAGAAAAACGAATGAGGTCCCGAAAACAAAAATATATGTATAGCCGAGATATTAGACCTGCTATATAAGATCGTTTTTTATCGGGACAGCTCGGTAAAAGGGTACTTCAGTCGCATTTAGGCAGTTTCTTCAGCGGAAGTTTCCGCGTAAACCGTAAGAGCGTCGCGAGGGGAGTAAAAGTTTCGCGATTCCGGACGTGGAATCCGTTTCGAAAAGTTTCGCCTGGGGAAACGGGTGGTCCGATCATCGTGCCGCCCTCGCCGCGCCAGCGAGCATACGGACGATGAACAGCGTCACCTTATAATCGAAACGCATACGAAGAGAGCGCGCAGCTCGGCCGTCCGTAAAATTGCAGGCCCGCTTTTCTAGACGTTCTAGACGCGAGACGAGACGCGTCTCCGATTCTTCCCGGGAGACCGACCACCTGGCGAACCTCGTGAACCTTACGAAACCCTGCGAAACCCTGTCCGTTTCCAGAACGACTTTCGCGACAAGTTCAACTTTACGATCTCTCGCGATTTCTGGCGAGATTCGCTCCGGTTTTACTTAATGTGACCATACGTTCCGTTTTTAGAAAAAGAGCAACCCACGGTAAGAATTTCAAAAATTATTTAAATAAAAAAAGTTCTTTAATATACCATGTTTTTAAGACTGACTAAAAAGTATAAAATAATTTTTCCTGTCCTCATACAGATTCCTAACCCCATACAGATTGTCCTGAAAATTTGAGATTGTGAATTTTTTATAGCTATGAAAATACTTGTAAGATTTAAAACGAAAAAGTGCTTTACACTTTTATCTTCTCAACAAAATGACGGCTTTAGAGCTGTTTTACTGTGGCTGTCGTTAAAGTGCGTTTTATGACACTAATTAAGGAAGTACGTAGAAGCCTTTTAAAATGTTCATCTTCGTGTAATCTCTCGAGTGTGTACACTACCCAGATGGTCCAGAAACATCAAATTTTCTTCCATTGAATCTTTTTTACAATTTTATTAAAACCAGGCAAATCCAGATTTGAAAAATTGTTTAATTCTTTTCAAACAATCAACAATGTACAACAAAAATGTGAAACTTTTTACTGAAAATAATTTCTCTAAAATTTTCTTACAACTTTCCTTGATATCTCGCTCTGATTTTCCTGATTGAAATATTCAAGTCAATTTAACATCAACAGTTTGTGCACGATACACGCGAGCTAACGCATAATTTCCTCCCAGCCACCGCCGGTACAAATACATTTTCGATCCGCCACGCAGATAAAGAAAACAGTATTTTCGATCTCAGCGACCGTCTTCGAGCATCAATTATAATATTCACGACTGGAGAAACATATCGTAGTATCGAATCAAGCCGGTAGCGTTGCGAGAAGAAAACGCGTTCTTCATGCGACGAAGTACACATTTAAATTTGATGGGATCCCAACGCGCTTTGCTCCGGAGACGTTCCCAGCGTTCCGTGGATTTTTCTATACATTGCACGCGGGATATCTCGATCCACTCTCGAGTAATAAAAATTTATCGAAAATTTATACGGCCGTTGCAGAGAGAGAGAGAGAGAGAGAGCACTCTGCCATCTTGCTAATAGTCGACGGGGCATATCCACCGTCGCCGATAAATCGCGGCCGAAGCCGGGAGGTGTATTTAATTGTACAGTGTCTCGGTCGGCCCGAAAGAAAAGCTAGGATGCGTCGCTTCCTCGCCGGTGGTTTTACTTGCAGGCTCGCATGTTAATTGCCTTAATTACCGGCCCAGGGAAACTGCAACCCCCTGTCGACGAAACCCGGAATCCCAGGAAAAGTCTTATGAATATTTACGAACGGTTTATTTGTGGACGTACAGTTTCGATCCTCGCTAATGCAGTCCTTCTCTCCCTCTCTTTCCCTCTCTCTCTTTTCGTAGCAACTCGTGATACGTTTTCACATAATTTCGTACGAGTTGCTGGTCGTCGCGCAATCGATAGGTCGCTCGTTGCGATTCCAGCATTAAGGGGCTTCCGAAAATAGCAAGTATAATTACAGCGAATATTTTCGCAGCTAATTACCAAGGAATATATTTTACCAGAAATACATTTTAAATCATCTGAGAAAGAATCGTCAAACAAAGTCCACGAATCACCGTCCACGATTAACCGTACCGATTCTGCATGGAAACAATGATCAGAATTACATACATACACTGCTGCGCAAAAGAAAGAAGCACCAGGTCATATTTAATAGAAAAGCGTAAAAAATCAAATAAGAAGAATATTGGATATGGGTGTTAATGTATGCACACAATACATTTGAAATAAAACAATTCTTTATTTCACGGCGCGGAAGGAAGGTCTTTACCAAACGAAATCTTAGCTTCTACTGACTGAGAGGAAAACTGTTGGAACCCCAAAAGGTTAGGCCCCCACAGACCGGCTCTTAAAATAAAGTATCAAATGGGATACCTCGAAATCTCTGTTTAGAAACGATTTTGAGATCGTTTCATCGATTTTTTGTAATCTCTGTTTATTAATACGATACTGAAATCGTTGATTCATTTTTGACAACGAACAATAAGTTCATTGTGCCGGTAACTTATTGATAATCCAACAAACACAGTAAGTTTTGAAAAAGGATTCTGTTGTTTAATTGAATAGTTCTGAGAATATATGTGTTTTTGCGGATTATCTAATACATTAAATGCAATAAATCAATCATTGTACAATACAATTTCTACATAAAGATATTGTTTGTCATTATATCCTATAATTATACTGGGTGCTTCTTTCTTTTGCACAGTAGTGTACGTCATTAATTCGCCCGGTTCTCGTACGACAGCAAAGAAGAAAATTCCGTAGTCAAAACATTGTTTGTACAGTGTTGATTTGTACACCTATAGTTTTTACAAAAGCCTCGTTCGCGCGATTTATTCGCGAGAGTCGCCACGAAACACGCCCCCGTTCCCGGGTCTGGCTCCCCTAATTGATTATGCGCCGCGTGTTTTTTCAACGAAGGCGGAACGCCGCGCATTATATTCCTGTATTTTCCTATTGTTTGTCCGGGCTCCGCCATTCACGTTTTTCTTTCTTACTCGGAACGTTTATTTTTCCGCGGGACTGTTTGCTCCCCTTTTTTCGCGGGGAATTATCGATGTGGCAGCCGCTCTCTCCTCGATCATGCCTCACCACCTCGAAACCTCGGACCTCGAACCGCCGATATCGATTCGCGCGCAGCTGAAACCCGAATATATTTGCCATCGGTGTCCGCCGGTAATCAGGTATTACGGATTAGGTCACTGGCCGATGCCTGTTTTATTTGTCAATGACCGGCGCGCCATTCTTACAAATTTTCGTCCGCTAAATTTCATTTTGAAATTTAATGAATTCATTGTTTTTTCTCCGAGTTATTGAGGACTTCCAATTTTAGAAGGAGCGACACGTTCGATTGAAAAAATTGGTCGCGCTCAAAGCGTTGAGAGAAACGCGAGACACGTTCGTCACCGACAGAGCAGGACGGCGACTGTCAAACCGCGAATTCCTTCGACATTTCTACACCCTATTGCAGAACCACCTCCCACCCCTTCCCACCAGCAAAGGTCTATCTTTTGCTAAAAGCTCGAACTCCTCGGTTTTCTCTAAGGAGCTAATTCGGCATTCGCCATTGGAATGTCCTCGCTTGGAATTCGACGCCGGCCAAACCAATCGCGTCGAGCGATTCTAAATATTCGATATCGCGTCCGCAACCAAGGTTCAAACCTCTCCGCAAAGATTCGACTTCCGCTCGACTTTGGGCTTCCGGCGATTGCTAACGCGGGAAACCGCGATCCGGTTTGTCCGAGGTACTGGTGGAATCAATTGGCAACGGGTCGGTTTGATTGCTGAATTACCATCTCGAAAAATCCGAGATCTGCGGATATTCCAACATTGAATCGTACATCAAGTTTTAAGGGGTTGTTGTAAAGAGGAAGCTTCAGCCTTTAAGTCTATAGTAAATTTGGTCACGATAAAAATTGAATTATATTGGGTTATAACATAAGTTCGTAGGGTTTTTTATTAATCCTTTTTATTGAATATTCCAACAATTATAACAATAGATTAGTCAATTATGTATTCTCCGTCATTGTTTATGACCTCCTCCCATCTCTCGACCAGTTTCTTGATACCGTTTTGCCAAAAATTGCCGGGCCAGGACTTAAAGAAGTTGTTGAGCCAGTTTTTGAGGTCTTCATTGTCGTCGAAAGTAGTTCGCCTAATATGGTTTGATAGCGAGCGGAAAAAGTGAATGTCGGTTGGCGCAAGATCCGGAGAATACGGCGGATGCGGAAGAACCTCCCAATCGAGTTCTTGGAGGGCAGTTTTGACGATGATTGCTGTGTTGAGGTGTCGCGCGTTGTCATGAAGCAAGATGATTTGTCCCTTTCTACCGCGTCTTTTCTGCAGGATAGCCTCGTTTACCCGTTGCAACTGGATAGAGGTTCTTGTCGATCATCTTGTTATTTTCTAGCATTTCCCAGTGCACTATACCCTCCCAATCCCATCAAATGCAGATCATAATCTTCTTGGGATGGAGGTCTTGCTTAACTCTAGGCTTTGGCCTTTTCCCATGACCACCCACTCCTTCCTCTTCTTCATATTGACATAGAGGCACCACTTCTCGTCGCCCATGACGATTCTATAGAGGAACCAATCCTTGTGGCCGCGTGTCGCTCGATGGCGGGCGAGATTCGAGGCAGCAATGGTCAGACGCTTTTCTTTATTGTCTGCGCTGAGTTCATGTGGCACCTAAGCTCCAAGTTTTTGAGCAAATCCCATTGTTTGAAGGTGGCGAGAGATTGTCATAGCAGTATTGTCCATCTTCTTGGTCAGCTCCCTGCACGTTTGACGGCCGTCCTCCTTTAAAAGTGTCTTAAGAGGGTCCTCGTCGAACTTGGAAGGTCGACCGAAGCGTGATATGTCTTCCAGGCAAAAATTGCCACATTTGAAATTGGCAAACCATTTCTGTGCAGTAGATTCTCCTATGACGCCCTCTCCATACATGACGCAGATATTTCTAGCTGCTTCGGTGGCGTTCTGGCCTTGATGAAAAGCGAACAACAATAGATGTCGAAAATAGTGATTTTTGCAGCCCGGAAATTTCATTTTAGATTATGTTATGCTACTCAAGACTACGTTATTCAAGAGAACGATTGGAACACGCTTCTAGAGCGAAGAAAGCACTTTAAAATGGTGTACACAATTTTTAAAAAAGTAGGTAAATTGTTTCAGAAGAAAAACGAAAATGAAACCTCTCAAACGAACTTATGTTACAACCCAATACATATGAAACTGTACTTGTGGAGGGTGATTTACCCTAACAGATTGAAACTTTGTTACCGATATTTGATCTGGAACATGATTGGTAGCAAATCGTTACAATCGAGCGTTTTTTGGGTGTTCAATTTTGGAAAACGAGGGAATTGCTGACGATAATAGAGCACAGAATGGCGCAAGAGCAAAATTTCGACCTAATTCTGATTAACTCCAGCTATCTTATGGAAATGGTCGACTGTAAGTTGGAATATCTCGAGAGACATCTCTCGCCCACCGCCTTACAAGCCTCTCGATTCGGAAGCCAGCGTTCCGTCTCGAATAGAAACTCCGTTTCCTCATTCATCACCGCTATTCGCAAGCTCTCCTGCGCGTTTCGTCCCTACACGCGAATTCTGTTGCTTTCTAGTCGCGATTCGCGAGTTGCAAACACGTGTTCCCCATGCATATGCATGGGAATAGCAAGACCTATATTGCTAGACCGTGTACAGGACGCGTGCGACACGCGCCGTTTACCTTCAGACGTTTAACGACGCGCTGACCGTGTCGCTGACTGTCAGAACGCTCAAAGATTGCTTCCTACTTAGCATTCCCCGAGGCAACACGCACAAATCTTCCTCGATGAATCTCAGAAACTATGTACGATCTTCTGGGAAAATCTATGTCAGATTTCCCTAGATATTTAATAAAATTATTTACTGGGGTTGGTTTCCATGGTTTTCGAAATTGTGTCCACCGTTATCGCTATGAAAATAATCCCAGCAATATTATACATGTAGAAAGTCTAATAAAGCACCACAGTTGCGTTCCGCGAGCCATGACTGTCAATTTGTCAGTTTTCCACTGGTTTTTACCCGGCTAGCCATTCCACCCGCGAGGAATGGATGCTGTCGCTCCAGTGTGCCGAGTTATTCGTTACCGCTAACATTCGCATTCCGACACGTAAGTCAGCGAGACAGAAGTAACGACCGAATGGAATCTCCCTTTCCCTAAAAGGAAGGGTCGTCTTTCTGCAAGTCTCTACCTTTCTACGTTGTTCTACAGCTATTCTTCCCATTATTGAGTTTGTTAAACCGAAGTACATCCTTCGACATTTCCACAGAAATTTTAAAAATCATCATGTTCTCAATGACTGTTCAAACATATCTGTCTAATATTGTACATTGATAAAAATCGTCCTCACACAAAATCATCTTTTACTAAATCTTTAAACCTATAAACTCGATAATTATTAACGATATATTGTCAACGATATGCGAAAAGAATGAGATTAACCATCCGAGTGCAGTGCCAGAGTCACTTTTGACTGGGAACATCCAAATTGTCATTTAAGTACTCAATTTGTGGCAATTAAACTAACTGTATCGCTGTTTCATTGAGGATATCGGGAAGACTAATTTGTCTACACGAGATATCATCAAAAGTAAATTTTTTAAAATTATTATTTAGAGCTGTGGACGGTCCTAAGCATACACGGTCTGTCCAGACTCTGGTGCGACTGTGTCTGTAAACTTCCTCTGTGTCTATAAACTAAATGCATTATGAAATTTGACATTTCAACAAAGACCACGCACAGTTTCAAGGCGCTAGCATCTCTACGTCAGGTTATATGCCAGGTTATATATATTTTTGAGGTTATATGTGATAAGCTTTCTTAGCGCTCGTCGAAAAACAATATGGAGCAAAATTTTGTTTTAAGTTAGGTAAAACAACAAGCGAAAGGTACGGAATGATGAATAGCGTATACGCTAGTGATTACATGGATCGTGCCAACGTTTTTAAATGGTATGCTCGATTTCGTGACGGCAAGGAAAATATCGCAGACGCTCCTCCAGTACCGCCGCCAGTAAAGAGATACCCCTGAAAACGTACAAAATTCAACCACCTTTTGCACGTTTTCAGGGGTACGACTATTTTTATTCTACAATCGGATTCACGCTGAATATTATGTCGGTGTTCTAAATCGCTTATAGAGCAGAATTCTTCGAGTTCGGCTTCAATACCGAGAGCAAGGTCTTGTGTGAATAAAATTCACTATAATACTTTGAATAAAAAAATATGAAAGCATCAAATAATTGTATTTTCACTTTTTTCAGTACTAGTCGCACCAGACCTTGGACAGACCGTGCATTGCCAATTATATAACTATAAAAATCGTCCGTTGTCCGAGGGTTAATAAAAATTAGTGCATTGATGAAAGTGATCTCCAGCTACAACCGGTGACGACGTGACGACTCTTTGCATTGCCTCTCCGCTTGCCCTTTGTTTGCATTGTTTACGTTATTTTCGTGCATGTCGCTACAACGCTCGCCGTGGACTAATCTCACACTATATCCTTGCATGGTGGCATTATGATATCTTATACTCTCCGTGCTTCGCAAGTTGTCCCTCGAGAGGGTACAGTCGCAAAGGGGGTCCTCGCTTGCAACCAATAGTTAGGCCGTGACGTCACATACTTTAGCCAATAATTCGGCTAGAACCGAAAGTGCAAGTGGAATGACTCAATCGGAAGGCTTGCTGTCGCATTCCTTTTGAATTCCTGTCAGGAGACAACTTGTGAGGCACGGAGAGTATGTATAATTTCTTTGTCGCGTTTCCCTTTCCACTCTACGTATCGTACATTCAGTATTATTTTTTTCTCTCTCTCTCTCTCTCTCTCTCTCTCTTTCTCTCTCTATTATGTTCTTCTTCTGTATTTTCCGTGTCACGGTCTTCTGTGCATTTCATCAATTCTACATTCACTACTATTATTTGTTCTGTCGCGTTCGTTGCGTCTCACGAGTTGTGCATCGACTATTATTTTTCCTAATCCCACAAATTGTTAGCTCAATATTATTTTTTCTACTTTGTTCCTCAACTTTATTTTTCCTGTCACACTCTCCTCTGGATATCATGAATTATACACTTGTAGGATGGAAAAACGTTTTTACGATGATCAAATTCTAATAGTGCGGAACTTATAAAAAATTTGAATATCAAAAATTTAGTAATATGTATAAAGTACAATAAGTCCCATAAACCCAATGACCGAATATTTCATGCATAATTTTTCGATGGCGTTCAAGGACGGCGAAATCGAACGTTCGCGACTTCAGTTCTCCTAATTGCTGTTAGTTTTCCGTCGCAAGGAAATTCATGAACGGTAAACATGCTTGCTGGTGTTCCTGCGGCCGCCTCGAATATATTATTGCTCGCTGCCGCGTTCGTTCGTTCGTTCGCTTATCGATTTCTTGTCGTTCGGTGTTTGTTCGACGCGCCGCGTCCCGTCGCGTCGTTGTCAACAAGAAATGAAAAACCGGCCGTACGAAAGAAAAATCAGAGAGAGAGCGCGGCCGTGATAAACGTGATTGATGAGCGACGGTAGCGATCGGTTCGAATTTCGGTGCAATATTTCCACGGGAAATCTCGCGCGAGCGCTCGCAATCACGGTTACTCTTGCAGTTTCGCCAATTTACATATATGATTTCGCAATTAACGACTTCTCCGCGGACTTTCGATAGCGGAGACTTTTGTCGAATTCATTATCTTCGTTTGCAAGATCAGACGAAAATGCAAAGAGATTCCATTATGTGGAACCTGGACCCATCTTTAACACCTTCGGCTACAAGTTTTGAACAAAATTCACTAAATATTAGATCTCTGTTTAGTTATGCACATTGTATAAGCGTTCAGTTTAGGACAGGAAACCCTTGTTTGGTCGCGTCTGGATTTTTTTATGATAGTCGTCTCCTCATCGGCTAAGCACCGAAATTCTACCCGTAATTTATTCCCTGGGACACCACTTAAGTGTTCCATACTGACGACTGCTTATACCACGACTTCGAGAAGCGGCGAAATTCGACCCCTGTTTATTTTATGGGGTCCACTCATGGGCTACTTCCCTGAAGGCATTTTTCTTGCGATTTTCCCCTTTTTCCATCGATACCCCCACGCGTTGAAAATTGTAAAGGAGAGGGAAGGACCATCTTTCCTTCACCCTGGTCCTGCGTACTCCAGATCAGATTCTTCCCGGCTGTTGACCTAGTAACTTCGGTCTTTAGACAATTTGTAATGGCAATCGAGGATCTCACATTTAGTAGTTACAATACAGATTCTTTCCGACTGTCGACTTAGCAACTTCGAAACCTGGACATCTTGTACCGATAGTCGAGTTTCTCATTCACATTAGCAGTTTGAATAAAGTATTGTTTGAAAATCTTGCAATCTTGTTCTTCCCATCAAGGGAAGTGGTCCTTCGAGCATTCAATAAAATTAGTCGGCACACCACGTGCAAGTTACGAGTAATGCGATCGGTCATCATTGTTCCATCCAAGAAACTACGCAACAATCTCTATTCTATAAAACGTTTTGCCACAGTCTACAGATTTATTAAATTGGGTTGGAATGAATGTTCGTTGCGTTTTTAAATTAAAATTCAAAGATAAAATTAAAATTCATAGATTTATTCGATAACATATTTCCCATTCTGTTCTAATACATTTTGGTATTGTTGAGGTAATTCAACAATCCCAAGTGTCACGAAACATAACCGTGCACCACAGTGAAAAGAATTATTCGCACAAACAGAATTTCCAACTCAAATTACTGCCAACCTGAAATCGTGAATTATTCAACAGGAAGCTAGCATAAATGAAACATTTTTGAAATCAGTATATCCTCGTCGTATCTTTAAATGCGAGAATTTTAAACTAGTAATTGTAGATCGTGTAAAACACAACAACACAAGTATCCAACAATATTAATACATTAAAGTGTCGTGGAACACAACTCAGCGCAACGGTGAGAAGAATAATCCACATAGACAGAATTTCCAACTGAAATTACTGCCAACCCGAAATCTTGAATTATTCAACAGGAAGCTGGGAAAGAATGCATTTTTGAAATCAGGATATCGTTGCCTTGTGCTATAAGAGTTCAGCAACGATTGTGTTGGTAAAGGTTTTATTCGGAAAAATAATTTTCTGTTCGAAGCATGTGGCTGGTAACGCACTTATAAACAAGATGACAGGACGACGAACAAAAGAGAAAAGGGCAGCGTTTTATTAAATTTTTATTATGCCCGCTACGCGAATGCCATCCCAGCTAGAAACTCGCGATTTCGCGACGCGACGGGACGCGTCACACTATTCGCAACATTCTTCCGCAACTTTGCCGGATGTTTCTCGCCGCTCGAAATCACGATTTACTTTGGTGTCCACTCGACTGCCCTCCGCGCAACACAAATAACGTCAGCCGCAGCCGAAAACTTGACCGTTGCACTGGCTGAACCACGCGGTGCTTGCATAAATTGTCCGACACGTGATTCAACCTTTAAGCAGATGCGCGTTCTTAACCCTCGTGTGTACTCCACCAAATAAAACTTCCCACAATTTTATATTTCCAAACTTAAGACATAGAACTCATTTTTGGGACATGACACATTAAAAATAATTGAGCACACAATATATATATTTTTTAAATTAGTTGAAGTACTTAGAGGGTTAGAAACAGGGACCAAAAATAACAGTTATTCTAAAATTGTCTACGATAAAAATCATTGATAAAAAGTTGATTATTATTAAAATTTAAGATAATCTACACAAAATATAAAGAAAAAAATTCGAAGAACAAAATGATTAAAAAATATCGATTTTTGTATTTTTTGATTACAAATAATAGTTATTAGTGTCCAACAAATTGGATCCTCCTCGATAACTGTTATCGATAAAGAAAAACTGTTTCGATCGTTCAAAGCAGTTATCGATGAGAGAAGTTCATTTCGATCGTTTATAACAGTTATCGATGAGTGAAATTTATTTCGGTCGCTCATAACAGTTATCGATAATCGAATTTCTTTTCACTTATTCTACTCTTTTTCGGATGAAGCAAGCCTGTGAAATTCATTGAGAAGGTTTCGTACAACAAGACGAATTAACAGATCATCAAAAGAACACAAAATCTGATTGTTTGTCACATTAAATTTTTATTGTAGCAATCAATTTTATGAATAGAAAATGTATGAAATAATTGATTTCCTACCATCTGAAAGCTGCACTATTTAATAATAACTATTACAAATTTCCTTCATCAATAACTGTTATGAACGATCGAAATAAATTTCTCTCATCGACAACTGTTATGAGCAACCGAAATAAACTTCTCCCATCGATAACTGTCATGAGCAATCAAAATAAATTTCTCTCATTGATAACTGTTATAAGTGATCGAAATGAATTTTTCTCAACGATAACTTTTACCAACAAGAGAAAAATTTTCGGTTATTTACAATCCTTATTTGTAACCAATACGATTTTAGTCGATGAAATATTGTCATTCCATGACTTTTTTTGTTTTTGGTTATAACAGTTATGGTCCCTGGTTAGAAACAATAAGTGACAATTGGAGTTGATGCGACCACAAATAAAATGATTATAAAGTGCAAAAGAAAATGGTATTAAAGCGGAGAAAGTTTTCAGGAAGAGGATTCTCGATTTTGCTGTTATGCAAGTTCAATCTTTGCTTTAGCCCAACATGCGTGGCGAGTCGCCGGGGACGACAGTGGCATTGTTAAACGTTTTTCCGTAAACAAAGCGGTCATTTACGGCGACGTACGATGTAATACAGCGGAGCGTGAATCGCGGCTAGGAACAAATACCGTATTCAACGACCGGGAGAGAAACGTGGCCGTCGCTGCCGGTCCATGTTGCGTTAATTACGTTTCCTTGCATTGTTGATTCGTATTGTTACCAGGAACGAACCATCTGCGCTGGCGAACCTACATCTCCGCGGGAAGGTGTTAGTTTCGTTAGACAAAAGCCAAAGAGAGACTTTCAAAATACAATGAAACCGCGGAATCGAGATGTATCCGCGAGAACGATTTTTCGGTGAAGCTTGATTAAATTGGCGGTATAGCCGCCGCGCCGCTGCGTGATCGATAGCTCGGCTCAGCCAACAGATTCTAAAACAATTCCTTCCGCATATTAATTCCATTTTGGTCGGCTTTGTTCGCTTGACGTTGACGAACGTCCAAGATAGCGCGTATAAAAATTATGAGCGAGCCGAATCGTTGTGGGAATATTACGCCATTTTTTATAGAATTGGAGTGGAGAGTTGAAACGTAATTCCATTGGAAAAACTCTGATGACCTTGAGAAAAATGTTTATCCCATCACAGTGCCCCTTTGAACAAAATAATGGTCTTCTCTGACATTTCTCCCAAATTTCAATGCAAAATTATAAATGTCGTCGAAGCAGCATTAATTGTAAGGAATAGCAAAGGGTTAAATGTGATTTTTGTCGAGTTCAAGCCGAAAACTACAGCAGTAATACTCACTTTGATCGCTACTAAACAGCTACCTTTTGATAATACCGGGGAGAATCGATTAAATTCGTTCGATTGGAACGAGACCGGCTCGGCTTGCCGGAAAAACAGGACTCCCTCACAGCGCAAAACGGGTTTCCGGCTCGAGGAGCGTGGAGCAATATGCTGTCGCGGGATCGGAATCAATTTGCGTTCTTGCTAACAGCCGCGTTCCTCGATAATGCATAATAAATGTCGCGCGCACGGAAGATTAAAGTTTAGTGTGAAATTAAACGTGCGTTCGATAACGACAGTATGTAGCGTGTCCGCGGGATACGCGGTATATTTGAGCGGAGCTTAATTCGGAATGATGATGCATCGGCTGCCACAGCGAATTATTATTAACGACCGCGATGATAATAACGGGGACGTCGAGCCTCGTAAATTTCAGGCAGGCCCGAACCGGCCCGAGTCGCTGGGTAGCGCAGTTTTTTATTTTCATTCGAAAAAGATCGATAAAATTCCCGAGCTTCTTAAAAGACAATCCTCACGAGCATGTTGGAGGAAATTTTGAAAAAGGTAATGCTTAGAAAAATGTTTGAGTCGTACAGGTTGGAAAGAAATCATATGTCGCGGCTACCATAGAATGATTCCACACCCTCGATTTGGTTGAAATTGAACTAAGGAAGGTGCCGCAAAATTGACCTTGACCTTCAATTTTAAAGTCAAAAGGTCAACAATTTTTTTTTAATTGCATCGTATTTTACTCGTCGCGGTTGAGTTGCGACCCATGGTAGCTTTTGCACTTTTGACCCTCGCGACGAGTAAAATATGATGTATTTAAAATTCAAGGTCAAGCTCAATTTTGCGGCATCTTTCTTAGTTCAATTACAATCGAATCGAGGGTGTAGAATCATCCTATGGTAGCCGCGACATATAATTTCTTTACACCCTGTACAAGTCATCGAGTGAAATAACGAAAATCGAGATTTTAAAATTCCTTTGATCTTGCTAATCTGTTTCCAGCTAATCGTGTTTATCACAGACGTACAAAATCCGCAGTCTAGACAATAATAGTATCGGGACGCTCGTTAAGTTGTTAAAACAAGGATCGGGGTTAAACGCACAATAGTAATTAGCAGCCGAAGGGTAAGTCGAATAGGCGAACGGTATCGGTGGGGTCGGTTGGTTAACGATCTCCTGGGTCGTCCTGGAAAGGCGTCGTGTTGGATCGCGTTGTATCGTGTTGCATCGGGTTGCATCGCGCTTGCATCCCTTTCGAGTTGCATCGGAGCCGACTGGAACGCGTGCGAGGCATAGCGCCTGTTCATTTGCCGGAAAGCTATTTCCTAGGTTCCATTACCGAGGCGGCGCAATGCATGCCACATATTTGTGCCCGCGTGAAAACGTATAGGCTCCCAGGCGCGGCGATATCTCGATCGAATCTCCAAGCGTTTCGAGAGCTGGTTCCGGGAGTGGCGTAAAAGCGGTCTCCGGAAACTTGTAAGCCGACGCGATATCGTAAACGGACTCCCCGTGAAACGTTACGTCAACTAATGTCGATTGACGTGTATGTACATTTTATATATACAATACATTCATCCTATATACAGTACGTGTATTCGCACGAGTTTCCACGGATTCGCACAGAAGCGCGTTTGAAATTGTCGTAAATTCCTCCCACCCACCCCCACCCCCCGGACGCCTATTAGCTTATCTGTTGCGCGGTTCATCCAATTAACGACTGCTTTATCGCGAGCTCGGATCAACCCTTCCAGGCTTACACCATCCCCTGTTTGTTATTATTTCGTGCGGTTAGCAAATCTTTGGCGCATTCTCCGGAAATCTCGTTTTCATCCCATGAAAATCAAACATAATTGATAAACAAGGAGAAAGGAACGAGGCAATTCGGGGAACTTTATGCATTGAATAATTAATTATAAATACTTGGATTTTTCAAGGTTTAAAGGCCTTTTTTTATTGCATCGTATTCTATTCTTCGCCAGGATAAAAACTGCAGAACGAACCATCGCACAGTGCGCTACCCTGTGGACAAAAATCTAAAAATTCATTGTCTAATATCCACTGGATTCTATGTTGAAACTATGTTTTAACATCTAAATTATCATATTTATCAATAGAAAATTCAAATAATTCAGTAGGGGATTAGTTATAAGCGTTTTTTTCTCAAGAAAATGCTATGTCAAACAGTTTATTGATTTAAAGCGTCACTTACTTTCATGGTATCAGGAAAAAGAATTTTATGACATATGTCCTATGAGATATGGTAGCTTAAAGTACAGCTAATGTGACTGAAATTTCAAAATTTGTAAGTCTCTTATATGCAGTATACTAATAAATACATAATACAGTTGAAATAATTTTTCTGACCTTTTTCAAGAAGGGTTCAAAGTACCGCACTGTGCATTGGTAAAAACTCAATCGTTCTCTTAAAAAAGTTATTCTGATTTACGGTTCAAATACTTTCGTGGGTCACTGTATGTACACAATGTACAGTGACTCACACTAATATTCGTACACTCTTAAAAAGACGATAACTTTTTTAATATTGTATACGATTTGAACATTCTTTTGGGAAGCTAGAGCAATTAGTTTAATACAGGATGTGAAAAATAAAAATTTTACAAAAATTGCTATTGATCGGAATTGTAGAAAAAATATTAAAAGTTGCATTTTACAACTTTTTTATGTGTGGGCCTATATTGAAAATTTAAAAAATACGTTTTGTAGATCTGTGTCAATTAAACATATCCTGAAAATTTCGTCAAAATCGGTCGACGTTGCAATGAGCTACAAACGTTTAAAGATGGTAAAAATTGCAGATTTTCACGATTTTCGGCCTATAACTGCAATAAATCTAAGGATTCTTACATCTTTCAATGCCTGTAGTTTTTTCCCGCATCAACCGATTTCGAGGAAACTTTCACAGTGCATATAATTGACACAGATCTAAAAAACGTATTTTTTAAATTTTCATTATGGGCCCACATAAAAAAGTTGTAAAATGCAACTTTTAGTATTTTTTCTACAATTCCGATCAATAGCAATTTTTGTAAAATTTTTTTTTTCACATCCTGTATCAAACTAATTGCTCTAGCTTCCCAAAAGAATGTTCAAATCGTATAGTACAATATTAAAAAAGTTATCTTTTTAAGAGTGTCCGAATATTAGTGGGAGTCACTGTACATATATCAAAATTGATACGGTTAAGTTTTCAACACTCTATTTACAGGATGTTTCGGGGAACACGTATCGACTGTGTAAAAAAAAGAGTTGGGTGTATTTCTAAAAGTTAGGTATACCAACCGCGGTCCCCCTACCCCCAGTGAGACAGCATCTACACAATATATCTCTATAGAGGCTAGGCAGAAGTTTTGGCAGCTCGTCGTCTCGACTTTATCTAGTTCTCGCGCCCGACTCGGTGAAAACGGGGATGGATGGCGAAAAAATATCCGGTCGTGGGGGATGAAAAGGGGGTGGAAAGGAAGGGATGAGAGCGGCGAACTGCCCGGGAAACTCTGACAGTTCCGACAAACGAGATCGATCGATAAATTCGGCGAACGACGGCTTACTCGATACAGGTCCGGCGTTCGGGTCTGTTTTACGTTCGTGGGCTGGCAGCGTCGTAAAAAATTATTCGGTTTACCGTTATTCCGATCAACCGATTGCAGGGAGCCAGCTACGACAAATTCGATTATCCTTGGACGCAAAATCTAATCCGCCTAAAAAGCAAATTGTCCCCCCGCGAGACTGATTTTTACGATTTTGATTTTCGACTTTCCGAGTGATTTCTCCGCCTCCCGCAGAATCGAAATAAAAGAATAACCGGCATCGATGTTCCATGAGCTTCCAATGGCCATCTTTCACCATCTTCCGATTTATCGTCGGCCATAAATCTACCGATAGCCGTTCGTAAAGCCGTCGACGTTGCCTGCCATGAATGTCTCGATACTTTGTCAGTTATGTGACTCGTAATGAAATAAAATCGCCCGCGGGACAACTTCCGGTTCCTCTACCCAGGATTTCTCTCGATGCTACCGCGCGCTATTCTTTCTTCCTCTCGCACCGTCACATGGTTCTCCTGACCCACAAACCCTAAGATACACGGGATAAGGTCGGAAGGTATGGCATGCTGCAGAACTCTGGTAAAAGTAAATCAAAAGCAAAGGGGTGAAATCGTTTTATCCGAGGCTCAGTTTTCAAAGAAATCGAGTTTCCAGATCCGCTGCTCTGGTGCTCCTGCATTTTTCTAGCTGAAACACGATTCGAAGGTGTAAGCTCTGTCTTACTTCGACTGTGTTCCGCTTGGATTTGTCGTTGTTCAACGGGAATAATGGGGTGTGTTTGTGAGTTAACCCTTAGCACTCGAGTAGCGACTCTGAGGCGTCACTAAAAATTGCAATACCATTATTCATAAAATATTGTTTACATCATTAAATATGTTGGTATCTAATCAATTATTAAACATTTAAGTATTGTGTGAGGTATTATATCAATTTCATATTCATACAAAGAAAAGAATTAATATAGAATGGAATTATTCTAGGTCGAAAGAAATGTTTAATTTCCCGGTTAAAATAGGTCCGAGTGCAAAGGGTTAAATTCCAAAATCGGTAATAAGATTGAATCTCTAACTTGATGTCACATGAAGAAAAAATTTCCCAACAAAAAATTGCTCCTTTTAGTGAGAACTGTCGCCCAGTAAAACATATATCAATTTTTTTAAATAAATCGAAAAATGACCGTACAGTGAATTTGGGCAACAAAGTATCGCCAAAGTTTAATCATTTTCTGAATTTCTGGATGCATAAGAAGATTGTAACGTCAGCTCCAACTTTGCACGGATATTTTTGCTGGAAGGAAATCATTGCTCGGAGCTATCGAGGAGCTTGTATACGTTTCCCGGGGAATATAAATCGAGGATTCGAATGCGGTAATTTTATCTTGGAAATTCCCCCTTTGATGGAATCAGGCGATCTCTTTGTGAACGACGTTTAAAGGACCTTGAAGCGCGTAAACGCGTAACAGGGAGGAGAAGACCGCTTTTCCTCTCTCGGAGAAGAGAGCGGAAGGCTCTTGGAGAGTTCGCGGGTATCAAGGCCGAAAGCTGGCTCGACGTACTTATTACTTGTAAAATGGTATATCGGATGCCTCGTAAAAGCCTCGTAAAGTTAGTTCCCGGCGAGAGAACTTCCGGGATTGCACCACCTGTCAAGCTTTTCCACCGTTTCGCGGGACTGGCTGTCGAGACGGCGCGCGGTCGCGTTTTATGTTTCTTACGAGGTTCGTTAACGCTTAACGTTTATTAAAGCCCTCGGTGCCATTAAACTCGTCCCTGAAATTGTATCCCGCAATTTCCATAACAAAGTTCTAATCCCACGGAAGTTCGCGGTTTCTGCGCCCCTGTGGCGTCGCGCCGTGCAGTTTCGTCGCTGATAATCGCCTCACGGGAACGTAAATAATTTGTTACCGTCGATTTAACGATCGTCACCGAGCACGTCAGACAGAATTAACACTCGACAACACGAGACTTTCTTCAAAATCAATTCGCAGCATCGAACAACATCTTTTCACACGACGCTCGGTGCACAACCATAAAAATTCCTTGGAAGAGGTGATTCCTGAGATCATTCGCAGCAACTTTGTCCTTTGCGAAAATCTTCTCCGCGGCTTCGTTAAGGAATTATTTATGAAAACACGGACCAATCGGAATCCAATATATTCAAAGTAAATTCAAAGTAAATATTTTACGTTTAATATTAAATAAAGATTTATTCTATATTTGAAGCCAATATTTTATTCATAATATGAAATGTGTATTTCTTCCATATTATGGAACAAATATTTCTTTTATGATAAATATAGAATATTTCTTGAAAATTAGGGAAAAAATGTTCTGTTTCTAATGTTGAATAAGGATTTACTTCATATTGAGAAAGAAATATTTTTCTCATAATATAAATATTATCTGTACATTAGGAAAAAATATTCTATTCCCAATATTAAATAAACATTACACACAGTATATAATATCGCTAGTATAGAGAAAATATCTCAGAAAATGTTTGAGAAGAGATATCGTGGAAAATATTTACAAAAACCTAACCCAGACTTAACCCAGACCAGTTAAAACGCAACATCGTCGCCATGTCTTCGAAAATTCAAACAACAATCGCAATACCCGCTCTATAATATCAGCATTAACGCGTGCCCGTGCTGGCATCTAGCAATTCTGATCGGGAAGCGGCGCGCGATTGTCACTACATACCGATATGGCGGCGCCCTTACCTGTCAAAAACACTGAAAAATGCTCAACTCTAAGCAAGCATAACTCCTGAACCATTGTTCCTACAGGAGCGAAACTTTGATCTGGAGGATCCCCTGGTACAAATATACTGGATTCCATACCAAATACATAATAATTTATAGGAGAAAGGCACAAATTGTGAACCCGGTAACGTAAAGAGCAGCCAAGAAATATTTGTTACTTAATGTAAAATCAATATTGTACGTATATTTGAATATTAAAAACAGATAGGATCTCTTTTTAATATCATATGAATGCCTATATAATATTTTGTGCTACTAGTGGACCATGGTACTCGCGCTCACAATTTGTCCACGTTTTTCGTTAATAATTCCTGAATGAAGCCGTGGAAAAGATTTCCACAAAGGAAAAAGGTGCTCAAAATGATCTCACACACACACACAGAAATCACCTCTTTGAAGGACACCCGTACAATTTGCTTCTGTACACACATTAAATCTCGTGCCACTAAAACGACGTTGAGGACACGTTGGAACACGCTCCCCGAATCGGTTATCGTTACAGCGTTTCAAACTTTCTCCCTTATCGGATTCCATGCACAGCTAAAAACAAGAATCGAACCACAACGGAGAATCCGCAGAAAAGTGTCGGGAAAAAATTGAACCTGTGGTAATTACTAGCAGCGAGCGCGCTACCAAAAAGAATTACGCGTTATTGGAAACTGCAGAAATTTTTTTGGCACTGGCGAACTTTCAATTTCTGTCCCGCGAGCCCCTGGTCTCCTGTCTCTGCGGGAATGATTTATACCGAACTACGGGCTTCATTTTTACTGATGAAAAGCGGATTATGTTAATTTGTACTAAACTTTGACGGCAGAATGCGGACGTTTTTGCGAATCGCTGTTTCCACACGATATTTCGCAGAAACGAGAACGCAATGAAAATATGTTTCGTTGAAACTCAATTTGAAAAAGTTAAGTTATTAAACATATTCTCCTTTAAAAAAAATCTAAAAACGGCACACACGCAGAATTATCCAGAATTTATTAAAATCGACATAACAACAGTGCATTCGTACGACTTCGGGTAGGGGGGCAACGGAAACGAAGCGTGCCGGTTGCAGTTGCATCGGTGCGCCGAACGAACGTCCATTAGGACGAATTTCGCGGAGAATGCGAAACTCGGGAATCCCAAAAGTTTCCGCTCCATCCGATGCTGTTGCGAGGAGACTAATTCTCCGTGTTCCGCAGCGTTCCAAGAGTTTCCGCGGCCGACGTAGTCAGCGGGATGACTGATGGCCCGTGACGAGCGCGGAACGGTTTGTTAGACTGTTAGGCAACGGCCACTGACAGGGATTACCGGCGAAAGTAATCTATGGTATTCGAGAACGAAAGTCTCATTCTTGTATCGCACTCCGGTGCGTGAAAATAATCGTCATCCATTCTGCTAATATTTACATTTCTCCCATTGGATGTGGATTTTATGAACTTGTGTTACAAATGAGTAAATGCATTTTAAGAATTTGAGAATATAAGAAGTTTAGAATATGGAAATTTGAAAATTTAAGAATTTAGAAATTTGAGAATTTGAAAATTTAAGTATTTTAGAATTTGAGAGTTTTATGGATGACATGTTATCCTAGGATCTTTCATGCAAATATTTCTAAGGAACATATATGAGGGTTAAAAAAATTTCCTCTTGTAGCTAATAATCGTAAATCCGTGCAATAACAATGAAGTAATGCAATACAATGAAACATAACAGTAGCAGCTGAATGACATCAGTTAAATGCAACACTTAAAAAGCAAACTTTTACTGTCGAGTCTTTTAAGTCTTCAGTTTTATGTGCTACTTCGAGCCGTATTCTACATCAAATAATGCCTGTTAACATTATTAACAAGCATTCAGCTGTCGCTAATGATACTTCTTTCGGAGGACTGGAAAATAGTTAATTTGCACTAATCCTGAACTATTAAATTCTGATTCGGGACCACTTGGCGACACTAGTGTGAGTGTATCGCCTGGGCCGGTCGTTCGCATAAATGCGTTCGAGGATTACGAGCGCCGAGTTAATTTTCCCGATGATAACGAACCTTTCTTAACGACGGCAATAATCATTTCGTGAGCAACGAGTTACTACCCGTTCCACCCGGTTGAAATAGTACTCGGAAGGTGCAAGCTGTTCTATGGCAAAGTAGTTTCCGCCGGCTATGGTCAGGCGCCTGTCGGGAAACTGAATCCTTGTCTAACGATCACTATTTAAGAGCGATAACGATCGGCCTCCAGTCTGTTTGTACGAATCAACGGTCGAAAGGCTGTGGGTCTTTGTGTATTCACTGCTCATCTTGCAAATCTGCAAAATACAAAATACTAACAATCTTTATAAAATTTCGTGTGATATCATTCCATCTCATAAAATGGTAAGAAAACATCCTACAGTAAGTTTTAATATTTCATTTCAAAAAGGAGACTTTAATCTTCGAGTTCGTGGTGATTTAAATCGCGAGAAAAATTTTTAAGCTCTTCACAGTCAATCAAAATCGTCCAAACTTTGAAAGGAGCTATATTATAAGACACACTTTCCATTCAAAGCGCCATAAAACTGCAGAAACAAAATCGTATATCAACTTCCAAGGGAACTCTATAAGAAAAAACTTTAATCTTTGAATATGCAGTAATTTGAACCACGACAAAAGTATTTATCAACATCGTAGACTTGTTTGAGCTACAAAACTTTTGAAAAAGATAAAACCTTTATTTTTCTTCTCAATATGAGAGCACCACCGAATTATAAGCGAACTATGCACCATGTTAAGAAGATTTTGCATCACGCGACAAAGTTTTTCTTCGATCACGATGGGTTCGTAGGTTCTGCGACCCATCGAAAAGCAGTTGTCTTCGAGCAAGCTTCTACATTTCCGAAGAAACCGGAAAACGAACTCCGGCGGAAATTCGTGGGGAATACGACCGGCCGAAAGTAGAACAGGGAAACATTTATTTGCCATCCCTGTTCGC
Source organism: Lasioglossum marginatum (assembly GCA_028455795.1). Classification (NCBI taxonomy): domain Eukaryota; kingdom Metazoa; phylum Arthropoda; class Insecta; order Hymenoptera; family Halictidae; genus Lasioglossum; species Lasioglossum marginatum. The sequence goes on from CM052265.1 coordinate 7,589,813, forward strand.
ACAAAAGCCGAACGCTCGGTGAAATTGGCCCGACGATAAAAGTCCGTAAAATCCGACAAATTATACTGCGAATTCGCGGATCGGGAACGCGCGTCCCGTTACACGACGATTATGTCGGCGTTTCAGTCGGATTACTAATAACCGATAACGCGTTGTTGCCCGAATCTGCCAGCCGAATAATCGCGATCTAGCGAGCCGTGACTTTTTTTTCGGAAATTCAGTTTAGCTCGTATGCAATCGCCGGGACGGGCCAGCCTGCTACGGTTTAACTTGGTTGGACCATTGAACTCGATTAGTTTTGTTTCTACTTACTTGCAGCTACTTTTTCATTGTTACATTTTTGAAGTTTACTTTATGGTCTGCCAACTTTATAAACGGCTGCTCTTTACTTTACCGGAGTCAAAATATGTGCCTTTCTCCTATAAATTATAATGTATTTGGTATGTAATCCAGTAGATTTGTACTCGAGGAGCCTGCAGAACGTAGTTTCGATCCTGTAGGATCAATGGTTCAGGAGTTATGCTTGCTTAAAGTCGAGCATTATTCAGTGTTTTTGAGGTAAGGGCGCCGCCATATTGGTATGTAGTGGCGATCGCGCACGGCTTACCGAGCAACGCGTTAATGCTGATAATATAGAGGGGGTATTGCGATTGTTGTTTGAATTTTCGAAGACATAGCCACGATGTTGCGTTTTAACTCGGGTTTAGATCTGGGTTAGGTCTGGGTTAGATTTCTGTAAATATTTTCCATAATATTTCCTCTCAAACATTTCCTGAGATATTTTCTCTATGTTAGCGATATTTCTGTGTGTCCGTGCTGCCATCTAGCGGTTCTGCTCGATAAGCGGCGCGCGATCGTCACTACAAACAACAATATAGTGGCGCCCTTACCTGTCAAAAACACTGGAAAATGCTCAACTTTAAGCAAGCATAAATCCTGAACCATTGATCCTACAGGATCGAAACTTCGATCTGCAGGGTTCTCGAGTACAAATCTATTGGATTATATACCAAATACATCATAATTTATAGGAGAAAAACACAAATTTTGAGTCCGGTAAAGTAAAGTTTATCCCCCATAAGCACTCAAGACACTCAAAAACAATGTCAAGCCGAATAGATTACCCTTATCCGCAATACGTCGACAGCCGCCCGGAGCCATCGTCTTATATCGAAAGAAAAATGTACTACACATTTTTCGATTTTTGTCCCGAATCTCCATATAAATGCCGCATTGTGGAGCCGCGGGAAGTAGATCGACCGGTGTGATGCGTCGCTATGCGTTACGGTGCATCTCGACGCATCCGATGTCGATAACGTCATGCTCGTCGACGACGGAATGTCGCGTCGCGTCGTGTCGCCGAAGAAAGGAACGCGATATCCGTCGACGCGGTTCGTCGATCATGATTAATTAATACGCGGATCGCAAACGATGCCTGTCGAATCGCTATGCGAACCTGCTTACCACGAATCTGCTATCGAGCTCGCCAACTCTGTTCCACTCTATTCCACTAACTCTCGCATTTTCTTTGTCTCTCTCTCTCTTTCTCCGGCGGCACGAGCCAGGGACCAAACGGTATCGATATTGCGGTCGAGTGGCCAATTTACGAATCTATACGGATCCGGTGATTTACGAACGACAACGACGCGAACTCACAACAAATTCCGGTGAACCGGATAATCCGGCGACCGTGCGAGAGGCCTTCCGCTTCCGAGACGGGAAACGTGAAACAGGAAACAGCAGCAAGCCTCCAAGGAACGAAATGAGCACAGGTTTAATGCTTGAAATTCATTCGACGCAGAACGAATGAGTCGCGTCGATCGAGACGGAGGCATCGATCACGAGAGGCAAAGAATCGGGGATGCAATTTTCGACAAATACCTGGACTCTCATGCAGAGTCGCCAGATCAGGGGAATTGACTCGAATCGAGGGGAAAAAGCTACCCTCTCTCTGCCAGTACCGGATTAGTCACGTGACCGGGCCGTGGCGGAAGCATGGGTATCGTAGAAGGTAGACTAAAACATTTTTTCTCAAGGTCATTTTTTTAGAAAATTTCGAAATCAGCCGTTTTTTTCTAAATGGGACCATATGTTTTTTGTTTATAGTCTTATAGGGGGTGAAATTACTAGATGTGTGCGGGAACTCGGGAATTCCTGAATCCCGATGCTGAGAACGGGATGGGAAGGCTCGTATCATGTCGGGACGGGATCCCGAAAATGTTCGTGTTTCCCATGAATTTTTTCGGAATTTCTGATACTGTACGGAATCTTTTAATATTGTTTTTTAGTCTTTATCTCTGCTACAAGAGTCTTCTATATAATTTCGTTTTTCGAAATATCGTGTAAAGAGAAGTCACCCGTACAGTTGCCATCGCAAAAACAGTAAACATAAAGGTAATGGTTATTTATTACAAACTATATTTTCAAAATCCTCTACAGACAACGTAAATTTCTGTCCAGGTCCAAACTTGATGTATTATTTAGATGAATCTAACACTATGATCATATTCAAGAAAACAAGACACGTTTTCGAATCCCGGCATTTTAAGAAATCCCGACCATTTTCGAGAGTTTCAAGATCCCGCCCTAACCCGAAGATCATTCCCGTTTCCGTCCCGCCCCGGTCCCGCACACCTAATTTCTAGAAATTACAAATTGCGTCACTCGAAAGATGTACTGTTTCATCAAACACATAGATTACGATGGCTCCATGAAAATGTCCCATGTATCTGTTCGACAGTCAGGTTCTAATTAAAATCCCAATAAAAAATTCGATGCATCATCCTCGTTTCACAGGATCATCGAAGGCTGATCCGCACCGCGTCACATCGAGATACCGTTAAAAATCTCAGCGCCATAACCGGAAAAGCATTACCATCGAAATTATGGGATCTCCGCGAAGAGAGTAGAGGAGCTCGAATTTGCTCGAGAATCGATTCCCGCGTGAGCGAGAGAAAGAGGTGGCGCAGCCGGGGAAAAAATAGAGTCGGTAAAGGGGATCCCCGAACGAAAAGCTTTCGAACAATCGGTCCGCACGAGGGGCCACTTCGCGATATGAATTCTGCAGCGTGTGCCGATGGATCGACTCGATACGGTCCAACGGAATTCTCTCGTCTCTCCTCTCTTTCTCTCGGTTTGTCTCGTCCCGGCACTGTCGATGAACCGGATTGATAGTGAGCACGATTTCTCGGTACCGTTTTCTTCGCGTTCTCTGACATTCCCCGAAAAACCAGCTACCTGATCGTGAACGGATACGTGTCGCCGCAGAAACGACGGATTACGTGTCCCGCAGACCTGAACCGGGTAGGGTCCCATCTTCGAGATATATCGAAAGTTTGCAGGACCTGGATCCGCTCAGAGAACTGTCCGGTCGACATTTATGGAAGTTTCAACGGACCTATCGGGAACGGTCACGGGAATCTCTAATTTCTAGGTTTGCTGTCGGGGAACTGGGAACAAAACCTGGATAAGTATTGGAGAATACGGTACAGAATAGAATTATAGAATATTGATCACTACAGTAGCGTTGCGATGAGTGTGACTATCTCCGGTTCGCAACTTCACACTTATCGTGTACAAGATACGATTCCTCGAGACTCCTTTACCTCTTGCCGCCAGCGCCGCGCCGAGCCGAGCGACCATCAGCGTATCGATGAAACAATACTAATCCAATGACAAAACTTCTTTATTTTGAATTATTTTTTCATAAAACTTCTACCAACACATTTTCTGATGAAAATGACACCAAACGTTTTCGTGAGCCACGGTATATTGGAAAATTTTTAGTAATAGTAACTCACAGAATAGCTTGATTATCTAGAGGTTGAAAAAAGATTGACTGGTTCCTTACTGGAAATAACACACAGTTTGACAGACAAATTCACTGCAAAACGATGAGGAGAGAAAACGAAAGAGGGGACATGTAGGAACATATACAGCGAGGAACTCCTACAATTATGATATCGACGAAACTTTCTAGAATAACGTATCGCACGAACTGTTTCGAAACTTCTCACCCCACCCCCCCCCCCTCTCTCTCTCTCTCTCTCTCTCTCTCTCTCACTCACTCACTCTCTCCCTGTATCTCTCCGTTTCTCGCCTCTCGTGCAGGCAGAATGCCTCCTCTCGAGTCTCTCTCGATGACACTCTGCTCGTTGTTTATGTTTCGAGAGCTAAGAGGGCAAAGCTGTGCCAGCCGCGAATATTGGATACAGTCGCACGCTACTCCCCGAACTTTGGATTATGCATTACCGGCGCATATACGCGCAGTTATACAGTTATACAGTATGTATGTATGTATCTATATGTATACATATATATGTATACATGTGCACAAGCAAGGAGAAGCGCACATCCACTCGAGAAGATATTTATCTCTATTTTCGTTGAACAAGCATGGATCCATCCCACAGGATGCGTGTATCCTGCGCTTCCCTGCATTCTCCAGGCGACACTACGTTCATGCTTTGTTTTCGCCGTTTTTCTTCCTTCTCGCGCGAGTTATCTTTCGTGAGCAGCGAAAGCGAGAGAGAAAGAGTCTCTCGTACTCTCCTTCGACTCTCTTTTTCTCTCTCTTTGCCACCGTTTCGCGCCCTATTCCCAGCGAAAGCTTCCGCTTGGCACTGGGTTTGATGAATCGAATTCACCCGACAGGAATCTCTGGTGTCTCCGTGCGACGCTAGCACGAATAATGGCTGTACTTTGGCTGCCAAACTCGCCCCCTAACCCGTACCTTTACCTTCTGCCGCAATATCTGCCCGATAAAATCGAACGATTTCGATCGGTACCACCGCGCGGAGTCACTGTATACTGTATGTTCATAGTACTATGTTCATATATTCGACACTTCTTTTACACGGTAGATAATAAAAATGTTCTGCATCTGGGAAGCAGGTATTAAATAAAAGATGATTCCAATGTTCCTAGATTTTTAAAATTTTTTACTTGAATGCATAAAAATCCGCAGTAGTACTAATAGATGAGCATGCACTTAGCCTTATTGTTCAAAGAGACGAGCCATGGAAGCTAAAACGCTGTGAACGATAAAATGAAAATCTCCATACAAGGTTGAATAAACGTGTTACATATGACCATTCAGGCAGTCAAACTGTTAATAAATGGACCACATTTTAATGAAAGAATTCATTCAACAACCATTTCAATCGAAGAAAATCGAATACAGCGAAGCTCGTTTGCATCGCGCTATTTCGCCGTGTTTCGCGTTTTATTCTAGCATTACTCGGGCATAAAACAATTCCAGTTCCGAACGGAACGAATTCCCGGATCGAAAAATCTCGATGCAAAGTTGCCGTTTATAATTTTCTAAATAGAGTATACGGGGTTGTAGTGCGTGCCGCTGAATTTCTGCCTGGTTGTGCGGTAATCCCGCTCAAAATTTTTACACGTGTACGTGTATCGGCCGGTGTGAGAGCTCTATCGGATCGGTGTTTTGCAACGAATAATGATTGAATAACGAAAAACCAGAGCGGCCGATCGTTTGCGTCATGGAAGCCAACGGTTAATCTCTGCCCCGGCTTTACGAGCTAAAGCTTTTTACTACTCGGCCGCTGCTATTTACGTTACGATGTACCCCCGTGTTCCGTTTATAAATTTTGAAATGGCCCCGGGAAGGCGCGGCGGCCGAACAAAGCGATGAATACCCCGACCAGGGAGCCGAGACTAATGTTTTTATTTTTATATAATTATGCGTGATCGATTAAAGGTTTTGGGCCGTCCGGGTGCCGCGCCATATTCATAACAGCCCTGTTTTCCTTCTGTTTTATCGAAACGCCGGATTTATCGGGCATTTGGACGCAAATTGCAAAGGCAAATGCGATCTGTGGCGAGCAGAAACGTTTTCACATCATGTCAATCCTGGATCATTAACCATTCGCAGTCGGAACGTTCTCCAGCAGCAACAAGTTTATGAAAACGATTTATTTGGCTGCTCTTTACTTAACGAGACTCAAAATTTGTGCCTTTCTCCTATAAATTATTATGTATTTGGTATGTAATCCAGTAGATTTGTACTGAGACCCTGCAGATTTGTACCGGGGACCCTGCAGATCGGAGTTTCGATCCTGTAGGATATTACATACCAAATACATAACAGTTTATAGGAGAAAGGCACAAATTTCGAGTCCGGTAAAGTAAAGTTTACCCATTTATTTAGATTATATGCGATTTTTGCTATAGTATATGCTTGGATAAAGAAATGTCTCATTGCAGTGGCCCACGAAGATGTTCGACTGCTCTTTAAAACGCATACGGCAACTTTCTCTCCAAACATTTCTTTGTATCTGTACAAATAACAAGATTATTAAAGATGGCAGAGTTAGGTGGAACACCCTGTATATTTTTATACATATAGTTCGGGCCATTGTGCGTCGTTGGAGGAACAATGTTCGAGGAACATAGGTGCGTTATCATGATCGCAGCATGGTAACGGTGAAACCGTGTGGCTTTTGGTGCCGATAGAACGTTAGCTAACTGGCCGGGCCATCTCGGAGATAGCCCACGGGACCGGAAAACTCTCCCGGTCTCGCCTCGTTTCTTCTTTAATTGCGCGTGTTATTAAAGGACAAAGATACCCGTAAAATTCATTTTTTGCGCCCGTTTAAACGGACACGGGCCGGTAAACGGGCACGGGTGCTGGCGCGGGCCGTTTACCCCGGCGAAACGTGGATTGCAACCGGGGAATTTTCGCAAAAGGCGCAAGCAAACGTCTGCGCGCATAATGAAAATTAACCCGAGCCTGGACCCCGTCGACGTGTAATTGAACGTGCCACGTGCACTCCAGAACCGTCCACACTCGCTTGGCAAACCTAAGTGCCGGACACGACCCGCATTGCTCTCTCGTTCCGCGTAAAAGTTCTCCTCAATTTCCGATGTGTACAGTTGGAGGCCAGGGCAAAATAATACATTTTCACAGTTTTTCATTTCTGCCATTTCTGTTCTCGATACAATTACGTAAAAGATTGTCTGAACTTTCCTCTTCGAAAAATATCACAAATGTGATGCTATAATTCTGGATTTTTTCGTGTTCTTCTTGGTTGCAATTTTTGTTACAGTTGTTTTGTTAAGTGATAATAAGACGGTCGTCACAGGATCGAGACCACAGAAACTGCAGAGGAAAAGGCTACCTTCCGGAAACGATATTTTTCTTTTGTAGTATCCGCGAAAGAGCAGTGGAAGTAAATACCGAAACGAATATAGCCGATACCGCGCTAATATTGACGAACCTTTCCTAGTACGTACTCGTTTTCTCATTCAATATTTGCTCGGAAACTCGAAAAGTTTCCAATTACCGTTTTTTGGAATTAATCGATACCAACTCCAGTATTTGGATAAAATGTCGGGTGTGTCCGTGTGATTTCGAGTGGAAGGACGTACCTGAACCTTTTTTGAGGGTCCTCGTAACATAGAGAATTCCCATCACATTTTCAGGATATTAAAATCTTAATAATCGAAATTTTTGTTTGTATCATGAAAAAAAGAATTTTGTTTATGACTAAGGAACTTTTTCAAAATTGGATAATTTGATTTTTTGGAAATTAGGTTGATGTAAAAATTTAGACAATACTGGCAACTTCGAATTTTCAATTTTCATTGTTTGCATGCTTCGATTAAGGAAGTAATTTCTGTGATTCCGTATCCCATTTTCAACGCATCCGATAAAATCACTCGAATTTCCACCTTTATATCTTTACTTCACCAGCGTCGAATGGATGTCGCGGAACAATGAAAGCAAAAACCATTTGCACAAATCAATAGAGTGGACTATACGCGCTCTACGGTGGCATAACATGTATTCGAGAACTCATTGAAATAACAGTCTACATTAATATGAACTCTACACTACAACATCGTGTCTGACTCGTGATGAAGATTCTGAACAGAGTCTAATAAATATGTATGCTACTAATTTCCTTTAAACCGAAATAAAATTTTACTTTGGTTTTGTTAATGTACAGCTATTGGAGAATATGTAAGCATACAATAGGTATAAATTTTCTCCTTTTTCAGGAAAGTATACGAAGTACAAAAGGTTCTAATCACTGAAACCGTAAAATAAATCGTAAGGCAAGGGGTTAACTACGTATAAACAAACTTCTCAAATCTATACCCTTAAAAAGCAGGAGTGAAATAAAAAATGACCGAATATTTAGTAATTTATTGTGACCTATGGGTTGTACCAGCATTTTTGAAATTTTAGGACTAACTTACCACACTATTAAAGTAACTAAAAATATTTTTTAGGTTAAATGAGATGCAAGTATATTCCTTTACCTTATGACTGACCTACGGATTTTTATGCAAAATAAAAATTGCATAAATTTGAGCTACAAATACGATTGTAAAAAATTACTAGCATACTTTCGATGTATGCAGATATAAAATCGATATCCCGGACCTGTTACACCAGAATACTCCCTTAAGGTTGAATAACGGGGCGTGTTCTCGATTTAGTTGAAGCGAATATACGCTGCAGCGCGGTCCATGCGCATAGTTTGGCCTAATCGAAAACTGTGTAAATCATTAACGCACGGAGGACATGATTATCCCGATAAGTTTGCCTGCAATTTTCCATACCGTGCGAGTATTGCAGAGAGAAAACTAACCGAGTTGAACCGAGTCGAGTTGAGTCGAGTCGAGTCTAGTTTCCCCTTCCGAAAACAATAATGTTCCGCGCAGATGAACTTGTTTCCTCGTCTCGACAATGGAAAATGTTTCACGCAGCAACGCGAGGGAGAGAATGTCGAGGTTTCGATACCGATATATTGCGCTTTTCGAGAAAGCATCGACGCAATACACACACACACACAGAGAGAGAGAGATACGCGCGCACACACATACAGTGGCGAGCATATAAATAGGGAAATTGGCCTGTCAATGTTGTGAAGTTGTAGTTATTATATCTCTTTTTTCTTTGCACATATTAAGAGTATACTCCTTAAGCTAACTCTTGCACGAAGTTTTGATAATTAACTCAGCTTAATTGTTAGTATTTAAAATAAATACGAAACTTAAAATAAGAAAATTTTTGGGGAGCATATAAATAGGGAAATACAGATTTATGTACTGTACTCTAATCAATATAAATAATATTTTTAATAATACTATATAATATAATAACTAATACTTTGTTGGGCCACCTTTCTTTTTGATGATTTCAGCACAGCGACGAGGCATAGAATCAATAAGTCGAATGCACCAGAAATATTATTCCATGCATCTTCGATTATTTCGTATAAATTGCTTAAATTCGTCGGTTTTTTCATTTTATTTTCTTTATCTACGTCATTCCAAAGAGCTCGATTGGATTTAAATCGGGCGACTGTGATGTCTAACACATAACGTTAACATTATGTTCTTCCAAAAACCGCTTCGCCTTTCGAGACGTGTGTTTGGAATCGTTATCTGCTTGAAATAACCAATGTTCCGGCATTCCGTGCTCTTGAGTAAAAGAAATTAAATGTTCATTCAGGATGTCAACATATTGATCCATATTGGTCCATAATACCATTAATACGGCAAATTGGACCAGAACCGTTTATAGTCATACCGGCCCAAACCATTACAGAATCTCCTCCTCCTTTAACGGTCGACTTCAAGCATTTTGTATCAAATTTTTCACCTACTCGCCGACTTACGTAACATCGTCCATCTGATCCGAAGGAATTGAATTTGGATTCATCAGTGAAAATGACTTTCGTCCATTGTTGCCTTGTCCAGAGAAGATGTTCTTTAGCAACTATATCGTATTATACAGGGTGTGGCCGGACGGGTGGTACAACCGGCAAGCGGGTGATTCTACATGCAAAAATAAGTCGAAAAAAAGGAATAACATTTTTTCGTTTGGCAGCTCGTTTTCGAGAAAATCGAGTTTAAAGTTGCGCCAGGTTTTACAGTTCGGGTTCGTGGGCACGATCACTGTTCAGTGCCTACCCACTCCACTGCTCTTCTGTCCTTCTCTATGTTCGGCTCTCTATGAAAGTCTCGCTTGTCGCGGTCCGGTCGGCGCGGTAGACGCAGTCATAAATCAAAAATAGTGTCCAGGTACGATCACTGTTCGTGCAAAACATGGTTGTTGGACAGTGAAGGTGCGTTTACTCTCTATGCACAAAGTAGAATTGGTCGACCATGGTCAGACGCGTCAGACGGTTACTATGAAATAGCACGTGTCTTCGCTGCATTTTCAAACTCGAGTTTCTCGAAAACGAGCTGCCAAACGAAAAAATGTTATTCCTTTTTTTCGACTTAGTTTTACATGTAGAATCATCCCCTGCCCGGATGTACCACCCGTCCGGCCACACCCTGTATAATTGCGGATCAATTTCCCTATTTATATGCTCGCCACTAATATATATAGAGACCATTTCGCAGGAAAACAATTCCGCGGATCGCGAAAGCCGCGCTACTGCGCAAAAATCGAAAAAGTCGATTTCATGAATCTCATGATCTCTCGTATATTCAACTATCTCAGGTAACAATTTTTCGTCTTACGCAAAAATTTAAAAAATTGACCTATTTTGGAGATTTTAAATACCCCACTGTGCGCGTCGCGTCGCTGGATTATTTTTTATCGGTGGCCTCGCGATGCACGGAGAGAAAGAAAACAAAAAGGGAGAGAGAGAGAGATGCGTGGCCCGGAACGCTCGCAAAATTGAATCCGATTATAAAATCGCTCGGCGGCCGCTAAATAAATGAAAGGATCGAAAGCTCCGAGAACCGGGGGCGGGGGTTGCAACGATAGGCAGTCGGCAATTCCGGTTAACGATCTCTTTGTCAGCAGCGCTAAAAAGCTCGCGCGTGACGCTCGAGACGCGCGTTCCTGCGGTGCAGTCTGATGCACGCGGAGCACTACAGCTTGTAATGCGAATGCGGTGCACCAGGCAATCACCGCGCGGTATACTGTGCCCCGTAGTCGCACGCCCGGGGAACATGAAAGTGTTTGTTCACCGGGATGACGTTTATTCGATTGAATTTTATTGGTCCTTTCAAGGTCCTGTCGGATCTACGATACTCCTCTATTTATGCTCCTTTAAAAGATTTATTATATTTCCATTTAATTTCGCTCCGATGTGTGTGTGTGCGTGCTCTTTTTGTTTTCTTTATTATTATATCCCCCGCTGCTTCTATGTATAAGGAATTTATAGTTCGATACAAACAGAACTCGACGCCGGTGAATATTTTATTTATTTTTGCTGTGACGGGTTGAAATTGTTCCGGGGGAAAACATTGTTTGGCTACAGGAGGCGAATATTGCGGGAAATTGTTCCCGGCGCGAGACTTGTTTATCGACTTTTCAAAGTTGTCGATGGTTTTTAGATGGGTCAGGTAGTTTTATCATCGTCCACTGCAAACAAAAGGGTTTTTCGAAACTTTTCCGACCCGGGGAAATTGATTGGTTGATAAATAATGTTTCCTCGTAAGATTTGATTGGTTGGGCAAACGTTAAAGAGTTGTACTTGTTGGTTTGTTGGTCGCAAGTACACTGAGCTTTTTTTCAATTTTCTACTTTCATAGGTTGTTGCTGTTTATAAACTAAATTAAGAGAGAGACATCTCTTGCGTTGATTAGAAGATTCGTTAAAACTGAATCAAAAAATGTTATTTTTTTCAAATGCTTTATTGTATTTCATAAACTTGCACATTCTTGTGCAAAATAAAATGTATTTCTTTCTTTTATTGTTTCATGTTTAAAGTTCGCATTGTAATGGCAAGAAGCAATAAAACCATTTGCTTTATATTTTCTCCCTTGCCGACATTTTTATCATGCAATCTTGACATTCGGTGTTTAAATGGACGAACGAGAATATCATGCGAGATAATCTGGCTAAAGCCAGGGCGAGAGAGAGCAAGATTAGCTGAAAGTCTGAAACTGCGTGGTTGTACACGTGCCGCGGGGCTGGTTGGTGCAATCCTATGCGACCCCACGTATTCCGTGAATCGGAACTCGAGTGCATATTGTGTCCCGCCGCGTGCCGTTCCTCTCATTCCGCATCCTCCATCCGTTTCGCTCTTCTGATCGATCTGTTTCGATCCATCCAGTCTAACCTTCTGCCTCTGTAAGTTGGGACCAATTTGACCCCAAAGTTATGCACGGTCGGTCCAAGGTCTGATGCGACTAGTACCGCAAAAAAGTGAGAATACAATTATTTGATGCTTTTACATTTTTTGATTCAAAGTATACTCCTTCTGAATCAATACAACGTTGGAAGCGGTTTAAAAAATTTTGGACGCAGTTATTATAGTCCTTTTTCGAAATCGCCTGTAAAACCGCGGTCGAAGCTCTTTGTGTCCTGAATATTGTCGTAACGGTTTCCTTTCATTGCCGATTTTAGTTTTGGGAATAGCCAAAAATCGCACGGAGTTAAATCAGGCGAATACAGGGGGTGTTCGAGCACCTTTTCTGGCCAAAAAATCGTGTACAATCTTGAATTTGTGCGCTTGTGCATTATCGTGCAGAAGGGACCAAGGCCCTTGCTCTCGGTATTGAGGCCGAACTCGAAGAATCCTGTTCCATAAGCGATTTAGAACACCGACATAATATTCAGCGTGAATCCGGTTGAAGGGTAAAAACGGGTCGTACCCCTGAAAACGTGCAAAAGATGGTTGAATTTTGCACGTTTTCGGGGGTACGACTCGTTTTTGGCGGCGGTGCTCGAGGAGCGTCTGCGATATTTTCCTTGCCGTCACGAAATCGAGCATACCATTTAAAAACGTTGGCACGATCCATGCAATCACTACCGTACACGCTTTTCATCATTCCGTACGTTTCGCTTGCTTAAAGCCAAACTTACTTTGCTCCATATTGCTTTTTCACGAGCGCTAAGAAAGCTTATCACATATAACCTCAAAAATTAATGACGTAGAGGTGCTAGCGCCTTGAAATTGTGCGTGGTCTTTGTTGAAATGCCAAACTTCTTAATGCATTTAGTTATAACGAGATGGCGTTACAGAAAAAAAATTTATAGACTCAGTCGCATCAGAGTCTGGGCAAACCGTGTAGTTTCTAATAGTTCGAGCTACAGGATGTTGCGAGGAAAAGGTCCTTGATTGGAACTATTGCGTTCCGATATTTGTTTGTGTCTTCAGTTCTTGGCAATCTTGTTGTATCTGCAATCTTCTTGAATCTTTCGTGGCGAATGATGTAGTATGAGAGAAGGAAAAAAATTTTTTTGTTTTTCCTTTTGTAGATTTGCTCGTACGGATAAAATTGGAAACTTCTTCTTTAACACAACGAGCCGGTCTCAAATTTATGAGAGAATGCAATAAAAATGAATCGATTTAGGGCATTCCCTCAACAATTACAGCGTGCAGGATTGGTCACGGAACGAAGGATTCCGATCGACCGGAAGCGCTTGTCGCGAATCTACCGGAACGTTATTTATGAATTGGAAGCGGCCGTCGACGCAGTGTCGCGATAATATTCGGATATCGACGGGGTTCGTTTAATGAAATTTGCATTTTCGCTGGTGCGGAACACGGGCCGAAACGCGAAACCGCCGCGGTTAATGGCGTCGCGCTCGAATCGAACCGGGAATGTTTTATCGCGCGTGGTTCCTCGCCCATTGCGCTCTCCTGCGCTCTCTCCTCTGCGCTGCGCTATTCGATTTTCGCCGTCGACAGTTCCTTGCGCACCGCGATCCGCGAGACCGACCGTGCCAAATCGATGATATTACCTGGATGGCCGGCAGTTTGCTACAATTAAGCGAAACATTGTTCGCTGCCCGGTGATTCGATGCAAAGGTTTAATCAAACTGCTTAATCACTGTATCATTCCCAAAAAGTAACTGGCAATTTAACGTGTTCGAGGACCGGGTGGTCACTATAGTAGTACGAGCTCGATTAGCGCTTAACGAGGTGTGCAACCCCGTAAACCTAATAAAATGGAGTGAATTTTCTAATTTCTGGAAATTATTAAAAAATCGTACACCACATTCAAAGTACCTACAGCTTACTGATTCTCCATTGGTAAAAACTAATTGTGTTTTATGGAAGTATTACAATAACCAGAGCTCAGCACATTTCAGATAAAAGGTATTGGAAACAGTGATCGAGATGCTTTTGTTTGAATAATATAGTGTATCAAGATTCGCTTTATTTCTCAGTTTCATGAGAACGTTTGAAAATATTTATACAGCCGATGGTATTGCATGTTATTTGACTTTATTAATAAGCAATTTTACAAGACTTCCCATATGCGTACGCGATCACGATCGTTTCCAATATTTACTTGAAAATATTTGTTTGTCGGAGTTTCGAGGAAAATGGTTTTCTCTCGGGAAGAAACGCGGCGACCGGAAGGGTAAGTTTTAATTATCGGGCCGATTGGTTGGTAGACAAATATTCGGACGTACACGAGACTAGTTTGTTGTTCGATGAAGCGAATAGCCGGAGATATCGGAATGCCAAAGGAAACCGGAAAAATCACGGTAAAGCGAGGGAAACGGCAAGTGAATGGGCACTAAGCGTCTGCTGGAGAATAGGGGACACGGCCCGCGGCAATCTCTCTCTCTCTTTCGAACCCTCTCTCTTTCTCTTTCTCATTTTCTCTCTTCTTCTTTTTCACGATAAGGGTATTCTCGATTCGCACGAATTTCGTATTCCGTCGTGCTCTCTTCCGTGGCACGCGTTCGTTTTGCCACGTGGACGTTTTTGCCGTTCAACATGATGGCGCGTTGTTCTTCCAAATTACCAAATTAGACGATGAGCTCTTCCTAAATATTCTGTTAAAAATTACTAGAATAGTTTTGGATGAGTCCTAAAAGCGGAGGGCAAAATAAATGTATATTTCCGAGGCTTCGTTCTCCAGGCATATTAAGCAGTCGAAGCTACCGCCGTGATAACTGGAGTTTGGAACCTAGAATCCTTAATAATTAGAGGAGGTCTCAAAGTGTAAGAAGAGAACTTGTCAATTTCTAAGCTTCTCAGCGACAAATTCCAGCTTCTAAGATCCCCCGTGCCGAAACTTGAATCATCTAGGATTCCACTGAACTTGGAATCCTCAATAATTGGAAGTGCTCCTGGAGTATGGGAAGAAAACTTGTCAATCTGTAGGCTTCGCTACGACAGATTCTAGATTCCAGCTTCCGAGAACGTTCTAATGAACGATCTTCCAGGATCTTGCTGCTGAATCTGAAATGTTTCGGCATTTTACTAAAATTAATTTTGGAGTCTGAGAAGAAACTACATTATGAAATTACATGTTGACTGTTCTATCACATATTCCAGCTTCTAGGATATAGGAAGACCCATGTTCCCACAAAAATGCTATTAATTGAAACCTTGGTAAAATCATTAAAAAGTTTTTTTGCGTTTATTATCTTCCACAGATTTGAAGATTGAAGCCAGCTCTTTACAACAACGCCTTAAAAATTGATGTGGCCTTTAAATTTTATACTATGACCTTCGAACGACCTTCGACGGTAATATTTTGTCTATTTTTTTTTAGTTGCGCCTATCGTCACTCTGAAGATAGTCTCCTCGTTGAAGCCGAAGAACATCAAAGAGGGCGACGACGTGCACTTCGAGTGCAACGTTAGGGCGAATCCTAGGGCTTACAAATTGACATGGTTTCACGAGGTACGTTGAACCGTCTGTACAATACAATCCTTCTCCTTTTCTTCTCTCGTCCAGCTTTCGTCCGGTAGTAACTGTCAAAGCTCTCCGAAGCGCTAACTTTCTACAAGACCAAATGGAAAGAGAACGTGTGCGGTGACGCTCGTAAAAAACGCTCCCCGATGAATCGACACCGGGTACGTGAAATTAGACGACACGCGGCGCGCACGAACCGGAAGTGGGTTTCTCCTCGTGTTCGTTTTATCGCTCGGCCCGTAAAACGCAGCTACAGAAGCGTAAAACCGGCGTAATAACTCGGCCGCGCGCGATACTGTCCGCGAAATCCGGGAAATTGTACTGTAATGGAGAGAGAAATAGTACTCGGCTCAATAACTGCTCGTTTTCGGGGCTCTGGGAGCGCCCTTGCGTCCCCTAATATGCTGCTAATTGGTAGTTTCTCACTCCTAATTGAAAACTTTCGTGCAAATACCGGGAAAAATTCGTTTTGTAATAAAATTGCGTTCGAAAATTCTGAAAAAATTCACAGCTATGTCTACTACCACGTAGAACATCCTTGATCTTTTTTATAATTTTCCATTAGGCAGAACGAAAGAGATGAACCTTAACTAGTAACTATTCGCTTGCATCTCGATATTTCTGAATTTCTTAAAAATCGAGTCTGAACCCAAAAATTCTGAAAAAATTCAGAGACATGTCCGCTACTGGATAGAACATTTCTGATTTTTTTCATAACTTTTCACCGAGCGAGACAAAAACTATGAACACTAAGCATTTGTCGGTTTCATTAAAGAAAGATATTTTTTGAGGCACATTTACAGCCTTCTGATCTCTCGTGATTTCTATGGCTGCGCTGACATAAACGCAGCCTAATGTCCGATTGCGAGTGGGTTTGTAGGTTTGCGTCCGCTCGAAAATGAAAAAAACCAGACATCCGAACGGGGTCGAGTGTCAGCGCGCGCTTTGTAACAGGGGCAGCGGGTGCATCGGGGCATTGGGTGCATCCAGCGGCGGATAACGGCGTGTCGCAGTGATATGCGGTTGAAACAGGATCCGCTGGACGTGTTACATCAACGCGGACTTTCCACCGATTTACCTGCGTGTTTCGGGATATGATGGCCGTGTTATCGCGCCGGTACATATGAAACACCGTTTTCGCTCGCACGCACCGGCCTCGTCAGCTTCACATTTCACGGCGATCATTTTTGAAGGCTTACATTCAGAAAACAACGAGCCGGTAATAATGCCGACTATAAATTTAATCGCTGTAATCACTGGTACCGACAGAAGCACCGCATTTATTTCGACACCGTGTTGCAATTCAGATCCCTGTAACTAGACTGGATTTCACGCGTTTACGGCAAAAATGGGCAAATGAAATTTCATTCTAGACAACCGAACTGCCGCGAGTGGATTTTCCAATGCCAAATAAAATCGTACATGCATATAACCCACCCCTTTCTGTTCAACAATTAATGCATGTCGCTTTATATTAGTCTCAATTTATTCAAATTATTATACAGAAGAAGGAATTTCTATGGTTTTGCTCCCACCTATAGACTCTAATGGTCAATAGCAGTTGACTCACTCTTGGATAACGTTATAAAAAAAATATTTTTCAGGCTAGAGCGGCAGGAAGGCTCACCGAATCGAACCGGAAGTTCGCCAGGCGATTAAACGCGAGTTTCCGATGTCGCGGGCCACTGCGCGTTAATCCTCCGATAAAAGCGGCCACGTTAAGAATGAAAAACATTTCGAATCGGCGTGCTTATCTGAAAATGACTATCGAACTTTTTTTAATGCCTGTCTCTCCTCTCATTTTTTTCATAATTTCTCATCGAGCGGAACAAAAGATATGGACCTAATAAGATTTGAACCTTGAAAAGAGCGACTGGTTTTGCAGCAGATGAGGCAACTTTCGAGGTTGACTTTATCCTGATTTAGTGAGTGTATCGCATTGTCCGAGGTCCTTAAATAGTCGTGACTATCAGCTCCGTTGTCCCGGGACTGTCACACGATCGTGTTCCCGCAGTTCCGCGCCGGGAAACAAAGAAAACTAGCTTATGGTTTATGCATAATCCGACGGATAAGAATGCGCGTGCCGTGATATACCTACCGTCGGAATGGGGGTTATCGGTCTTGTCTAACGCCTGCCCGGCATCCGAGTAGAACGCGGCGAAGCAAATATATTCCTTGCTAGCCGCGAATACGTATTATCGTTCTGACGCGAATGCGAATATTTAACGTCTCACACTGACGCGCGATGTTATACGGGAGAGTGAGGTGCACGCGATAAAACGAACAAGCGTGTGCGTTGAGCCGTACCGAGTCGAGGCAGGAACGGCAGGAATCTCGCCCAATATTTTCCAAGCGCGCAACGTGTCGTACATATTTCTGTTCGCGGTTCAACGACAGCTCGGTTGCTCTCCTACAACACCGCCTTTGGACATGGTTCGCTTCGCGGGGCGGAGCTGGGGCTTCGGCGACACTGGGAGCAACGAGGTCACGCCTACTAGAGGCATTTTGTACCGAGAAATAGTCACCAAAGTCTTCGGTGCTGGTCTCTTTAGAGGTTGTTCATATTAAGTGAGATATGAGCATGGATTATACACTGTGAGACACTGTTCCGACCGTGTTGATATTTGGAGCAACGAAGCCACATCTACTTGGAGCATTTTGAACGCAGAAACAGTGGTGCGACTTTTGCATCTGACTTCGTTGAGAGTTAAAACAGCGTTAAAGTAAACTTTATTTTACCGGACTCAAAATTTGTGCCTTTCTCCTATAAATTATGATGTATGTGAGAAGTCTAAATTCCCACCAAAGTAGGTGAAACGCGCGTCCAGCGAAAAACAGGAGAAACGCGCATCCCGCGAAAAACGGACGAATAACGTCGATAGAAAAGGCGAGGAAGAGACGATCTCGAGCAGTCTCACGTCGGTCGTCACGTTGTACAGTTGATCTTTGTTCCATCTTTTTATCATTTTATTAAACATAGTATTCGTTACGAGTCGACTCCTTCATTGATCCTTGCCCGCGTAAATCGATTGGTTAACTCGATCGCAAATATCGTATAAAATAGGGAAATCCTACATGTATTTGGTATGTAATCCAGTAGATCTGTACCCAGAGCGGCTGCAAATCGAAGTTTCGATCCTGTAGGATCAATGGTTCAGGAGTTACGCTTATTTAAAGTTGAGCAATCTATAGTGTTTTTGACCGGTAAGGGCGCCGCCATATTGATTTGTAGTGACGATCGCCAGCCGCTTACCGAGCAGAACCGCTAGATGGCAGCACGGGCACACAGTAATATCGCCAACATAGAGAAAATATCTCAGAAAATGTTTGAGAAGAAATATCATGGAAAATATATACAAAAACCTAACCCAGACCTAACCCAGACCAGTTAAAACGCAACATCGTGGCCATGTCTTCGAAAATTCAAACAACAATCGCAATACCCTATATTATCAACGGTATAACACCAACGATTCTGCTCGATAAGCGGCACGCGATCGTCACTACAAACCAATATAGCGGC
This sequence comes from Lasioglossum marginatum, assembly GCA_028455795.1. Taxonomy (NCBI): domain Eukaryota; kingdom Metazoa; phylum Arthropoda; class Insecta; order Hymenoptera; family Halictidae; genus Lasioglossum; species Lasioglossum marginatum. The sequence continues at coordinate 7,608,938 of CM052265.1, forward strand.
GCCCTTACCTGTCAAAACCACTGAATAATGCTCAACTTTAAGCAAGCATAACTCCTAACCATTGATCCTACAGGATCGAAACTTCGATCTGCAGGGTCCCCGGGTACAAATCTACTGGATTACATACCAGATACATCATAATTTATAGGAGAAAGGCACAAATTTTGAGTCCGATAAAGTAAAGAGCAGCCCAGCGTTACATTAAAAAATTACACACCTTGTAAAATGTTTACACAATTTTTAAGATTTTGTCGTGGTAGAACCCCCAACATATCTAACAAACATTCGCCCATTTCGAAATTCCAAAAACTAATCCACGAAAGTATACATTTATCGAAAGACCCGCAATCTAATCATCGAATGCGTTCCCGTTATGGCATGGCGTACACACGGTTTCCCAGTTGGCGTATGTTGTTTAAAACACAGAGGATAGTCCGGGTCGAATTTTTTTTTCCGGTTCTGCGATCGCCCGTGGCGCGATTAATCGCGGGTGAACGCGACTTTCGCGAATTCTCTGAACCAGTTCGCGAGCGGTTGTCACTCATTCGCCGGGAAATTTTCATCGCGTGGACGTTTTCACGGGAACATTTTTACGGATTGGTAAACCGGCTCTGCTCGATGATTCGTGGCCAATTTATTGGTTTGGCTAGCGGAGGAGAGGGGGAGGGTGACCGAAACGGGGATGAAAATGCGGGGGAGGTCGACTGACCGGAAGCAGGAACGGCAGCTCGTAAATATACAATAATTTCGGAACAGTGAACGCGAACACGCTCTCCCGACGAAGATAACGTTCGAACGAACGAACGAATCGCTCAGAAACTTTTTAGCGCAACCCACAATGGACTGAAAACTCGATTATCTGTGGCCAAAATTATTTTAGCGTTATTTTAAGGTTATGGTATTGGGTATAGGAATAAGTTTCCGCCCTTTTTTGTTGAAAAGCAACTCTTTATTCAGAAATACAAATGGGAAGTAAATTCATTGAAAGTATGCTTCATCAGCATCTACCTTCTTCCACCGTTCAGGTAATAAACGAATTCCTTAAAGAAAAAAATCTGGTTGTTTCGATGCAATCCATTCAGCGAGCCAGTTTCGGATACTTTCATAGGAAGTGAACTGCTCTCCAGATAGGGCTGACTGCATGGACCGGAACAAGTGGAAATCTGACGGAGCAATGTCCGGCGAATATGGCGGGTGGAGCGAAATTTCCTAGTTCACTCCTTCCAAGTATTTCATGACAGGTTTTGCGACATTTGACCTAGCGTTGTCATGCAACAGAATCAGCTTATCGTAGCTGTTCCCATTCCGGTAGTTTTTCTTAGTTCACGTGTTTGACGTAAATGTTCATCAAGTAATGCTCGCAAATCTATATCTTCGAATTTTTTGGCGCACCATCGTGATCTTTGTCCCTTACGTCGAAATCATGGTTTTTAAACCGCCGAAACCATTTTTTACAACTTGTATTTGATGGAGCATCGTCCCCGCAAATATCCACGAGCAAACGATGCGTTTCCGTGGCACCTTTCTTTAAAACAAAATAATGCAATATAACTTCCCGCAAATGCTGCTTACTTGCAACAAAAGTCGACATTTTTGACGCGGAAAATTGACTGCTGTTCACGCTCCAAACAATTGCCACTAACTGCGCTTTGAAGCTTAGACACACACCTTTCAAAAACATGTACTACGTTCCATCAAATATCCGATCGGTACTTACAGTGAGTCACGAAAGTATTCGAACGCTTTGAAATGAAAAGTTTCACGCTTAAAAAATATAAGTCATATTACGAATTACAAAACATTTTTATTTCTATAGTAACGTATAAGTATCATGATTATACATGTTTTTAAAGTCTCTCTGATAATATAAACAATACTTATAAAACATTTCTTAGTAACATCGGCTAAATAACGCTCACTGTAAGTACAACGACATCTGCAAAAAGGCGGAAACTTATTCCCATACCCAATATATTAATCGGTCGTTGGATTCGTCTTGACACTAGAATGTGATGAACTCAAAAATATCTATTAACACTTAAAAAATCAAGATATAACCTCCATCTTCTATGAAAAGAAATTTTTTCCGTTCATCCCTGGAACCATCTCTGGACTGATTCCACCCTGTTCGAGGACAAAAACTCGGCGAAACTTCGGAACTCCGTTACTTATTCACCGAATTCCTCCTACTTTTCCTCCTTCGACCCCTCTCTACTGAATCACATCCCCTTCCCCCGGAAAAGGGGCGTCCTTTTATTAAAACTTTTTCCCCCCCCCCCCCCCCCTCCATCGCTAGCCGCGTACTCGATTTTACCAGCTCTCGATTATTCGAGTTCATTCGCTCGTAATTTCTGCCATTAGCGCGAGATCCCGTTAATTAAGAATCGCACGCGACGTGCTCGATTAAAAAGTCGCGGTACGAGAAACGAGGGAAGGGTTTTCCCACCGCTCGAGCAGCCGGCTATATATTTTAAAAATTGAAGAATTTTTTAGCGATCTCTTCGGCTTCGGAACTACGTATGAAAGTTTCGTGGAAATATTTCCAAGGCTAATGAAGCTGCGGCCGGAAATTGTAATTGATTAACGCGATACCTGCGGCTACTTAACCCTGGTTAACTCGATCTTTTTCATCGGCGAGCAAAAACCGTGTTACTCGAGAAAGGGCTCGCAGAGATACAATCTAATTGGAGTTTAAAAAATTGTAAGGTGCTGGTGAATTAATTTTTAATCTGTTAGGACGTGGAATAGTCAGATTTCAAGAAGTCTTTTTACACGTTTTAATGTTTATAAACAAGTTGTATTTCACTGAAGTGAAACTGATGGAACATAAGTGTTGTCTCATAGTGTTTTCCGCGAGAGCTCTCTCCAAATAATATTGATGTGCTAAAACGGAAGCCATTTACGGACCGATTCAAGAAGTTCAAGATGACGCGGATCGCCTGCACGAAAATATGAAGGTGCATAAACATTCGCGGTCTATTAATAATTCGCGAAATCCTTTGAAATGTCGCCGTCGCTTCCTGTCGGCGATTCATCGTGGTTCTTGCACCGTAACTCACGAGACACAGCCACCTCCATATATACATACATACAACCCGGTGTGCGCGAAACGATGAATGAGAAGCCGTTCCGTCCGCGTCGGAAACTTTCGTCCCGTTTTTCGCGAGCTTTGTGAGCCGTTCAAAGGGAATGTCCGCCGATTTCGAACCCCATCTTCCGCCCCGTATTTTATTGAATAACAATTTTTTACTAAATAACTCGAGAGAACACGGGACATCCCCATGTATGTACACTGACACCCAACGGCACACAGTTGCGATTCTTTTTGCGAATCTGGCCGAAGATGTTTCGCATTAAATTCTCTGATAAATAAATAAAAATAGACAGTCAATTAAAAATGACACCGTGCGATATTTAAAGTGGAGCAACTTTTTAAAAGGTGGACCAAATGATGTAATTTTAATACGAATTAAAATAGAATGAAATTATACAGGGTGTGGCCGGACGAGTGGTACAACCGAGCAGGGGGTGATACTACATGTAAAAATAAGTCGAAAAAAAGGAATAACATTTTTTCGTTTGGCAGCTCGTTTTCGAGAAAATCGAGTTTGAAAATGCAGCGAAGACGCGTGCTATTTCATAGGAATCGTCTGACGCGTCTGACCATGATCAACCAATTCTACTTTTCGCATATACTAAAACACGCGAACCTGGCGGAACTTTAAACTCGATTTTCTGGAATACGAAGCGTCAAACAAAAAAATGTTATTCCTTTTCTTCGACTTATTTTTACATGTAGTGTCACCCCCTGCTCGGTTGTACCAGCCGTCCGGCCACATCCTGTAGAATAAAGAACATACCGAATAAAATAGAAAATAAATACAGAATCGAAGACAAAACACAATAGTTTATAAAATTCAAAATTACAAAAAATATAATACAAAACAAAATACGAAATAAAAAATACAAAATAAGTGACAGAATAAAATGCTTAAAGCAGATAATTAGATGATTTCGGATTTAATCGTGACACCTTGTATAATTGACAGGAATCTACGCATATTTCTGAAATGTACTACCACGCGAATACTTTCGAGCGTCATTGTATATTACTGTATATCGCGAATCGATTCATCGGAAGCGGTTTTTGCCGTTCGATTCGGTCCGCGAAACCGTCGGCTTTGCATGCATGAGGCGAGCTGTTGCAGGCGAGCAGACGAACCGGAAACCGACAACACCGGCTCGGAAGATCGTTCCGAAAACGAACAGAAAGGGGTTGGAAGGGGGTTTGCAGGGGGTGGCACGATGCTCCCTGGGATTTGGCCGACCCCTTGGGAGAAGTTGGAGCCCCGTTCGCACGACGGGAGAATGACGGAAAGCATAATCCCCCTTAAGAGGCTTAACTCGAGGATCCTCGAGTGACCGAAGATAACGCTCTCGGGCTTCCGACGGCGATTCCGGGCGCGAGCCACGAGTTTTCCAGGATATTTTCCAGGATATGCCGGCGCAGGACGAAAAGGAATGGTCCTGCGTCGCGACCCCGTTACCTCCTTCACGCCCGCTTTACCCGAGCGATGCATTGCTCTGCGATTTTTACCCGCTCTGTCTCTGCTTGGGATCTATGCTGCGGTTGAATTTCTGCTTTAAGGAACGAGAAACAACGGCAAGAGTCCTTATTCCAGGGCTCTGAATGTCTAACGTGCTGCATGGGAGATTGAAAGTTTGCTTGGAGCCCCGAAAGTGCGTACTTAGCGAGTCGCACTGTCTCGAGAGCGGTTAATTCTCCTCCATTTTAGAAGACGCATAATTGGCATTGTTTGCGATTCTGTCTGTTATGTGGAAATGCCAAAAGGTAGATACAGGACAATTTATGGTATAAGATCCATATCTTCTGTTCGACTTGAAAAATTATGAAAAAGTCTAAGATGTTCTACCTTGTATGTAGGCAGGCCTGTGAATTTTTTCAGAATTTTTGAGCGTAGACTCGATTTTTTAAAAATCCGGAAAATTAAAAATGCTGACGAGTAGTTAGAGGACAATTTATAAATCTTGGGTTGGAACGAAAGTTCGTAGCGTTTGTAAATTAAAATTGAAAGCTAAAATTCAGATATTTATTCATAGATTTATTCAATAACATATTTTCCATTCTGTTGTAATACTTTTTACCATTTTCGAGGTAACTTCTCATGTTATTGAATAAATATATGAATAAATACCTTAATTTTATCTTTGATTCTTAATTTGAAAACGCTACGAACTTTCTTTCCAACCCAATAGGTTAAGGTCCATATCTTTTGTTCTGCTTAATAAAAAATTACGAAAGTAATCAAAGACGCTCTACCCGATGTTGTACACACCTATGAATTTTTGCGAAAATGAAGGATTCATCTTTACTGAGATATTAAGGGATTCTTTGATCGAGAACTTCTTCGAGTATCCAAGACGATAAGAATCGCTGAAAACGTGTTCAGTTTCGGTGGAAGAGAATTCACCCGCTATTCTACAACCCCGGCCCCCGTTTCTCGCGATTCGTGGACGCGGCAAACCGAAAGTTCTCGCGAAACGGACCAGGGTCGGGAAGAACGGGAAGAAACGGGACGCGGCGCGCGCTCGGGGTTGAAAAGCTTTAACGAGTCATGATTTTAGCGCGAGTCCGATGAAATATTCAAGTAGTCTGCTAGCCCCGGGACATTCGTGGGATTCGGGGGCTCGGTAAATAATCGAGTTTCAGAAATTTCCATCCATCTGGGGGCTCCGTTACGCCTTACGGCCGCAACCCGCGCGCCAGGCCTTTGTCGGCAACTTAAGAGAGAAATTATAATATCGTCTGTGCTGCCGCGCTGTCACACTGTCACTGGCTCCGTGTGAAAATTCGCGGCCCATGGAGCATTCTAACTCGCAGAGGGAGCGTATACAGTCGGGGACAAAATTTGATGGATAGCTAGTGCAGAAATAGGCGTTGATTGAAAATACATTTTATGCGTAAAATCTACAGTCCATTCATTACATTTTAAGAAATCAGCTTACAAGGATTGTTACTAGACCGCCCGATTATTACTATTTAATTATTAGATTATTATTAGAATAAAATACAAAATAAAAAATTTGAGCCGTTTATTTTGAAAGTGGTCTAAGTCCATTTTCGAGAAAAATAAAGCTAGCAATTTTAATATTTACATTACGTTATTTTTTCATTCTGAAGCAAATTGTAACTAATATATTTAAAATCACAAAGATTTTGTAAAAAGGAAATTAACTGGTTAATAGAATGATACAAATTTTTATTTTGAAAGTGGCATAGTCCATTTCGCTTTTTCTTTCAATTTGCAAAAAGCATTACTTTATCCAAAGTGGACTACTTCAGTAGCATATTATAAACGTAATATGTACGTTCTAAAGGGTATCCACAATTTTCATGACAATAATGTTCACATGTACATTTTGGATGAAACTATTGCATCAAGAGGTTCTCAAGAAGTAGCTACATGTGTCTTGAAACATCTTAAGAATCTAAGAAATGAAAGGCATATTATAGCTTACTGTGACATGTGTGCAGGACAGAATAGAAATATGAAAGTAGCTTTAACGTGGCTAAAAATTGTCCAAACTGTTGAACATAATGTGGAAATCATAGACCACAAATTCTTAGTATCAGGACATTCGTTTTTACCGAATGACAGAAATTTTGGCGTCGTAGAAATGTCATTAAAGAAAAATAATTTACTGTTTGTCCCCCAAGATTATTATAATGTTATCAAGAAGTGTCGGGAAGGTAATAACTTTATTTTAAATAAAATGAGCAAGAGGATTTCATATCAACAAGATTTTTGGAAGATGCAATTTTTAAAAGGATAAAGAATTCTAATGGAGAAACAATAAATTGGTTAAAAATATGCTAGATGCGTTTTTTGAGAAATGAGCCATATAAAATTTTCTATAAGATATCAATGGATGAGAATGCAGAGTTTAAAATACTGAATTTATTATCACAAAAATATAAGACAAATTACAATAGCGAAATACAAGGATATGATGGACTTATTATGATATATACCACCGGAGCGCCATGTCTTCTTCAAATCCCTCCCGCATACACAAAATATAAAGGAGAAGTAAATTGTTACGTAACTTATATAGTTAGAAGATTTCCTGAATTGCATAAATGGTGTTTTTCAAGTTTTGTCATGAAATATAAAATAAATTGAATATTGTTTTTTCAATTTGAAGTATTTTAAATTATATCGAATGGACTTGGGCTGTTTCAAATTTTATGACATATCTAGTTGTTAATTTTGAAAGTGGCTTTAGTCCATTCTTGGTAAGAAGACACATATTATTCACTTAATAATTGCTATTATTGTAATAGGAATTGTAAATTTAATTCTCTTAGATACACTTAAGGAGTGTGATACATTAGTATCGTATATGTATATTTTTAATTTCATTGAAACGCAAATTCTTAAATATCTCAATTTAAACTTAAATGGACTTAGGCCACTTTCAAAATAAACGGCTCATAATGCAGGATTAAGTAATAAATTAAATACAGAATTTTATACATTTTTGATATTATATAAATGTACAAAATCCACAGTCTACTCGTTACATTCGCAGAAATCCGCTTGCAACACTTTCTCTGGTGCACCGAGTGCGACACTTACGTTAATTCCCTGAAACGTGATCGATATCTATTTCCCCAAGCCATTTGCGTTGCACTTAATTTTGCCAGCGACTGTATATTTGCGCCATGGTGCGGCCAGAGACGACTATAACGACTATAACAGAGGGTGCACGCAAGTGAACGCGCACCAATGTCGCGGTGCTCGCTTGTGGAATAACGAGCCGACACGGGGAAAGAGAACTGAGAGAGAGGATCAAGCGGTGTACATCGTAAATTCTCTTTGTACGAGCGACGGCGACGGTCTGCAAGCGGAACCACGGCTCGAGCTTTCGAGATTTCGAGCTTTCGAGCCCGGGAGAAAACGAGCCTGAGCCGAGTCGTCTTCGAGCGTCGAGGAAGAGAGGAGAGAAGCACGCGACCACCTAATTGTTCGTTTTTAAGTGAAAACAAACGATCCTCGAAACTCTCCGCTCCTCTTTCACGGTTGCCAACGTTCTTCCGAGGAGAGGTACGCTGGTTCCGCCTCGCGACGGAAATAAGGCTCTCACCTCGCTGCGTTTGGTTCTTATGTGCGAACAACCGCCATTTTTACGGGTTTACGTCCAATTTTTATCCTTTCCAACACACACGCGTAATGGAGAAAGGACCTCAGTTTTATATTTCTTCAAAATCTGATTCATAATTCCAAATCATTTGAATTTTTGCTGAAAATGTAGGTAAACTAATAGAAAATAATTTCATTGAATTTAAAATGTGTTATGAAAATTATTTATTTTTGGCCCTCGCACAAAATCACTGTTTTTAGTAACATTTTCACATAAACAGTTCTCCACTGAATGTTTTTGTCGTAATATCAAAAATTACAAGGGGACCGTATTACTAATGCTTCCTCTGACGTTCGACTATTGATCATAATTAAACATTTTCACAGTTCAAGCATTTTACAGAAATTATTCTACCAGCAGCTGTGCAAAATGAAATCCACAGAAACAGCGTCGTGGTATGCTGTTCCAAACGTGGAAATGGAAAATAAGTGGGAAAGACACACGATACTATTGCGAAGACTGCAACGTTGGTCTGTGTATACGATGTTTTAAAATTTACCACAGGAGGATCGATTACTACCATTAAAAATGGAACAAACTCTACAGCATATATTTTTCGTTTTTTGCTACAAATAGAATCCGAAATAGATTTTTAATTACAAGAAATGTCGATCATATTTTAAGCATTTTCCGTTATTTTATTTTCTATTATTTTTATTATTTCTATTATTTCAACAGTCGTTTGTTCCATTGGCTAACTTCACTGTTCAAATTAATGTTGCAAATTCAAATTGAAGTTATAAATGAGAGAAGGCGGATCATGTTTAATTTTTAATTGTTTAAAGCTTTTGAAGCTTTTAAAGTATTTAAACGTATTTCAGGCATTCGAAGTATTTAAAGCATATACAGATTCGAAGTTTATATGTATAATCAGAGCATGGCAATGATTAAATCGTAGTGCTACTAATTAACACGTATTATACATTCTTGTGCATCTATGATATAAATTAGTATTATCGAGCGATGTTTGTATATTAAATTCTCTTGTGAATCTGCGGTATAAATTAATATTATCGAACGATGTTCATTGTCGAATTCTCCTGTGTATCTATTACATGCATTCATGTGAACGATGTTTATTGTTAAATTCTCTTACGAAATTGCAATTGTCTACATACTTTTCAATATTGCAATGCGTAATAAATTACCAGAAAACATATCGAATGTTTCAATTTAAATAGCCATAGTAACTGCCCGAGATTAAGGGCAGTTAGTATACTAAAGAATACGAAAGGGTCATTCCATGCCAAATCGATCACTTTTTGCAGGCACCATCGCCGATTTTGTTCTAAATGAAATATGTTGTAGTCCATGTGAAATAAAGTGGGGTTTAAGTCATCATTTTGTCGGTTTCGAATTTTTTTAGAAATGGCAGGCTTTCGAAAATCTCAATTTTTGCCCATTTTGGCGAAAACGGGCCTCACTTACGAATTTTTGTCACTGGAACTGTATGTCCGATTGAGCTACATTTTTTTTGTTTCATTCGAAAAGGATTGGGCTATTAAAAAATAATTTTTTCAACCTCGACAATCAACTTTATAATGTCGAAAAATTTAAACAAATTCTTTTCTTACGTTTTTTTCGATGAGGGAGCTTAGTGATTTAAATTTAGAAGAAAATATGGTTATATTCCTTGAAGTTTCCCCTTTAAAATCGCCATTTTTTATAGCTCCATCATTTTCAAGGGCTCATTTGAAAGGGGAATCTTCAAGGAATATAATCATATTTTTTCTAAATTTAAATCACTAAGCCCCCTCATAGGAAAAACGTAAAAAAAGAATTTATTTAAAGTCGACATTATAAAGTTGATTGTCAAGGTTAAAAAAATTATTTTGTAATAGCCCAATCCTTTCCGAATAAAACAAAAAAAATGTAGCTTAATCGGACAAACAGATCCTGAGATAAAAATTCGTAAGTGAAGCCCGTTTTCGCCGAAAATTGAGATTTTCGAAAGCCTGCTATTTCTAAAAAAATTCGAAAGCGGCAAAATGATGACTTAAACCCTCCCTAATTTCACATGGACTACAACATATTTCATTTAGAACAAAATCAACGATGGTGCTTGCAAAAACTGATCGATTTGGCATGGAATGACCCGAAAATGATTTTAAATAGTAGTTTATAGAGAGAGTCTTGTGTCTTGCAATGAACATAAGCAATTCTTATTTCGCATAAAATTCCCCGATCCAGTGTTCAGCATGGAACCTAACGAAGCGAGAAGAGACATTGAGAGACTCCGTGCACATTTTTCAATAAAACAGTGGCAGCAATTTGGATCCATAAGCAATTTCGTCTCGCATTATAGTTCGTTTATTCCGACAAGCACGGGGCACGGCAGCAGCCGCGATCTTCGGGAAATGTTATTCAGGGCTCGGGGATAACGTTGAAGCTTTTAAAAGGATGATGGCGAGGCTGCAGGAGAATCCGGTTCACGGTTTGTTGCGTATACCATACATAGTTAAGTCCTCTCAGTTACGGTGGAGAACGGGGAAACGGGTAACGGGCGTGGATATGGGGTACGGGAGGCCGCGGGGAGAAAGTTAGCGGCATGGACGACGGCGGAGCTTCGAAAAGTTAGAGACCGTGTTTGGCGCATTCTCCGCTACCATCCAGCCATAAAGCCTGACGCGCACGCGAAAGATTCGAAATTTACCCTGAACGCTAAAAATACGTCCCGAGGAACTCCGGAAACTTTCGAACCTTTCGACCGGGCCGGGCCGGGCCGGGCCGGGCCCCGGGATTAACCATAATCTCTCGCGGAATGCATGGTGCGTTTGATAGTCGCCACTGACGCTTCACCTGACGATCACCGAATAAAGCCAAATTTATTCTGTTTTTATTTAACACCATACCTACCATCATCGGTCAAAATGACCGTTTTCAGATTTTTTATTTCAGAATTATTGAAATAATAAACATTATTTCATCAGAAATGAGTGTATAGATAGCTCTAGTAGAGCACGCATTACAATAGGAGCCGTACAAACTATAAATAAAATCAAACTTGTCATTTATATTTATAAGGGAACATCTACCAGTTTCTTTTAAGGCTCGATAGGTTTAGTGTCAATAATTTTTAGTAGATTGCGGATTGTAGGCATTTATGCAGAATTATTATGCAGCAGAATTGAGTAGATGAAATTTAAAATTGTAGGAAAATTAACAACGCATAAATCGATGCAGACCATTTTTATTTTGCACGAAGATCCGTGTTGCATAGTCCTTTGACAATAAGTGGCGTCTAAGAAAGGTACAAAATGGAAGGAAAGAGAAAAAATCTAGGGGTAGCAGGGGAAGGGGTTGGAAAGCAAGTGTCCAAACAATTTTTGCTGAATTAAAATTTAAAACAAAGTTAGAATTACAAGCGATCGCGGGGTCACGGAACGAGTTTGTGCACCTAATAATTTCTCGGTGGTCTAGCGGATCAAAGATCCCGAGGAAGTTTTTCCAGGTAAAAACTGACTCGCGGGGAGAATTACACGGGCAAACGCGGTCACTTTGCCAAATACACGCCCCCGCCTGTTTTACGCCGGTAACGAGAGACAGAGGAAGAGGAGAGAGAGTCGTATCTATTTCATTCGGTCTCGGGGAGTTTGCGGGAAGTTGTACGTGCGAACCATACGACTCAAGAATATGCCCGGAGCGGTTCGGAACTATCTCGGATTGCGAAACGATGCGTCTCCGCTCGCGATGTGCCGGATGTTACTGCTATTTGTACATTCGAAACACCACTCCCCACCCTCCCGTATACAGAACACACGACCCCCGTCGTTGCGTGATTCGCGAACTATCGGCCGCGTTTTATTTACCCAACGCGTGGCTTGTTTATTTGCACGCCATCGTCGATTAACATTTGCTCGTGTCCCCGTAACGAGCACGCGCGGTAAAAGACTACGATTGTGTGCTGAACGCGTGGGAATTTAACCCTGAAACGAATAGAATGGCTAGAAACAGTGTCGCCAGACCAGGGGAATTGAGGGGAATACAGTTACCATACCCTGATTTTTTTAAGAGATCCAAAAATGACTTATTTTCATAATACATACATATTAAACTCAATGAAATTATTAGTTTTACAGTAAACGCCCCTTTACTGTCCGGGTTCGTGGGCACGATCACTGTTCAGTGCCTACCCACTCCACTGCTCTTCTGTCCTTCTCTATGTTCGGCTCTCTATTAAAGTCTCGCTCGGCGCGGTCGGCGCGGTAGACGTAGTCATAAATCAAAAATAGTGTCCGGGTACGATCACTGTCCGTACAAAAGACAGCTGCTGGACAGTAAAGGGACGTTTACTGTAATAACCTATTAGGTATTAGTTTATCTACATTTTAAGCAAACATTTGAGTCTAAGTTGTAAATCAGATTTTCGAAAGAAATACAATACTGGGAACCGCATTACTACCCTTTCCTCATATCAATTTAATTGTAAGTCGAACAAATTTCGAGGCCGTTCGAGCGAGTATTGTACGCGTTTCATCGGCAGATTTTTTCCAACCGGAAAATCTCGACTCGGAAATACTTTGACGCAGGATCTATTTCCCTTTGTTTATTCAGGAAGAAGAACTCCAAACCAACGTCCCCGCCGGCATAGTGCTCTCGGACCACTCTCTTGTGCTCCAGAGTATCACTCGGGAGTCCGCTGGAAGGTACACCTGCATGGCCGTCAATGTCGAGGGCCGTACTAGGTCTAACGTTGTCAACCTCCAGGTTATGTGTAAGTATAGACTCTCCTTCTCCAGCGAGACTCTAGAAAAAATACAGTATTCCGAACGTAAAACTTTCTTGCTGGCGATTTTTCTCTGCTCTGATGATGTCCCTCTTCCCTCGATGGTAATGCACGCATAGGGTACACTGTGCACAGTGCGTCGTGATTTTTGCTATGGCAGTGTAGAATAGGGGATGTTGAAATTTCAGAGTACTGGTGTTTCATTCTCTTATTTTATAGTGAACTTTCTGGAACTTGGATATTACAGTTAAGAAACTGTACTTGGAAATTTTGGTTATGTGGAGTTGGAAGTTTGTTGAAGAGGGTGTTGGATAAAAGAAGTTTGGATTGGGGGTTGAAAGCGAGAAGAGCTTGGGAAACTGTGTACTGAGTGAACAACTGTTTTAGGAGGATGTTCTTGCCCTAATTTTTCGGTTTAGGGAAACGGAAATTTAGATACTTGCCATGGGGGTGCACGTTATTCGCTGAATCGATTATTTTTGTTTAAATATTATTTTCAACGATGCATTTTATTGTTGAGAAAATATTTTTAAAACGGAGAAATATCGTGCGATTAAAAAATCGATACGTTAGATTGCACGGATTTTGATCATGTCTATTGTCATTCAAGAAATCTTGCACCGCTTGCACGTGTGTTGCAGTCAGAGTTGTGCTAATTCAAATACATTGTAATTGAATTACATTGTATTTCAATTGTATAGTAATTCAAGTACGTCGCAACTGAATTACATAATTCAAACCTTTCAATTAATTCAATTACTAATTATTTCAATCAGATGTGTAATTGAAATATAATTAAAATACAGCTCTCCAAATTATAGCCCAGAATTTTAAAGAAGTACGATATATTTTTATGTTTTTCTTTGATATACTTGTTTGCTGTCTATGCGGCGTATTTTCTATTCCTCGTCCTCGTTCATAATACGTAACGCTATATTTAATTACAAAGTATTTTATAATTGTACTTCAATTACAATTACGAATTGCATTGTAATTTAATTGAATGAAGATCTGAATTATAAATTACAATATGACTGAATTACGATGTAATTCAATTACTTTGTAATAATAATTCCTGGAGTAATTCAATTGTAATTCTGCACAACTCTGGTTGCAGTCGCCCCGATTTGCAAGCACGTTTTAAATTCGTCGGGTTGGAGGAACCAGAACGCGACGCCGCCGCCTTTGAACGTTCCCGAGGAGATCTACGGAGCATCGAAACATGAGACCATCAGCCTGGTCTGCGAGGTCGAGGCTAATCCGACCTCGATCAGCTTCCAATGGACGTTCAACAGCAGCGGGGACCTCACCGACATTCCGTCCACAAAATTCACTAACGAAGGCACGTCGAGTCGGCTGAATTACACACCGACGTCCGACACGGATTACGGAACTTTGGGCTGTTGGGCCAGCAACGTCGTCGGTCTATCCAAGCAGCCCTGTCTTTATCAAGTGATCGCAACAGGTTCGTGCTCACTTTTATCCAAACTGACACTTCAAGTCGGAACATCCTCCAACACACCCTCAGAATTACTTAGAAGAGAATTTCTATTTGGCTCCCCATTAATCGTGACAATTTTTAGCTTTGACAATCCACACTTTGAAGAAGAAGTACGATCTTCAAGATTTCATTTAAGCCCTCAAATGTGTGAAAATTCCCACGAGAACGCATTCTGGAATTGTCCCGAATCACCCCTTTAAAATCCATTTACTTTCTGCGATCTATCCCCCATTTATCAGTTTTCCCATACGATCTTGCCATATCTAGCAATCCTAGGTAGATCTATCATAAACTTCAGTCTTCAAACCTCGACTTGGGCTCATAAAAGTTGATAAAAAGTTGAATATACAATACGGATGTTGTAAATAAAAAAGAATAGTGAACATACGTACTTTTTTATGTCCCGACCCAATAAAATCAACCATCCTTGTTAATGATTCTCTTCGCCTTGCATAACAATCCAATTCACAGTATTGTCGCTTCGATTCCGTGGCCCCATAAATATCCCCCGCGCGATTTCCGCGTGTTATCGTCGCCTAATTTTGTTAGCAGGCTCGCGCGTCCGCTGTTAATAGGAACCGCGTTGCGTTTTTCTGAAACGAACGCGTGCCACGTGTGCCAACGAGTGCCCCCTATATTGTGTACAATTTTTCACGATGCAAACACACCGGGAAAAACTGGCACGGCAGCGGTGCAGAGCCACACCGCGGTTCGCATAACTTCGTTTCATTGCGCAGCGAAAATTCCAACACGATGCTGCGCCATTTCGCGGCCAATGAAATTATGTGTCCGGGGCCGTCATTATCGACAATGCTGTTGCATTAACTAGATCACTTGTATGCAAATAGCCTGCTGAAAAAGCTCCCGGAAACAGTGGACAATGTGCTCGCAACCGCTGTTCCTTTTTCTTCCCATCTCTCTTTCATGATTCTGTGCAACACGCGACGAGAATAATCCTTTGCGGCCAATTGCCAAAGCCGCGATCAAACAGATCCTATCTCCCTCTCTTTTTTCCGTTTCTCTACTCTTTTTTCTTTGCCTCGATCAGCTCCTTTGCAACAGCCTCCCTTCTTCCTTCAACTTTTTGCATTTTAATTTCGAAAGCTTAAGCACCGAGTTGCTAATGTCTGAAAACCTTCATCACGCGGCTTCTGTTAACCATGACAACGTTACAAAGGTTTAATTTTCAAATGTTAATCCTCCGTCTGCAATCTTGTTTTTAGCGGTGTCGTCTGCATAGCGAGTTGTTCAAATTTGTGCTTTAAAACGAGACGAATAAATCGCGATTTCGACAAGATTTTGACGAGCAATCTGTAGGGTTAAAAAACTTGAAAATCTTTCAGTGGAGAAATATTTACAGTATTCTTGGCGGCACAAATTCACAATTATAGGTCATTCAGAAAGTTCGTAGCCTAACAATGAAATGACATGAAATAATGAGTCAAAATACATTTATTCTTTAGTATATTCTCCCTTAAGTTCAATACATTTTTTCCAGCGATTTCCTAATTCATTTACTCCATCTCTGAAATGATTTTCCTCGAGACCTCTAAAATATTCATCTACGGCTGCCATGACTTCTTCATTTGATAAAAAACGCGTGCCACGTAAGAAGTTTTTGAGGTTTGTCTTGTGAATATGGTGGATGCTCCAAAAATTCATAGCGTAACTCTTTCAATTTGGCCATTGCAAGAACACCTTTGTGAGCCGGTGCATTGTCCTGGTGGAAAATGACTTTTTTCTTCGCTAAGGCAGGTCTTTTCTCCCGAATTTGTGCATCCAGTTTATCCAAAAGGTTTGAGTAATACTCTCCTGTTATTATTTTCCCTTTAAAGGTAATCAATTAACAAAATTCCTTTTGCATCCCAAAAAACGAATGCCATGACTTTCTTTGTTGATTTTGACCACTTTGGCTACTTTGGAGCTGAACAACCGGGCTCAGTCCACTCTGCGGTTTGTTGTCGCAATGCAGGATCATAGTGATAAACCTAAGTCTCATTCATAGTTACAAATCGACGCACAAAGTCAGTTTTATTTTTTTACAAACGATCCAAATGTTGTTGAGAACATTTCACGCGAATGCATTTTTGATCCGAATTTAACGAATGCGGCACCCATCTTATCAATAGCTTTCTCAAACCTAATTCATTAGTTAAGATCCCAAGAACTGATTCATTTGAGATGCCTGTGACCTCAGTTAAATCAACCACAGTCAATCGGCGATCTTCCAAAACTAAATCATGGACATGATCAATCATTTCT
The DNA here is from genome assembly GCA_028455795.1 of Lasioglossum marginatum. Taxonomy (NCBI): domain Eukaryota; kingdom Metazoa; phylum Arthropoda; class Insecta; order Hymenoptera; family Halictidae; genus Lasioglossum; species Lasioglossum marginatum. The sequence continues at coordinate 7,625,653 of CM052265.1, forward strand.
GAAGTGGTTGCAGTTTTTGGACGTCCTGAACGTAGATCGTCATTAATGTCTGTACGACCATATTTAAATAGAGCAACCCATTTTTTACCATATCATCAAAAATTTCCTTTCCGCTTAATCCTTTTTTATATAAATATTCAATGACTGCACGATTTTTCAAGTTTTCCATTTTTCTAACCGAAGCAAACACGTCTATTTTAATCAGCTGCCCGAAGTAAGCTATTTGACAGATCGATTTGGAATCGATGGTATGTTCACATCAAGAACGGATGTATTCAACAACGATATGTTTTTGCTGCTACCAAAACCATCTATGTGTAAGGCTACGAACTTTCTGTATGACCTATTGTAAATTGTGTTCACGGTAGACCCTAGGTTAAACAAATTAAGTCCCCTGTCAAATCACAAAGAGTCCAAATTCGAACTACGCCGAGTTTTCCCAACACTTCGATAGGAAGATGATTCCGTTACAGCGTCCATTTGCGCCCTTGTGTCATCGTCCGGATCGATGATTGTATTACTCTTTCCCAAACCGAGGGGCAGCAGTGTGCCAGAGAGTTTCGCTCGCTTTCGTTTGAGAAAAACTGCTGGCCGGTAATTGCATAAGAAACACGTTGTTACTCGCCGGAAATAAATTACGTGTCCAATTACCGCGCGAGCCGAGGCGACTGTGCAAGTCGAATCGAACTCGGGAAACTATTAACCGTGTTCCCGAGGTAAGATCTCGTCGGTTCGACGCGGACCAAACTAATTCCGTCCGACCGAGGACAGGTTGTTGGACTGGTTTTGTCCGCGGACAGGTCCCGGAGTCTCGATCGCAACGCGGTCATTAGATTGGCCGGCGTCTCGAACACAAACGGGTCGCGTGCGCTCGGTAATGAACATATTCAATTATGGTTTTCATGAAATCCGCCGCAAAAAGCGCGTATATACGACGCGAACTCCGCGGGAACCAGGGAACCAGAGTGTGGCGCGAGCAAGCAGCTGGGGATAACGCGGTTTTTCGCCCCGTGTTTGTTCCCAGAGGATTTCGGTCACTGCTGCGCGTTACCCTCGACCGACACCGAGAGCAGCGGCTACAAACCCGACGACGAATAATTAAAAAGCGGTCCCGTGTTTTGTCTCGTTTCGTTTCGTTCCGTTCCGTTCTGTTCCGTTCGCCCCCCCC